>OY744519.1:115134749-115162249 GCA_963556195.1 Sepiola atlantica | reverse complement strand
TACACAGATGAGCGTATATGATTTTATTTTTAATTATACATGTGTGTATATATAATATTCACATATTTATAAACACAGATGCACACATTTATATATATATCTATATATATATATACACATATATATATGTATATATATGCACACATGCACCCCCCCCACACACACACACATTATATATATATATATCATACATGTGTCGTTGAAGACCACAGAGTTTTCTTTCTTTGCGATCTTTCTGCTTAACTTCTCGACTCAGCGAGCGATTCGTCGGGTTTCTGGTGTCGATTGGTGGATTATGGCGCCTAATGTTGTATCTTGGGCCATTTCTCTAGCGCTTTCGGTCTTCGCGACCGTCTTCAGGAGGATATATGTTATTGTTAGTAAAGAGCCGTATTTATGGTTTTTATTTTTCGTTATGTCTATTAATTTGCATATGTACATATATATATATATATATATATATATATATATATATATATATATATATATATATATCTTTATTCTTTTATCTACTTACTTATTAATTTAGAAGTTAACCAGAAAGATCGCAAAGAAAGAAAACTCTGTAGTCTTCAACAACACATGTATGATAAACGACTTGCTGCCGAAATATATATATATATGTGTGTGTGTGTGTGTGTGTGTGTGTGTTAGGATCTGCGTGAATAGGACTGAAACATCCATGTTTTTATTTTTTATTTTTCTGGAGGCGAACTTTGGATTTCTGAAGAGCATCATGGACGAAAGATACTGAATTAACATACATTTTGGTTGTTCATCTATGTACGAAACGGTCCATCAAAATGCACCAAAGTTTTTCGGATTTGGAAGAAAATGAATAAAAACTTGGTCACTGGAACCTAGCGTAATATTGTTTATTTGTTAAAAAGAAAAAGGAAGGCGAAACGTACTTAATTCAATGAAATCTATTGCTGTCTACTCTCTTATAATACTTGACCAGATGAACAATATTGTCTCATAGTTAAAAATGAACTTACAGTAGTATCCATGGTACCTGGTATCCGAAATTGACAAATAATAATAACACTCATCTTTTCATAAGATATTTTTGTCCAGGTAGCAAACATGTTGTACATACATTTTTTTATATTCAAAATGTCTGTTGGATTTAAAAAATAACCAAAAATTTAGGCAAAAAAAATGAAGTTGTTTTTTTTCACTAAATCATTTAAAAAATATGAAAATCTATAAACTACTAAAACTCTGATGATGTTATTATCTTGCTTGCTTGTCACCGTGCACACATTTCATTTGTACATGAATGTTTTAGATGAAGGTGGGACGAAGGACAAATTACATAAATAAACAGCGAATGATGAGAGAAATGATGAGGGGAATGGAATGATGTATCATTTTCCTAAAAAGATTAAAACTTTCATGTAGAAAGAGAAGTCGATTTTCAAATTCGTTTTTTTTCTCCAAGATACAATGTTATTAGGTATTTTGTTTTCCATTTGATTGTTCTTATTTCATACTTTTTGTGCTTCATCAGAGAATTGCCTATTCTGTGAATAATAAATATATTTGGATATATTATTATTTGTGTAAGTTATTTTTATGACACTTTTTGTATGTTGGGATTTAATAGTTAGGTGAAGAAATAAAATAACAATTATTGTTGAAACCGTTTAGAAAAAATGTAATTAAATTGGTTCATTATCATCAATTCTAAAGAGGATAAAATGTCTTCAAAAGAAAAATGTTTATAAATGAGATTAGTTATTTTTCATTTGATTAGGAAGAATTGTTGGTCAAAGAAAACAAAGTTGAATCATCATTTTCTTGATCTGAAAATACTTTTGTGTCACAATTACCATCTTTTTCTTATTCTCTATAGAATCTTCACACAAGTCAATGAATTAGTTCTTATGAGTTTCTTCATTATTAGTTTGTTCGAGAATTATTTCTCTAAAGAGGATCAGCTTCTTCTATGCAGAACTTACAAATTCAATTCTTAGTCTCTTCGTAATTTTTCTTAATAATAAAGACAATTCAACAGGATTCAGTAAGATTTTGAAAAATTGAACCAGCAAATTTGACCATGTGACAAGCAAAAAAAAACTTTTTTCTTTCGTTTAAAAAACAAAACAAAAAAATATGAATCAAAAAAACATTTGCATATTTTTTTTAATTTATGGTACACATATGCAAGAAATATAATTGTGTTAATGCAACAATTAATCGTTTATCAATTGTATTTATCGCATGAAGTGTATATGAACCACAGTTAAGAAAACTGAGTCTCTTGATCAAAAGTCGAATATTCCTAGAGAAAAAATATGCATAACTTATCAGATGAGATAAGTTGGCTGTTCAAATGAATAAGTCGTGCTTATCAAAAATAGATAAAAAAGAAATTAGATTATTGATTGTTTTATTGATTTTTTTGTCATTGTGTCTGTCTGGCAATTTTCATTTTTAAATGCCACAGTCGATAAAACAAGACAAAGATGAAAATAAAATTTTATTTCGCTTCTTTTCAATTCACAAAGCTAAAAACGAATAACATCTAAAACTGAAAAACGATCGAAAAAGTACATTTTACAAACGAAATATTTGTTGATATGGTATTTTGTAATGATTAATGTATTCAAAATAATGTGAATAGAAGAAAGAAATTGATACAACCATTTGATTGTTGATTTTTCAAAACATTAAAGTCAAAAGAGTTACCTATATGAGGTGACATTAATTGTTGCATATTCATTGGGGAAGAAGAAAAATGTATTTATTTATTTAGTTTGGGTTTTCTAGTCAGAGTTTTGCAATAAAAGGTTAAGCGAGAAACTGATCGGTCATTATTTCCGTTTTTTAGTTGAGGGAATCTTCAAATTGATCAAGGATAAAAAAACAGGTGTAAGAAAAATAAGCAAACATTTACCGATTTTTTTTTCTCACCTTTCTATGTTTTGCTATAAACTGGTAGAATAACACTTAGATATTTGTTTTAATTAAATAACATAATATTCTTATAAAATGAATGCCACAACACATGTTAATGGTCTTGTGCCAGACTGGTGCAGGTGTGAAACGAAAAATAAAACGATATGAGATTGACCTTTGAAAAAAGATATGAAACTACAACTAACGAAGTAATAAACGAAATATCGAACGAAATTAAAGGTCATGTGATCACATTCAGTGTGTATGCAAAAGAAAAGAGGTACAGATTTAAATCGGCCTCTTTTTTGACCGACGACAATAACAGATTTTTTTTGTTGTTTTAATGAACTTCTTTGCAGTTAAGCCAATGATATGGTTCTATTTATTTTAATTGATTCTTTGTTTCTTTAACTTATTCTCAAAATAATATATTTTCAATTTTAGGACAACATTTTTTTTTTGATTTTTGCAAGATTTTATCAATGAAAATTATTACAAATGTTTTCAATTAAATTATTACAAATTTTAAAAAGATTAGAAGTAGACTGTACAATGGAAAAAATGTTTCTTTTCTTTTTTGTCTATTTAAAAATAATCGTTCTTCTTTCAAGTGTAAAGGATTTTACTTATTGGGACTGATCTTAAAATAATAATCACTTGGAAACCCCGTGATTGCCATAAATGTAGAGAATTTAAACATTCACATTTCAAATAAAGAAGAGAATTATTCACATTTCAATAAAAGTTACGGATTAGACAATACTTCCAGCCGGAACAAAAACTACTATTCAACCGGGATTGCTATTTAATAAGGACAAACAACCTTGAGAAAATGTGAAGGTTTCGTTTCCTCTGCAAATTTGATTCTCAGAATAACAGTAATCTTACATAGTTTGCATTTGTAAATCGGTGGGTAAAACGAGGGCGGATTTTTCACATTTATTATCGGACTTCAATTCATCAACTTGAGCTTTAAAATCTACACAAATTGCAATGCATTTCTTGTCTTTATCGAAGTACAGCGGTGTACAATAGACGTTCTAGAATAATTTAAAACGTAACAAAAGCTTGAACCTAATTGTCTTTTATTTCTATTTTCAAGTAAGTCGAATTTCAAACAGAGTTTATACTCAACAGTAAGTCAGCATGCACGTTTTTTTATTTATTTATTTATTCTCCAGTATCTTTATTTGTATACATGTTTAATTATAGGGAGATAGATGTTGAAACCAGGAATAAAAAACAAAACATTTAGGCAGATCTTATAGCTCAATACAAAATCTTTTCCTTCAAATTCTTGTTGAGTGTTAATGTTTATTCAAAACTCATGCCTTTTGAAACGTATGATAGACTTACATCTATTGACACACATGTCATTTCTCCGATTGAACAACTTTACCGAATGAATACTAACCATAAAGGATTGCCTTACCCAGTATAAACACGTGCCGGTAAAAATCTAAATTTCTATGCTAAATATGTAAAAGCGAATGGATACTAATCATAAAGGGTTGCCTTACCCAGTATAAACACGTGCCGGTAAAAATCTAAATTTCTATGCTAAATATGTAAAAGCGAATGAATACTAATCGTAAAGGGTTGCTTTACCCAGTATAAACACGTGCCGGTAAAAATCTAAATGTCTATGCTAAATATGTAAAAGCGAATGAATACTAATCGTAAAGGATTGCCTTACCCAGTATAAACACGTGCCGGTAAAAATCTAAATGTCTATGCTAAATATGTAAAAGCGAATGAATACTAATCGTAAAGGATTGCCTTACCCAGTATAAACACGTGCCGGTAAAAATCTAAATTTCTATGCTAAATATGTAAAAGCGAATGAATACTAATCGTAAAGGGTTGCTTTACCCAGTATAAACACGTGCCGGTAAAAATCTAAATGTCTATGCTAAATATGTAAAAGCGAATGAATACTAATCGTAAAGGATTGCCTTACCCAGTATAAACACGTGCCGGTAAAAATCTAAATTTATATGCTAAATATGTAAAAGCGAATTAATACTAATCGTAAATGGTTGCCTTACCCAGTATAAACACATGCCGGTAAAAATCTAAATTTCTATGCTAAATATGTAAAAGCGGTAAATATATGCACAGTCGATTAATTGAATTTTACGTTAATTATTTTTTTATTAGAGTAATGATTTTGTAGAAATTTTAAGAGTTGGAAAAATAAAATTTATTAACGAATGTTTTTAACATATTTAGTTACAATTATTGTTATCCATAAAAAAGGCTAAACATGTTGCATTAGGGTTTATTTTCCACTATACACTATTTTTTGAAAACCGAAATTCATAAACTATATCATGATTTTCGGTTTTCAGAAAAAATATATGTCTCATCTGTAATTTCAAAACGTACTATCATGGTTTTTGACTGTCTTTTATACCCCCACCCCACCCTGTAATGGTGCAAAGGTTATATACAGTGCAGAGGAGAAGGCGGGATTTTTTTTAACTTGTAAGATCACCTCGCCATACTGTGAGCCAGTGAGAATGGCTAGTGTTACACCGGCCGTTCTAACAGAAGAGAAACTACACCGGTTCTAACTATAAATAGTGCGAGTAGACAATCACCAGGGAGAAAAAGGACAGTATTGTAACTGTCTAGCCGAGTACCAGTCAGTTTCCTTACCTTTGTACCTTTTATGTTAATACACTTGTTATCTTAACCCAACCTCGACTTGACTACTTCTTTTTACTGTTGGGCTACTTCACAACAGCTAGTATAAAAAGTAGCAATAAGATTGCCGCAAAACATCAATCATCATATCGATTTTTAACCTGTTCTCTCTTTTGTCCTATTTTTAATTCTTATTGAATAATAATAATAATAATAATAATAATAATAATAATAATAATAATAATAATAATAATAATGATAATAATAATAATAATAATAATAACAACAACAACAACATAGCAGACAAGGATATAAATTTCATCGAAATTCGTTATTATTCCTATATTTATATAAAAAATGGATTTTTCAAAGAATATGTTGAAACTAAAGTCATGTTTTTGTTTGATTCATAATAAACAGAAGCAATTTGTCAAGTTAAAGAATAATGTTTCCTCTAATGAATTGTTTTGCTTGAGATTTTTGAAAATAAGGAATTAATAACTCGGAGATGACAATGTTTTTTTTTTAATTAGGAATGCCATGTTTGATGCAAGTTTTCAAATCGTCATTTATCTAAATCTCATCAGATATCAAGATACATGTCGGCTCATCTTAACATTTTGTGCTGAACATCAATAAATTGAATATATAAATTCGAGTGGTGGTCTGAAATCGAGTATATTCAACTTCAAGGATATCATAAAAATAATGTAACTTTGATTGGATCATTTTTGTAAACACTTTCAATCATAAAAAGAAAAAAAATGCACAAACACCTCACTTTACAATAGACCGACAAGTGTTACTTTATTGCTACATTAATGGTTGGTGTTTAGTGTTTAGTAAACGTTTAGAGGTTTACATGTTGTGAGAGAGCACATGTCTGATCTTTGTGTTAATGCTCGTCCATGTAATGTTCAGTCTCTCGATTATTAACTTCACATTATCGTCTGCGTGTTTCAAGTGTTTATGTTTTCCAATCCTATTTCAGTTATAAAGAAACAAGTCGTTTAACAAAATGTTGACGACTTGCATAAAAGTGCTGGTGTATTACTACGTTGGCCTTGTTGAGTAACGCTTAAGTCAGTCATTATTCGATTCTCTCTACGATCGGCAACTTTTTCTGTAGTTGTGTTTTGAAGATCATTTAAAGTGGATGCAATGCATCAATTACAATAAAAAGACAACAACACTTGCAATATTAAGTAAACTGTTTTTTATGAAGAATATAAAAGTTTAAATTCACTTAAATTAAACAACAGCAGAGGATAATGATCATAAATTATTGACCTTTCAACTGTAATGTATGAGGAGGATTTCCCTTAGAATGGGCGATTATGTTTGAACAAAAGATGAACAAAATGTTTGAATTGAGTTTTTAATTGTATTGATGTCGTGTTCTTACATGACAAAATAAAGCAGATATAAAAGTGGTATTGTATTCTTATTTCTGTAATGACAGATAAAAGTGGATATTAACGGAGAAAATATGATCTCCATTATCCCATGCTATCATTAATATGCTTTTATCCATGCTATCATTAATATGCTTTTATCCATGCTATCATTAATACGCTTTTATTCTTATTTCATATACATTAATACGCTTTTATTCTTATTTCATATACATTATCCCATGCTATCATTAATATGCTTTTATCCTTATTTCATATGGTATTTTGGATTTTCAAAATGAGTTCACTTTCTGTGATTGTATTTAATTTATACTTCTGACGTCAAAATAACAGTAACTCCAAATCAACACACGGGGAGAAAAACAATTTTACAGTGTTCAACTTTGTTTGCAACTTTTTTATTGTATCATATTATTTATAAATGTATCAATTAATTGCCTTAATGAGAACCATCAAAAAATATTAATTTCTGTAGTTTCCGAAAGGAATTGTTAATTATACGACCCGTTTAATTAGCGTGTGTCTTGCCTTTGTTCTATGACCCCCAACTGGATAAAGAAGCAACGAAACATCTTTGTCATGTTTGTTGTACCAGGAATTGCTTCCGAACTAAATGGGATAAAGAATGAGATAAAGATGGAGGAATGACCGAAAACTAAGATTCTCGCAGAAAAGCGATATCCAAAGAAATTGCTTTTAATCCAACTTCGTACAAGAACATGCGATGCTAAAACGTTTGTTTAGAATAAGTTTTTGATTATTTTACAAGCATCATCAAGTAACAGCAAGGAAAATCGAGGTGACTTTTCCTGATAAAAGTATTGAAGCACTAAAAATTGTGTCTTTTTGTTAGGACAACTAACGAAAAAACGGAATTATCTCCCTTGAACCATTTCGGAAGTTAAGAGTTATCGCCCTTGAAATTGTCGGCTGCCTAGAGAGAAAGATAAACAAAGATCACATCATCAGACACTTAATATGACAATCGCGCCCAGCGGCAAATTCATTCATTAATTCATTTTGTGTTCAGTTTTAATAAATCTGTTAAACGTTTCTCTTGATAGTTCATCCATTTATTTACAAGTTATTATTTATTATAACCAAAATTACTTTTATGATTAGCTGTTGTTCACTGACATAAAATATTGATTATGCGATTAATGTGACTCACTTGTTTTAGCGATTAACTTTTATTTTCCTCAAGGTTGATTGTACGTTTTTGGGAATAGTGCAAAAGTGACGTTTATATCAAGCAATAATGTAAACATATTTTAATAAAGTAAAGAAATAATAACCATCTAATATTTTAATATTTCAACCATCTAATAATTTAATAAAGTAAAGAAATAATAACTCTCTAATATTTTAATATTTCAACCATCTAATAATTTAATAAAGTAAAGAAATAATAACCATCTAATATTTTAATATTTCAACCATCTAATAATTTAATAAAGTGAAGAAATAATAACCATGTAATATTTTAATATTTCAACCATCTAATAATTTAATAAAGCGAAGAAATAATAACCATGTAATATTTTAATATTTCAACCATCTAATAATTTAATAAAGTAAAGAAATAATAACCATCTAATATTTTAATATTTCAACCATCTAATAATTCAATAAAGTGAAGAAATAATAACCATGTAATATTTTAATATTTCAATTATCTAAAAATTTAATAAAGTGAAGAAATAATAACCATCTAATATTTTAATATTTCAACCATCTAATAATTTAATAAAGTAAAGAAATAATAACCATTTAATATTTTAATATTTCAACCATCTAATGATTTAATAAAGTAAAGAAATAATAACCAACTAATATTTTAATATTTCAACCATCTAATAATTTAATAAAGTAAAGAAATGATAACCATCTAATATTTTAATATTTCAACCATCTAATGGTTTAATAAAGTAAAGAAATAATAACCATCTAATATTTTAATATTTCAACCATCTAATAATTTAATAAAGAAATAATAACCATATAATATTTTAATATTTCAACCATCTTATAATTTAATAAAGTAAAGAAATAATGACCATGTAATATTTTAATATTTTAACCATCTAATAATTTAATAAAGAAATAATAACCATGTAATATTTTAATATTTCAACCATCTAATAATTTAATAAAGCGAAGAAATAATAACCATGTAATATTTTAATATTTCAACCATCTAATAATTTAATAAAGTAAAGAAATAATAACCATCTAATATTTTAATATTTCAACCATCTAATAATTCAATAAAGTGAAGAAATAATAACCATGTAATATTTTAATATTTCAATTATCTAAAAATTTAATAAAGTGAAGAAATAATAACCATCTAATATTTTAATATTTCAACCATCTAATAATTTAATAAAGTAAAGAAATAATAACCATTTAATATTTTAATATTTCAACCATCTAATGATTTAATAAAGTAAAGAAATAATAACCATCTAATATTTTAATATTTCAACCATCTAATAATTTAATAAAGTAAAGAAATGATAACCATCTAATATTTTAATATTTCAACCATCTAATGGTTTAATAAAGTAAAGAAATAATAACCATCTAATATTTTAATATTTCAACCATCTAATAATTTAATAAAGAAATAATAACCATATAATATTTTAATATTTCAACCATCTTATAATTTAATAAAGTAAAGAAATAATGACCATGTAATATTTTAATATTTCAACCATCTAATAATTTAATAAAGAAATAATAACCATCTAATATTTTAATATTTCAACCATCTAATAATTTAATAAAGTAAAGAAATAATAACCATCTTATATTTTAATATTTCAACCATCTAATAATTTAATAAAGTAAAGAAATAATAACCATGTAATATTTTAATATTTCAACCATCTAATAATTTAATAAAGTGAAGAAATAATAACTCTCTAATATTTTAATATTTCAACCATCTAATAATTTAATAAAGTAAAGAAATAATAACCATCTAATATTTTGATATTTCAACCATCTAATAATTTAATAAAGCGAAGAAATAATAACCATGTAATATTTTAATATTTCAACCATCTAATAATTTAATAAAGTGAATAAATAATAACCATGTAATATTTTAATATTTCAACCATCTAATAATTTAATAAAGTAAATAAATAATAACCATCCGTATAATAATATAGTTAAGCAAACGTATAAAAATATGAACTAATTGTTCCCGTTATCATTTGTCACTATTTTACTTTTAGTGAATGTGTAAGATATTTTCATAAGACATCATCATAATAATGCTTTCTAAACAGATTTGTGGCACAACATCCAGTATTTTTTCAAAAAGCAAATTAATCACCAAACTTCTTTACATTTCAGTAAGTTTTTACTTAATAATTTCGAAATCATCTGTATAAAGTGAACATTTTTTCTGTTGTCAAGCCGACATTCAAATGATAAGCATTTCCACTTTATGCATATGGTTTCTATTATGAAGAAAAAATTGTTTACTGATCACTTTGCTAAAATGTAAAAATAATTTAATGATTAACTTGCCTTTTAAAAAAAATACTGGATGTTGTGCCACAGGTTGTTCACTGAAGTCTGATGAAGTCAGCCTATCGCCATTCTCCTTCGAATATCACTTAGACACTACTGGGAAAATAATATATCAAGTATTTTCGTTCAGTTAATTTTAGGAGGTTATAGTATGTTGTTAGTATATTTTCAGAGCTTAAAATCTGCACAATTGATAGAGAAAAAGATGTCGTTTTTCTCTTCTTTAAATTCTTATAAAAAGCTCCATTTTTCAAAAGATAGAAATCGCCTCAATACCACAAACTAAAAGTATAGTAACTGACATGCAAGTGAAATATTACAGCCAGCACACACACGTTCTTATATGATATAAAGAAGGACTGAGTATATGCATTTCCATTCTCATTGAGAACCAGGTTCTTCCAAACCCTCATCCCATGGATATCCCCTAGCTCTCTCTCTCTCCTCTCTCTCTCTCTCTCTTTCTCTCTCTCTCTCTCTCTCTCTCTCTCTCTCTAGGCCTCACACTCTTTTAATTAAACCATGCCCAATAGTTGTATAAGCGTAAATGAGAATAATAAATTATTTCGCCTTTGTCATTATATAAATAAATATGGAACGACATAGAAACAAATATTAGTTTGAAAAATGTTATTCCCTTTCACAAATTGCACAATTTTGTGGCGTTTACGTTTGTCCATATTTAATCATATCCCGTGGTAAATTACAGAGTCATTTAGTCATGTATCTTATCAATATATTAGTAAGTAATTCATTTATGCCTGGGGTAAATTAGAACTATTTTTCAAAAATCATTTTTATTTACTTATATTTTTCAACAATTCAAACATAGAAAAATTAAGTATACTTAAATTTAAAGTACTTATCTATTATATCATCTGGTCCCTTAGTCTTCAAGATACCTTAATGGGGTGGAGGGTTATATGCAGTGTGTCTTGGTCAGTTTTATCTGATGGATCATATGTCTCTCCAGAGACAACAACAACAACATATATACCATAACAGAGATTCATCTAGGTATTGACCAGCCGTGACCTTACTTAACTTTAATTATCCAACAGCAACCACTATTTAAACATTAGCCTATGTTTTAAACGTTTAAAAGACAGGAAGGCGGGAAACTAAATCTAAGTAATTTCACAAAATATTTGGTAATAATAAGATTTTTGAAAAATAACATTTTTGTCGATTTTGTTTTTTAAAGCACGACTTGAGCTGAAACCTTAAAATAAATCTTCGCATAGTCATGAATACACAGACACACACTCAATGGAACATAATTGATTGGAGATCTGGAATTTAGAAAGAGATGCCTAATATTAGAGTTTATTTTAAAATGTTTCATTTTCGATTCCATAAAGACCGTTTACATTTTTAAAATGTCATTCTTTTGTTTATGCTAACAATCGAGAAGGTCACATTAATGTGGTGATTCCCCGGAGTAAAATGAATCGCCATCAAATAATTTCATTCTATGAAACCATTTTTAATGTTGAGGCCAAACGATGTAGACATTTATAATTCTATTTAGTTCTCATTTCCACGCAAGAATGAAAAACCTTTCCAGCTTTTCATGTTTTGTGCATATTTTCGCATGGAAATAAATCTTTTGCAGAATTAATGTAATTTTATTGTCTCGCTCTTCAAGTAGGATTGATTGCGTTATTAATATAAATATGCTTTTTTATCTTACCTCACACATAATCGTCTACGACACACACACACACTAATATATATATATATATATATATATATATATATATATATATATATATATATATATATATATATATATATGTATGTATATATATGTATGTATATATATATATGTATGTATATATATATATATGTATATATATATATATGTATATATATATATATATATGTATATATATATATATATATATGTATATATATATATATATATGTATATATATATATATATATGTATATATATATATATATATATATATATATATATATATATATATATATATATATATATATATATAAAATGAAAAAGGGAAACCAAAAATATTATTTATGTATTCATCAACGTTTTGTCTTTATTTCAAGACTTCCTCATACGAAACGTTGATGAATACATAAATAATATTTTTGGTTTTCCTTTTTAATTTTGCATTCCGTTGGACTATTAGGTAAATTTTCATCCTATATATATATATATATAAATTCTTGGTTTCGTTTGGTTTCTACCAAATCCAACAGAGTGCTCGTTTATTTTATAAGAAGAGCATAATATTTATTTATTAATTATATTACAGAAAATAAGATCAACATGGTATCTTAGGTTTCAAGCTGAGTGAGCGGACCCAGACTAAAAAAATACAGTGTTCTCTTGAGTTTTATTTATATTTATAAACAGCTCACCGGCCTTCTTCAGCCATTTTTGATCAAATAAAAAAAAGTAGTCCACTCTGGGAAAAATCTGATTATTTTTTAAAATATATTTATTTTTCCTTTCGGTAGTTAACTAGTAGGGGTCCTTTCGCAAAAAAAAAACTTTAAAAAAGGGGTCTGGAAAAAATAATTAGGGAAAGAAAAAAAAGGAAAGGGAAAAAAGAGGAAAAAGAGAAAAGAATAATAATGGTACCTCCCTAGACTAAAAATATCTAATGCATTCTTGGAGTTGATATTGAAACAATTTTTCCCCCACTACTATCGCTAATTGATATTTCTTATATTTTTCTTCAATAAAAACATCAGCATAGACTTTCTTATGAAAATCAAATAAATTAAAATATATAATGTTTGTGTCTGCCTAAAAAACGGATAGTCCGGAATCAGTGGCCTGTTTTAATTTGATTTAATATTTGCAGTTTGTGTAATAGGTGGTAATTTTAAAATCTGCTTTTATATATATATATAATATATATATAATAAAAATACAAAGTATTTGCCAGAGTCGATATAGATAAAAATAGATTTCTTATACAGTCCACAATTATGATAAAAATAGATTTCTTATACAGTCCACTGTATAAGAAATCTATTTTTATCTATATCGACTCTGGCAAATACTTTTTATTTTTATTATTTAAATATTATATTTAGGTTGGATGCCAATATTTAAATGTTATATTTAGCTAAAAATAGGATTAGATATTCAAGTATTATTGGTTAGTTATTTCATCCATCCCAAAATGTTATATTGTTATATAAGTGAGTATGTACATACATATTTACGATTGAGTAAATGTAAGCATGCTACATCCATTGTAGACTAAACAAATTTTGAGTTGTCTAGACCTCATACGTCGAAATCGACGGGAGAGTCCATGATATATATATATATATATATATATATATATATATATATATATATATATATATATATATATATATATAGAGAGAGAGAGAGAGAGAGAGAGAGAGAGAGAGAGAGAGATAGATAGATAGATAGATAGATAGATATATCCTAGAATATTAAAAAAATATATATCAAATTTAATTGCTTTACTTTTAAATTCTTGTTTCTCAAAAAAACTCCTTGTAAAAGATTTTCTTTGTGGGTCTCGCAAAGAAATTTTTCTATTTTAATTCCATTTATGTATTCATTTTATTTCGTATGCATAACATCTCTAAAATATTTTAAAAAATTTTGATAATTATAAAATTTTTAAATATCTTTCAATAAATTTCTTTCAAAAAAACATTTTTCAAACATTTTCCCAAAATAAATACATTTTAATACCTTGAAAAAAAGACAACCTTTTGCCCCAAAACTAATCTTTTTTCCAGAAAAAAAACAACAAATATACTTATGGTATATTCCTTTTATAAAATATTTCCTGGAAAAAATATTTCTTGGCAAAAAAATTTCTTACTTCAAAGATTTTCTATTTGGGGATGGCACAGTGGCTTAGTTGGTAATGATGCGGACTGCGAACCTGGGTGTGCCAGGTTCAAATCAAAGTCATTCCACTGAAAAACGCTTCCATCAAACCCACATGACACTTGTGTCTAATCTCCTGGAGGGGGGATAAATAGAAATCACATTAACACGGGTGGCCTCGGCCTTGATAAAGTGGTGGTTAATATTTTTATTAAAAAAAAAAGATTTTCTAAATATATTTCCTAAAAGGGCGTTCATGGCAAAAATTCATAAAAAAACATTTCAAGAGATTTTTAAAATACTTTAAAAATCTTTAACGAACCATAAAAATCTTTCTTTAAAAGAACCTTAAAATTCCCTCAAAAAATTATTTAAAATTGAAAAAAAACCCTTACAAAAAGAAATCTCCCGAAAACAACTTTTTCCAAAATGTTTGTGAAAAATTCCTTTAAATTCTTTTTTAAATATTAAAAATATTAAAAGTATAAAAATGATAAATTTTAAAAAATATTTAAACAAATTCAGTAAACCAGTTCTCTTAAGAGAGTGCTATTAAAATTGTTCCTTAAAATTCTTCGTGGAAGGCCTTACTTATCCGGCAACCATTGATTGTATTTCTTTTATGGGGTCTGTCTGAATGTTTATGGTGGTGGATGTTACTAGATCATTAAAAGTCACTTTTTCTTCTGGGTGCATCCTTTGAAAATCTCTTTTGTTTTGTTTATGCAATTCTTGTTTGAGATATTTATAGTCGTAGTATATGAAATTTCTGAAATCTACAGATATTGCAATTATTTGAGCTTGGAGAGTATGCTGGTTGTTTGACTAAAATGTTTCATTTGATGGTTAAGAGGAACTTTTTTGTTTTTCAATTACAATACTCGTTCTTTTAATTTAAAACCTAAGGTACCATATTGATCTGATCTGTAATATATATATATATATATATATATATATATATATATATATATATATATATATATATATATATATAGCATAGTAGGTCAGAGTTAAATGTATTGTCCTTGTCAGTGTTATAACGGCTTTTGCATGAGTTAATCCCATAATATTTGTTAAAAATAATTGATTTTCATTTTTGAATAATACAAATTTACGTGTTTATAATGTATGTGACTGAACATGCATATTTTTTATTTATTATCACGCATAGATAAGCGTAGAGAAATTGAAGCTCTGTCCACTTTTGGACAAATTTTATTTTGCTGTGAATTACTCTAAAAGTGTTTTTCTTGATACGAAAACACGATTGTTTTGAATGTTTCAAAGCTTCAAGTGCTATCATTGATTATATGTGTTGTTCAAATTCTCATCTTCGTTTGGTCAGTTAAGTGAATAGCAAAACTGGGATAATCTTTGAAACATGGAATCAATAAATATATAGATGGGAGGAAATTCTCGTCAAAGGATACTACTTACGTACCAATGAGCACTGTCGTGCACAATTGGTAATCCTATAAATGTTCTGATCATTCATTTAATAGAAATTATTTTTCTCAGGCTATCTACAGTCATGATTGAATTGGGGTTTTGCCAAAGTACTAATAAAATTCGGCACGTGCTGCGAATTTTACAATGCATCACAGAGTAGCTTCTTCTTTCGGGTGAATAAATTCTTTTTTCTGACATCAACTTTGGGCAGCTACAAATCAACTTCCGGGATTTATTTTCTCTGTTGTGTGAGTCAGCGTTATATTTAGGCAATCTCTTAACTCTTGACTAAGGAATCATTTTCTACTGAAATTCAAAAACGCATTCATAAAGTTTATCTGACGTTGCTCGTTCAGTTATCAAGCAAGTTTTCGTGACTGGAAAACATGGAGAGAAAGGATTGATGCTATATTAAAATTTGACACAAAGACATTATTTATGTTTACAGGCAAGGAAATACACACTTATTAGAAACAACGTCTGTGTAGTAACACATAAACGTATAAATAAATCCACAAATCACCTGCAATTATCTTTTAATTTTAATAAATATTGACGTCTCAGTGAAATAATCATTTTATTGATACCGAAGACAATAGAGCCTGAGTTATTTATTTTTACTTTCTGGAACAAGTAGTTTATTTTGATCACGTTGGAAGTCACCACTTGTTGCAGGCCTCTTTTTTGTTCCAAGAAGCAGCAGAAGGATCGCGGTAGTATCACTAAGTTTTTATTCTCTGAATTGTTATTTATTCATATGGTACAGATGATTGCCTCGTTAGGTTGTAGGTAGTTGATGAAGTTTTGTCTTTAAAGGGACAGTTTATCGAATGTGATTAGATTGTGCTGAACAGAAAGTTCAGCGAGTAATCGCCGGAGCAACTAATAAATGGGACAAATGAAAGTTGGAGACAAAGAGCAACCAATATGCTTTGCATGCCAGACTACCTACACCATCAAGCATATTCTTATTGAATGCATTGATCTGGCCCCTAAAAGAGAAACTTTCTACAGAGCAGGTACAATGAAGGAACTGTTTAAGAAAAATAAAGTAGAGACAATACTGAACTTCTTAAAAGCTGTTGATCTCTATAAAAAGATATAATTACCTAGAGACATATAAATCCAGCTTGATTTGGCATTAAATGAACTGAGAAAGGATGATGTGTCGTTAAAAAAGGAAAAACGTTTAACGAATGTTTTAAAAATACTTTTTTTTTGTCCAAAGAATTGTGTTTACTTTGCAAAGTATTTAAAAAAATACTACTTGATTCGGCATTACATGACCTGAAAAAGGTTTATATGCCGTAAAACAAAACAAACAAACAAACAAATTGTAGCTGAAGTAAACAAGAGCTTGTTGCGACAGGATCAAGCTGGAGCTGGTAGATGTAGGAAGAGCAAGTTGAAGCATGGTGTCGCTTGCTGTAGCATGTTGTCACTTTAGCCAGAGCATAAATGATAATCATGTTCTGGATGCAAAGTCAAGAGATCATAGTGGTGGTGGTGGTGGTGGTGGTGGTGGTGGTGGTGGTGGTGGTGGCGAGGAGCTGAGTTTGCAGGCAGACATCGACAGGAGATCTGTTACTAGACGCGTCGCCATGGAAATGCTGCAGGATTGAGCTTTGAATACTATACTCTTGAAGTAGACCAGAGGCGGGCAACCTCCGGCCAGCGGGCCACATCCAGCCTGCGAAGGCTTAGCGTCCGGCCCGCCACCCTGTTATGCTTTATTATTGCAATCCGGCCCGTGGACCTCCCAGTAAAACTCATATCATTTTGTGACATAGACGTAAAAGTAGGTTTCAATTAAGATTTACAGTGGGATAAAAATGTATTAATATCAGCGAGCGATGATGCATGTATATTTCATTTTTCTTTAACTATTAATTTCAAATCCTTGGTCTGAGATGAAAATAGAACAAGAGAAAGAGAGAGGCAAAGAGGAAACGAGAGACGATGAAAGGGCATAAAACAGAGAACCTATGTGAGGTGTGTCAAAACGAATGCTGGATCAACTTGCTACTTCCCGTCATTATTTTTTATGGTTCCAAAATGGCTCTTCGTCGGCGCCTTTTATATCATCACATACAGAAGTCTCTTGAGAAAAAATATCAGATTTGTAGAGCGTTCAATGCAATTTTTGTACAATTTATTCATGTAAACAAAATATAGTAATTCTGAGATTTCGTTTTTCACTCCGGCCCACGATCTCCTTCCAAAAGTCTCATCTGGCCCTCACTCTGAAAAGGTTGCCCACCCCTGGGGTAGACCATCATAGTCATCGCCAGGCTGCTGCCTGTATCGGCCCAAGACCGAAAGTTCCAACTAGTATTCAGTTGGCAGAGAGTTTTAATTAGCGTCCAGTTTACAGACAATTCCAACTTAGCATTCAGTTGACAAACGAAAATACTAGAGCCGTAAATTAATACGGTCCCATAATGTTAATATAACAAGTACTATCAATGCCAGATACTCGGTTAGGGTTAGCCTCGTTTTCTCCAGAAATTGCTCTATTTATGTTATCTGCAGCTGATTATATGCGAGTATTGTCAGTCTCAAGCAGATATTTGCTAAGCAGTTGGAAATATATGGCTTACTTCTTACGGTTTGTCCTTGTATGACAGAAAATATCATTTTATCAAGTCCATGAAGATAAATCACTAAAGGTATGATTTCGGTAACAAAAGTGTGCAATACTACCACGAAACATGGTTAAAATTTGTCTCGGACTTTGTAAAATAGATTCAACAAAACTCAAAACGTATTTCTTGTGTAATTTAATCAAATATTTGACAGGGGAGAAACCTACAACGATTATTTCTCATTCACAAACAAATTTTGTAATTTTTCAATGATAATTTGAAACAATTGTTTCGTGCCAACCTATTCAAAAGATTATTTTAATAATTAAAAATTGATGTGAATAATCTTAAAATGCAAAGATGATCATTTTAACTAATGTTATACTCTTTTCAAAACATCATTCGATATTTTTAAAATAATTTTTTTACGGATTATCTTTAAAACGAAACGAAAAGTTTACAAAAAAATGAATACTTAAATTTAAATCAATTTAAAATAAATTTCCACCTAAATGAAACAAAAACTGATAGATTTTATTTCTTTTTTTCTCTTGTCATCTTTTTCTTAATCTAAGCAAGATGAGAAAAACTTCCGATGCTATTCTACTTTTTTTTTTTATTATTGATTCATTGTTGGAAGAATTCAGTATAAACAGGATTTAGTATTTATGAAGAGATGGAAGGGTATATCTCATGTAAGCTCACCATTCTTTATTGATGATGATGATGATGATGTTTTAATCTTTCAGATGTTTGCGTGATTTGTCTGAAAAGGTAGATGAACTTTACACACCGGAGAATCGTGGTAGTAATGATAATCGAAGGGTTGAAATAAAAGAAACGAGATGCAGCAAGATTCAACTGTTGAGTGCACTTGACAAACGTGCATTTTGAACTTTGAATTTCAGAACTGACAGCTCATAGGCGAGCCACATTAGCGTCGCGTGAATTTGGCGTCCAGGAAGGAATTAGCATCTGATTGGCTTAACCATCCCAGAGATAACATCTTAAATACTTTTCGCGTTATTTGCCTTCATTTTCTCACAAGTCATGTGTTGTCGTACGTGACGTGTAGGAATTCCGTCTAGTTTAGACGTGTCCGTGTTAGAGTAGCTGGGAAATGCAAACTCAGTCATTCGCGTGTGCGCAGATTTGCCATGAAAGAAGCAAAAAGAGACAAGAAAACGTTACGCAAAAGTTACGCTCCACCCCCCCCCCTCCTCCGTCTTTCAATGCAAATCACAGGCAGCAGCAAACTGACCGATCATCTTTGAAATCAAGTATCCCA
The DNA here is from genome assembly GCA_963556195.1 of Sepiola atlantica. NCBI lineage: Eukaryota > Metazoa > Mollusca > Cephalopoda > Sepiida > Sepiolidae > Sepiola > Sepiola atlantica. The sequence goes on along the minus strand of OY744519.1, from coordinate 115,142,554 downwards.
AAATTCGGCTGTGATTTTCTTCTCTTCTTTTCTTGATTTTTTTAAAAACGTTTCTTTTAGAGAATTGGTTTCATTTTGCCGTTTGTACAACTTTTTAATTCTTTTTGATCTTTTCTAATTATTTCTTTCCTTAATGCGCATAAGAATTATATTTTCTATCGTTTCATTGTCACCCATTTTTTTCTGTATCTTTTGTCAAAATGTCAAACAACTTTCTTTAATTCAGGCTTTACTTATTTGCTCTTATATTTCGTTTTTCTCTTCTTTTCTATGCCCTTATATTACCAATTTTTATTTATTGAATTACCGATTTTCATAAAATAAACGGAAGTCACTTAATGAATTTATTCCAACGAATTTAAAAAAGAACTATTTTACACAGAATAATAGATCAGATTCTTATAGCATAATTGGGTTTACAAGCTTTTTAAAATATTATCATAAAGTCATCATCTGAAGTAGAAACGATTCGTGGGATTGCAAAACCTGTCAAATTGGAATTTGGATAGGAATCGATTTATTATCAAACATTTCTAATTCTTTCATTTAATGTAATTATCAGCAATTATCTTATTGTTAGTCTTTCTTTTTCAGCACAAATCAATTAAGACCATTGCAAATTTCCAGTCAGATTTGATAAACCTATTACCAAGCGATTGGTTGTATGACATGTCATGTGACACGCTCAGCAATAACGAATTTTGTTGATTTTATTAACTTTTCTGTATTTTCGAGTCAAATCTGCTACCGCCATAAAGAATATGTGTGAATGTTGGCAAATAATCTTGCAGTTGAGTGGGAAAGCTATCAACTGCTTTTTGTTAAAAGAAAAATGATCAGACTTGTCTTTCATCTCTGTAACAATGTCCTTATACTACGCAGTGAATGAATGTCATTCAGAGAAAGAGAGAGAGAGAGAAAACGCATACAAAATAGAGAGAAGGAACGTATACAAAATAGAGAGAGGGAACGTATACAAAATAGAGAGAGGGGAACGCATACAAAATAGAGAGAGGGGGAACGCATACAAAACAGAGAGAGGGAACGTATACAAAATAGAGAGAGGGGGAACGCATACAAAATAGAGAGAGAGAACGCATACAAAATAGAGAGAGGGGGAACTCATACAAAATAAAGAGAGAGGGAACGTATACAAAATAGAGAGAGGGGGAACGTATACAAAATAGAGAGAGGGGGAACGCATACAAAACAGAGAGAGGGAACGTATACAAAATAGAGAGAGGGGGAACGCATACAAAATAAAGAGAGAGAGCGCATACAAAATAGAGAGAGGGGGGACGCATACAAAATAGAGACACCAACATAAAACACAGCAAGACAATGCGTATATATTTATGCCGTCTTCCAGGTGGGATGCAGTAAACATGTCGTCTCTTTTGAATTAAAAGAAAACGTTCAATAAGGTTATTTAATGACCTACATCGTTCACAGTAGTAGAATAACTCTGCTACAACGTGGGTTTCTGAAGAAGTTGAATCTTCATCTTAAACCTACTCGTCGCCTCTTTTTGCAGTTTCATCGTTTAATTAACACGAAAACGGGTTGTTTAGTTCAAAAGCATAAAACTTGAAGCAACTTAATCCATATGTTGTGTTTGATTCGATTGACTAATTTCCTAGTCCGACAATCGATCGTATTATTTAAAACCAATTAGGTTCGTATCTTTCAGAAGTAGATTGTGAATCCCTTCTGCTTGCTTGATCTCTCTCTCTCTCTCTCTCTCTCTCTCTCTCTCTCTCTCTCTCTAATTAATTTAAGATCTTACCGTAGTTATTTTTCATTATCCTGACGGAATAGATTCTCTTTTTAGAATCCTGACGACCTCATTTATGTTCGGCAATTGTAATTTTCCAGTCCTATCTAAAAGATGAAGACTCCTTTCATTGCAACTCTTGTTTCCATTATTTGATTATTATATTTTTTCCAAGTTATTCTTAAATATTTTATGGCTAAAATGCATTCAATTGATTTAAATGAATTGTTAAATAACAATATAAAAAACTATATAAAAAAAGTACTACTAGGTTATCGGATTCACCTCCCTTTTAAAAGGACCCCTTTTCCCATTGTAACAAGTTTTGGTGTGATTGACGAAGAACAAATAAAGACCAGCTTTCTCTGCTCGCCTGAGTGATATAAGCATAAGGACATCTGCCAACTACTGCCAAAGATCAACTTGGATTGAGATGAATTCCGAGATTCAGCACGGCTTAGAGAATTCTACAAGTTCAAAAGAACTCTTTGCAACACAAAAAGCTAGACCCTCAAAGCTACACAAGATCCATTAACATGGCAAACGTTTGCCATAGATATCCTGTAAATACTATCTTTTTGCAACACAAACGTTTAACAATCTTCTTCTTCTTCTAACTAGTCCAAAAGAGCAGTAAACATAAAATGGGGTTAAAGTAATTTTAGCTTAACGTGAGTTATATAAAACTATAAATACTAATCGCGCTAGTTATATAATAATTGTAAATACTTAGTTGTGAGTTATATAATAGTTGTAAATACTAATTACGCGAGTTATATAATAACTATAAATACTTATTATGTGAGTTATATAATAACTCTAAATATCAATTACGCGAGTTATATGATAACTATAAATATCAATTACGTAAGTTATATAATAACTCCATATACTAATTACGTGAGTTATATAATAACTGTATATACTAATTACGTGAGTTATATAATAACTGTATATACTAATTACGCGAGTTATATAATAACTTTCAATATTAATTATGTGAGTTATATAATACTGTAAATACTAATTACGTTAGTTATATGATAACTGTTATATAGTAACTGTATAGAATAACTTTCGAATAATATTTCTTCTATCTTTTACTTTATCCGAATGCTTAGAAAAACTGTACATTATTTTTATGTTTATTACAGATAGTCTTCAGATTTCCAGGTACGATTTTAATCACGAAAATTAAACAAGAAAACAGTGTCTAGTATATATATATATATATATATATATATATATATATATATATATATATATATATATATATATATATATATATATATATATATATACGCTGGACCCGGCACCCGACCTTGCCGGGGGAAAAATAAAAGAATGAATTAAAATTTTTCAACATCCGAGAGAACGCAAATAGGTCACATCGGACAATATTTACCCATGGAAAGACTACTTCTGAGTTGAAGAAAACTAGAAATTGCCACAGTGTAGAAGGATAACTCCTTCACTGACCGATTGTGGAAAAGGTTATATGTTTCGGGCCGGGCTGTTAGCTATTCTCTCGTCTGTCATTGAAAGCAAACCCTTAGAATGCGACATTTATGTTGGTGGATTTTCGGCACAGTAAGAACTCACGTTGTGTCTAATTCTGCCCTCGTGGGTAGTCAAATGTGACTGAAAGTGAACCATGTTTAACGAATGTACATTTTAGGTTAGACACGTAAGATAAAAATGTATTGTGTAATAAAAAATATATAAAAAATGAAATCAATTTTGATGTGAATTGCGAAATTTAAGGTGTTGATTAATTACAATTTAGCCACGTAAATCCCAATTTTAAAGGAACGTTATTCGTCATTATAAAAATATACCTAAAATTCGACGAATGTTAATTTAAATCGTATGTGAGCAGAAAGAAATGTACGTAGCTTTGTAATGTTTAGAGAACGCAAATGGGTCACATTATCAGTAGCGTTGTTAGCGACGCCGGTCTGTGTTCCTTTTAAATGTTGTGAGCTAAGTAAAGGAAAGTTATTCGTCATTATAAAAATATATTAAAAAAATCGACGAATCGTATGTGAGCAGAAAGAAATGTACGTATCTTTGTATTTTATTGACTGCGAAAATGTAAACACGTTTTTTTTTTAATTGTTGCGAACAAAATGTATGTATATATATATATATATATATATATATATATATATATATATATATATATATGTGTGTGTTGCATAGCCCCTTTAATAATTCATATCTTCATTTCTTCTCAGTTTGCTCTGTCGTCTAGTGGTTGAGTACTTTCTTCGCCTCTGCACTGTAGTGGCCATCTCCGGGAGTTGTCTGTAACAAAAGCCTTTTCTAACCCGCTTCATAAGACAACAATCTTTTCGTTTTTAATTACTTTTTATTCGGCGTCAGTTTCTATTGCCCGTGGAGATGTTTTTCTATCGTTGAGAGAGAGACCGAGAGAGACTTACGAATATCGTAGTTAGATTATTAATGTTTTACTAACTATTCCTAGAGAGAGGAGGAGGAAGGATTCTTGCACTTGTCTTCCCTTTAGGGAAATATTTATATCCCTACATTGGAATCGCACGTCTTATCAGTTCGCCCTCTGAAAACAGACTGGGTCAAATTCACTTCTCGCGAGAGCGAGTGACGTCCCAGATCCCTTTGTTTCCCACGCGAAGTCATAGAGCCCTTCACAGCTGCAGACCGACCCATCTGAACTCAGGTCTCATCACTCGGTAACCTTGTCATGTCTGCCAGCTCGGTCTGTGAGAACAAGTCTTGTTTTGCACTCGACTGCCCCACGTTAATTCGCGCAAGTCAAACCCGACTTCCACAGATGCGTCCATCTCTCACAGAGCCATTATCTAACACTCTTATAAAGGTTTTCATAATCCCACAAGTTACGTCCATCATTATATAACATATATATATATATATTGTAGAGAGAGAGAAAGATAGTAGAGAGAGAGATAGAGATGGTAGGTAGAGAGAGAGAAAAGAAAAGGTCTTACGTCCCCCCACACACACAACTAAAAAAGAAGAATACCTAACGCGAAAAGAAAATCACAAATGTTGGATTAATGTTAGATTTAGTATAGATGTAATAATGAACTTGTGTTGTCTGTTAGTTTAAGTACTGTAAGGTTCGTAGATAAACTGATATTAAGTTATTCCATGGAATCGGTATCAACAAATGAATGTTGTCGAAATAAACAATGAAGTTTCTTTTACTCGGTAAGTATTTGGAAAAAGATTTTTAAGCCTTAAAGGTGTTATTTTTTAAATTATGTAAGTGTTTAAGTAAACAAAATGAAATTATACCTGAAGCAAATGAAGACTGATAAGGAGAATGTGTAAAGTCGAATCGCTGAAGAGATGGTAGCCACCATTTTGAATCACGGAATACTATAATTCATTATGTTCGTTAAATGTATTCCTTAGAAAGCGGAATGAGAATAAGTCTATAAGTAATAGTTAAAAATAATGTAATCCGATATTCTCGGAAATAAGCGGAATTTGAGGGAGCGTCTATTAAATTCGTGCGTAATGTATTGTATTATTTAGTAAATTAATAGCAGACGAATAGTAAATAATAAGGGTCACGTTTTTTAAAAGTAGACGTTGTTTTAGATCCTGGTGTCGATGGGGAGAGTGTTAGTACTAAAGTTATAGTGGGAAAAGTTTTTGCTACCACCTCTATGAGTATGTTTTTGGAAGAGTTGAAGATGGTGGGCCAAAAGTAATATTTAGTGTTAGCTGGAGAAAATAATCACACATTTATTATAACACGATGGAATAAATAAGCATTATATAGTGGTGAGTTTAGTAGCCTGTGATGCATGTGGCTATTTTCCTATTCTTGACAAGGTTACAGGGGAAAATCGTCTTATCTTTATATAGAGGATTATTCATAGCATTCTATTAGGTATATGGGATACATAGGCTTTAAATAGATATGCAAGAAAATAATATTGGTCGTTACAAGTTTGTCTTATATTACAATTATTTAAAAGTACAGGGGAAAATCGTCTTAACTGTATATAGAAGAAGATAATATATATATTTCAACGGTGTCCTGTTTTAAAAAAAGTTAGTTGAAGTTAGCTCGACTGGTTTTACATCATCTATGACGACGTGAAAATCGTTTCAGGTGTCGGGTGCAATTTATGTAAAAGATTTATGTAAACAAATTTTAAAAAATAAATAAAATGATGAAATTAAGAAAATTAAATAAAAATTATGGTAATGGATTCATTTTTCCTTTTGTCATTGGAATATAACTAAATAGTATATATATATATATATATATATATATATATATATATATATATATATATATATCGACAGACAACTGTTTCGTTATCTACAACTCATAGATGCAGCAAGTGTATCCACGCGGAAATTCAAAACCCAAACTGCCGGTCACATTACAATGTGATCAGCAGTTAAGTACCTAATCCGTTGTGCCAACAAATTCACCTTGACAGTGGAAGGAATTATAGCGCTTTATGTATTTTCATTGTCTTCATATTTTAAGCATGCTACTAGTAACCGAGAGAAATCTATTCTTTACAAAAATGTATTGCTTTACACTAAGTGAAAACCGTTATTTCCTAACTATAAATAGGGGGTATTTGTATATATATATATATATATATATATATAATTATAATATCAAATATTATAATATAACATGAAGTAATAAAATAAGGTGTCAATCAAATTTTATTAGAATTCAAAGTTCAAGCAAAGTATCTTAAAGTCCTTAGCTCATGAGTTTTCAAAGATAATTCTCCTCTTCAGAGGACCATTACCACAGTTATACCACTACAGGTAATAAAATTAAACTTTGAAAATATATAAAAATATATACAAAAATACATAAAAATATATAACATCAAATATATCAACCCAAAAACATACTTTTTTGTTAAATCTATATAATCCATCCAAGTCATACAATTTGAAAAAACATAATCAGAGAAAGACAGCGAGAGGGTTGACTGAAGATTAATCCAAGTGATGAGTACCAGTCCAAATACGAGAAATTGAAAGAGCTGACAAATATTTCACTAACTATAAGATATTAGTTGACGCTTATATCTTTTGTTGGATTGCTTCATATATATATATATATATATTGTTTATTATCTATGTCGTATACGTTTCGTCCCTTTTCAATCAGGACTCATCAGAGATATGACTATTCACTACCGGTCGTACGATTCGAAACCCTGGATAACAAGTATTTTTCAACTTGCATCCAACGTCGTTAACCGCGCGCCCAATATTTGAATAGCCGATAAACAATGATAATTTTAACACATATAAAAGCGGCTTGATGTCGAGGCATTCTACTTCTATTAAAGAAGGAATGATGCATATATATATATATATATAAACACAACATATTCATCAACAGACAGCTGTTTTGTCGTCTAAGACTCATCTAAACTACCACCCGAAACTCGACGATTCGAAAACCTCTCAAAAAAGCTATACAAACGCGAAAATTCCGTGTTGTTTAAGAAAGTTTGGTGAAATAATAAATTGCTGCCTAAATATACATATAAAGTTTGATAAATGTTCGAGGATCTTCTATAAATACAAATATGACAAATTTATTTACAGATCAAATGTGGTAATAGATATTGTAGATTTAACATATCCAGTGTCCACAACAGTTTGTTTTATTTAAAAAAAAAACATTAGAAGATATATGCAATAATAAATACTTGTTGGGACACAGACAACATCAAGAATCTAAATATTGTACCGGACAATCTGAACACTAACCGTTCCCTTTTTTTTTCAGTTTCCATTAATGTTGAAGTCAAATTAATAATCGTTACTCATTAACCGCCATATTGCAAAGAAATGAATTTAAGAAATAAATAAAACAAAGCTAAAATTTGTAATGAGAAAGAAAAAAAAAACCAATAAAAGAAAGAGAGATTTCCGCCCAAACTACTTAAAGTTGCAAATGAATAAATGAGAATTTCGAAGTGATTCCTCTTCCGATTTAACGATAATTAATCGTTTGGAAAACACA
>OY744519.1:115077249-115129749 GCA_963556195.1 Sepiola atlantica | reverse complement strand
CATATGATTTTAACTTATATCTAGTTGGTCAGTGTCACTTGGTTTCGTAGGTTGGTTTCGGCACTGTTTTCTTAATATGCCAGCTCTTTTCATTAGTGCGTATTTTTTCTAATTTTTTTCTAGTTTTTTTAGGACTGTTCCTAGTGCTTCTACTATTATTGATATCACTGTAGATTTCTTGTTTTGTAGTCCCTTCATCTCTGTGGCAAGCTTCATGTATTTACTGAGTTATTCTGTCGCCTTCAGTTTTACTCTGTGTTCAACTGGGATGGCGTAGCTTTTTTCTTACTTTTTTAACTTTCCGTTGATCTACGAAAATAAATATTAGATTTTAATTCGTCATTGAAATATAAAACATAATCCACTCTTTATTTACGTTATTTGTCAATTCTCCAACCATATTTTTTTTTGTAATTCTGTTTAGGAAAAAATTATTACATTTTAATTCGCCATGGAAATATAGAAGGTTGTCCCAAAAGTTCGTAAACGCTTGATTGTAACGAATCAAAACTCGCAGCTCGATTTTTATTCATGGGCATCTGGAATATAAAGATGAAGATAACTATAACAATAGAAACGCAAACAAACAATTAACAATTGCATAAAAATTCAATTTTTCGCAAGTGTTTACGAACTTTCGGGACAACCTAATATTTAACACATAATTCGCACTTTATTTATGCTATTCGTTCGTCATCACATCACATTTTCATAAAGGACATTCGTCTGTCTTCACCGGTAAAGTAATCTTTTTTCTCTTTCTGTTTATTTACTGAAACAAGTTATTTATCTACCTCCCACAGCGGTAAGATGTGACACAAGGTCGGGAAAGTGGGATTTGATAAACCAGCGCCCGAGAAGGTGAGCACTCTGGCCATTAAAAATTACCTGGGCAGCCCCGTCGGCATTCCCCGGTAGGGGGGGGGCGCCTCAGGCGATTCGCACTAAACTAACCCCTTCTCAAAGGGTGAGAAGGCAAAGCCTGGGAGGGTGGACCTCCTAGAACTGCACAGGACAAACCCATAGACCGGCGTAAATCAAGCCCCGAAAGCCAAGACAATACCAGTCTATGGGATGCAGTATCCATCGGAACAGATACTACACTTTCTTCCTAGCCAAAAGGCCAAAACAAATATTACATTTTAATTCGTTTTAACAATTTTACCGATCCTGCATCCTGTTTCGCAGTGACACTCCTGGGAAACGCCGAGTAATTACATCTTGTTGTTGTTGTTATTGTTGTTGTTGTTATTGTTATTATTATTATTGTTGTTGTTGTTGTTATTTATATTTTGTTAATCTAATTGATCTAGATAGGTCAAATGAATAAAATGAAAATCCTTATCTTGTACATTGTCTATAACGGATGAAATAGAATTTTCTTGACAAATATTTCGTTCGTCATTCAATATAGTCGTCTTGTTTCCATTTCTGTTTACTGTTTAATATTTGTCTGTTGATCATATTTGTTATCTTTTTTTATTTAGCATATGTTCATATGTTCCTGTTAGATGACTTTTCCCTATTCTGACAGCAATTCTTGAATAAAGCCTGTGGAATGGTTTGTTATGCAAATGTGCCAGCCTAATGTACTTTTGATCTCTAACTTTTACTTTGAAGACACGAATTAATAAGAGACTAGAAAGTGATAAGCAATGTTAATGGAAATCACATTAGTTATCTGTCGCACAGAAACAACGATAATCTTAATGTCGTCCATTAGAAACACGAATTCAATAAACGAATTCAATCAAGCCTCTTCCATAAAACATTTTATTATCTCACACATTTTATTATATCTCACACTAAGAAACGAATTCTTTATTTGCCCGTGTGTATATTTTGGAGCGTGTATGACAGTCATATCAGTAATGTCAAATATCTTTTCATGGTGAATTCGGTGTAAGCTTTCATTTGGATTGAATATATTAGCATGATCTTTTATAAAAGTCAATTGTTTCTCAATTATAATATAACAACATGTATTGTATTCAAAGAATCTTTAGTAACAAAAGTGCGATTTCGTTGACTATTTTATTATTATGTGATTTTAATTTGCTTTTAAAAGAGATAACGGTTTCTAGTATGAGGCTAGTAAAGTGCAATAATCGTAGGTAATGAAAAGCAATATACAAATATTAGTTTACTGTTTTCTTTCTTAAGTAAAAGTCTGGCAAACTGCAATACTCCTTAAAAAGCAAAATAAAATATCATTGCATCAGTTTTTCTTTAAAAACAACTAAAGTTTCTAGGTTAACATGTTGCAATAATGTGTAAATAATAACAAGAAATAAACATTATTTTATAATTTTGTTCTTGAAGAATGATTAAACTGTTCTTATGGAGTATTGTTGCCACATCTGGGCTGGTGCATCGTCTACTAGTCTCTTCCTCCTTGACAAGGTCCAAAAAAGAGTCGCCAACCTAATAAGTCCCTCACTGTCAACCAAGCTCCAGTCCCTGTCCCATCGCCGCAATGTAGCATCCTTGTGGTTGTTTTACAAATACGTCAATGGATTGTGCTCCGATGAATTGGCTGCTCTGGTGCCCCCTCGACGTAAGTACACTAGACCAACTCGACTATCGACTAAATCCCATCCATTCACTGTGGAGGCCCACAGATGCCGGAGAGCTTTCTACTCAAATAGCTTCTTTCCCCTTGCTGCTGGCCTCTAGAACTCCCTCCCTGCCCCCTGTTTCCCAGACGGTACTGACATGCAGAAATTTAAAACTAGTGTAAACAGACATCTCGCTGCGCAGATCCCAATTTAGGTTGACCCCCCCCCAACCTTCTCCATTTTCTTTCTTCTCAGTAGCCCCTTACATCTACAGTGGCAGCCTGCCTTGTCTGGGGTGAACTATGTTAAAAAAAAAAGAAAAAAAAGAGTTTACAGATACAATAACTCTTATGTAATAGAAAGCAAATAAAATCATTATTTTACCATTTTTTAAAGAGTAACGTTTTCTATTAACGGACTTAGTAAACAAGTTGCAATAACCTGTAGGTAATAAAAAGAAAAAGAAAAAAACATTGCTATATCACTTTTCTTCTGAAAACATCCTCTAGTTTAACAATTTCCACTAATCTGTAGAAAAGTTTTAAAAAAAGAAAATAAACACATTATTTTACCATTTCTTCTTTAAAAAAGGATAAACTTATTTAGTAAGGAACAGAGTTGGCAAGTTGCAAGGTGGTAATAAAAAGCAAAGAAAAACATTTCATTTTCTTTTTAAAAAGCGTAGGAGGCAATGATATCGGAACTATTGGAACTTCTGCGTAAAAGAACCTTTATGTAACAAAATGTAAATAGAAACCATAACTTATAAGATTAATATTTAAGAGACCAATTGTGCCAACTATTTTACCATATTTAAAACTAACTTTTCATGGCTGAACGTCCACAAGCATATACCACTGTTGTAGATAGATATTTTTAAAATATATTATATTTCGCACGTTAATACTCCAAACTACAGAAAACCAGATGGCGTTTGATATTAGACCACCTGAATTGACACAAATGTAACAATCCATTAACACAGCACAGGCGATTGCTTATGGTGATGTCACACAGACCCAACATTAGGTAAAACTCTTTTTGTCAGTATCTTTTTAAGTTTGAAAAAACGTTTGAGGATACTGTATATGTGGATATATAACTCTTCCCAAACAACCATTATTCAGAAGGATTTTGTGACAAAGAAGACGGTAGTCGATTGGTGAAACTTCACATGAAATGTCTGTAAACAATTCCTAGAAGAAGAGCCTACAAAATTTAGAGGTATTTATGAGAATAGAGAACCCATTGTCGTTGAACGAGATTTCCACCGGAAATACCATCGAAGTCAGTAGAGGCCAGGCCATTGGCTTTTGGGTGAAATTCATAGGAAAACAGGACATTGCTGGCGAGTTGGGTTAGGGTAAGAGTAAGGGTTGGGATGCCTGATAAACGCAAAACCCTCATACTAATATGAATGCATAGTTTCTGAAAGCCAAGTCATCCATAGACATTATGCAATTGTGTATCAGCAACATTTATTAGACCCTGGTGACAACGAAGTGCACACTTCATTGAGAAAGCATATTTGGATGTATGCAGAGATAAAACTCCGTCTGTGTGGTACGAGTGAGGTAGTGTTTGAATCGTATCTTGTCGAATTTATGTGGTGCCAGAAAATTGATGCCAATAAATTTTCCTTACTAGAAAACTTTCCACTAAAAAATGTTAAAAGGCATTGTTTCAAGTTAGGAATAAACTTTATATTAGATGTGAAAAAAATGTAATCTAAAAGTCACTCACAAAAGGGATAACACGAAAATGAAATTTTGAAACGAGAAAAGAAAATTTACAATAAGATCAAAATGAATAACTTATGTGTGAAAGGTACAGGAAAAAAAAATATAGAGAGAGGAAACGGAAGGAAAAGAGAAATATGAATTGACACATAAACACCCGCGCACACATAGAAATTATAGGCTGTGTTACGACAGGAAGGCTGAACAGACGAGCGATAAACAGATATAAAATTTAAAGAATGCACTAAGGATTTAATAAAGAAAGAAAAACGATGAATGTCAGTTTTTTTTCGATAGCTGACCGTTGCTTTATTGTATTACATTTTCTTTGAATTTCAGATATAATTTTAATTTATGAGGGTTTTTTAAATTTAATTTTAGGAATGAAGAAAAATAATAGATAGGTCCGAGAAAAATTAATATTTTAGGATCCAGGAGAGGTAATAGCATGAAAAAAGAAAGTTCGTCCCCTTTTCTTTTGGGTGGGAAGAATAAAAACTAAAGCGTTAGCAAGCATAGGAAAAGAATAACAATGAAAGAGACTTGGGATGAAAGATTAGCTGGGAAAGAGACCAAACCGAAAAGCGATACACTTTGTTTACATGTGTATGAAAAAAAAGGACAGGAAGGAGAAACGATGAAAGAAAAAAAAAATCAAGAAACGACGACAGATGGTTACAAAGGTGTAATTTTAAAAGTATCAGGTATACATGGAACGAAAGCAAAATAAAGGGGATCATATCTATCGCTTATAAAAATCGAGATGTGAGTAGAATGGGCGAGATGATATTATAAATGTATGAATGTATTGCTTTGGTATACGTGACACTGCTGGCCGTACTTCCGCTTTCTATCCACTCCGAAACGAATTTCTGCAACGTTTTTCTTCACTCTCTACGAATCCGACTTTTCTCCTATGATCAAACTTCTCTGTTCGCAATCTAACTTCCCTCTCACTCCTCCCCCAATCACTCCTCTTTTATCTCTTTCATTTCCAATCAGGAGCATCTCATTTGCATACCTCGTAGTCACCCTGTAGGCATTTAAAGAAACAAGTCGGCCATTCTTGTTTCCTTCTTCTTCACACGAGGTAAGCCACGCAAAAACGCGGTCGGTCGTTCTTGTTTTCTCTTCTTTTTTCCTCATTTACACCACACGCCCCCCTTGATCTTCGAGATCAATAGGATACTTCGTAATCCTCCATCCAAGCAGGCCGCCTCCCCTCACGTCGAGGCCTCTGGGGAACAACTTCTTGGGGGTTAACATTTTCAGGTTCACTACAACGTGGGTCTAAGTCAGGTAGAGTCGCATCATTTGCTTCTCGGTGGCCCTCGATTTCCTCTTCTTTACTGCCCTCACTGCGTACCGGCAGTGTCATGCGACGCAGGTCTAGGATATGCCGGGGAACGCCGTTCACCATCACATTGTTCTTCGACCGCAATCCCGTTACGACCCCTTTTTTCCAACGAGTGGTACACTGTGCATTAGGGGGTTTCACCCACACCTCTTCACCTACTTTGATAGTGGCTTCCTCACTCTCGATTCCTGCTGTTTTGTTGCACGGGTGCCGCCACTTATATGTGAAAACGGCCCTATGAGGGACAGTTGTCTCGTCTTGTTTGGTTTTTGGCGAGATGTTGTACCAAAACACCGCCTCTATGGGTGATACGTTGCTTTTTTCCGCAGTGGCTTTAATGGTGCGATGATTCCTCTCCACTATCCCGTTGCCACTCGGCCGATACGCTGCTCTAAAAAATTGCCTTACTCCCCACTTATCGCATACCCCTTTAAAGGCTTCAGATCGGAAAGCGGGCCCATTGTCCATCAAGAGTTCCTCAACCGGCCCTCTCTCCAAAAATATCTCCTCGATGACCCCTCCGATCGCCCATGCCGCTTCTGCCCTGATTTCTCTCCAGATGGCAAACCTTCCCGGTCCACAGTCGACCATCGAGAGATACAATTTGTGGCGATAGTGCGTCACATCAATAGCCAATCGCTTCCAGTCCTCCGCAACGTGCAACTGTCCTGTTTCGTGTCTGGACGGTCTAGGGTCAATTGATTGGCACTCTCGACAGTTCTCCACCACTTCCCTAACCTCCTCCTCGGTGGTCTCCGGGTAAACCTCTCTGGCTAGGAATAACGTTCGTTCCCGACCAAAGTGGTACATTTCGTGTGACTCCTTGACTTCTTCCCCTGCATAGCATACCGAGGAGACCTCCTTTCCCTCCTGCAGCCAGGCCTTCTTCACGCGTGTCATCGAATCCGCCTTGTTTTTTTCTGATGGGACCAACACGACAGATACTCTTAACTGGAACTCCGCTATTAGATCGGCGAGCGCTCCGAGTCTGCGCTTGATCAGCATTTCCGCAGCACCTTTGGTCTTAACTCTCTTATCGCCAGTTACTGCCGACCGAATCCACGATGCTGCCGTTGCCGAATCGGTTTTAATTTCAATTATTTTCAATCCCCACTTCAGGGCCAGATTGAGTCCTTTCATAACGGCATCTAGTTCTGCTACGTTGATATGGGAGAAGTCGTTGGTTTTTCTCAGCCATGCCGCATCCTCCACAGTTACGCCTCCCATCTCTAGTACGACGCCCAACGCCAGGTTACTGGCATCGCACCAAATCACACCCGCATCTCCGCTGCTGACATACCAGTCCCCTTTCACTGGGTCCTCATTCCTCACCCTCGCAATGATTTCTTGCAGCATGTTCATAACCTCCTTCGTTACACGGCCCTCCCAGCCAGCAGTGCCTGCTAGTCGTTTAATAAAACTACATGCTATCCTGAGCCAGCCAGCGATAGGATAGTGCCCGACCAGCCTCCCGCAGACTGAGAAGAGTTCTCGCTTCGTCAGCTCAGATCCGACTTCGGGTATTACACTCCCTCGTTCGAAGACAAGGCTTTCTTTTCCATCTCGCCTTAGTTTCAACCCCAGCACCCGTCCTCCATCCAGGGCCTCCGCCGGTTTTGCAGTTAACCCATACTTCTCGACATGGCTTCTTACTTTCTCCGCTGTCACCTCTGCCTCCTCCACCAGAATGTCGTCAATGTACGAACTAGTGGCCTCCACCACTGAACGGTCTTTGCTCAGCACCGTCTTCAGCACGGCAGTCATAATTTTGGGGGCTGAACTCAGCCCAAAGCCTAACCTCGTCAGACAATACACTCGCCCCTTGTACCGGACCAGCTGGTACTGCCAGAGTTTTTCATCTACATGGATCTGCAGGTATGCCGATTTCAGATCGACAATTTTTGTGGCCCGTCCCATTCTTCTCCATTTCCTCATGACCTCCTCACATACGTCGATCCCCGTTCCAGTGTGGCAGGCTACGTGTCTGTTCAATTCTCTGAAGTCCAGTACGGGCCTAATCTTGTTTTTCGTAGGCTGAACAACCGCCAGTAGTGGCAACACTCCTTTTTCTTCCCCTGTCCACGGTTTCAGAATTCCTTCTTTTATCCACCTCTCCACTTCTTCCTCAAATCCTTTTCTTATTTCTCCTCGCAGGGTGTTTTCGTAGCAGCCCACTTTATTCTGTAGTTCCGGGGGTCCGGAGATCCATTTCCATTCCACCGTCCACCTCACGCCATCAAACTTTGCCAGGAAATCTTTGTCCTCAATGCAGCAAACCTCCGGTTTTGGTATTCTGATGGTTCTATCACCTTCCACTCCTGCCATCCCCACTGCGCCGAGACGTCCGAACGTCACTTGGCTCCCTCGTAACGTGGCGCCCCCCAGTCGGTTAATTGCACTCATACCTATAATCACGTCAACACCACCGACCAGATGATTCAACACTAAGGCTCGCAGTCCAATGGACACCCCTTGCACCATTACTTCCGCTGTCGTCTCACCTAGGCACTTCACATCCCTGCCATCCACGGTCCTAATAGTCCTGGTTCCGCTCCATGACCTAGCGACATTCCTCGCTAACAACGTTGTAGTACAGCCTGTGTCGACAAGGGCTATGGCTTTCTTCCCATTGACTACTACCGGTAACCGAGGCAACGTTCCATCATGCGCCATCTCCGCACAGAAGGGGTAACCACTGGCGCAATAGCTCCCCTTCACTCGTTTCCCTGGTGCCGTGCAGCAACACAATAGCGGCTAAGGTGCCCCACTTGTCCACATCGGTAGCACGTGATCCCCGGTCTCGGCTCTTTGCAGTCCTTGATCAGATGAGGGCCCTGGCACCGGAAGCACTTGATTGCAGGTCTCCCCTCCTGTCGCCTCGCCGGCTGCCTCTCATTCAAGTGAGGCCTCATGCACATATTTCCACCCACAGCTGCAGCCACGATTGGGCTTTTAACATTTTTCACTAGGACTCTGGCGTGAACCAAGAGATCGTCCACTTCCATAGTATGGATCCCAGTGATTCTCTGCATGTTCGTAGAGATTTCCTCTGGGAAGCCGTTAACTAGGTACAGCTTTACCGTCATCTCCAGGCTCCTCCCCACGTAACCAGCCAACCCTGCCAGTCTCCTGATCTCTGCCGCAAAGACGTCAACCGACTCGCCGGTCCACCTCAAACTGGAAAGCTTACCAAGTGCTTCGAATGGGCCCTCAGCGAAGGCCAATTTCAGCCTTTGCTCCACTGAGGCAAGGTCTTCCTTGTCTTCATCTCGCATCTGCTGGTAAATCGTGAGGGCTTCCCCCTCTAAGTATAGCGGCAGCAGGGTGACCACATCTTCTATCTTTTGCAGCTTCGCCACCATCTTTAATTTCTCCAGCCACTTAATCAGGTCACCCTCCCCAGTAAAGGGTCTCAGCATGTGAGTGCTCAGTCTCCACTCAGCCATGGTAATTTGCTCGATGCGCCGAAATAGCTTTTGGTATACGTGACACTGCTGGCCGTACTTCCGCTTTCTATCCACTCCGAAACGAATTTCTGCAACGTTTTTCTTCACTCTCTACGAATCCGACTTTTCTCCTATGATCAAACTTCTCTGTTCGCAATCTAACTTCCCTCTCACTCCTCCCCCAATCACTCCTCTTTTATCTCTTTCATTTCCAATCAGGAGCATCTCATTTGCATACCTCGTAGTCACCCTGTAGGCATTTAAAGAAACAAGTCGGCCATTCTTGTTTCCTTCTTCTTCACACGAGGTAAGCCACGCAAAAACGCGGTCGGTCGTTCTTGTTTTCTCTTCTTTTTTCCTCATTTACACCACAATTGCTGTTGCAAACATGCATTAAAAACTGATGGTTACAGCGATCTGATGAAGAAAATGCCGACAGGAAAGATGAACAGTAAAGCAAGAAATAAGCCAGCAGAAAATGGCGTCAAATCTTTCTACCTCTGTCTATCTCTCTCTCTCGCGCGCAAGACAAACTATCAGTTACATTTGGATGAAAAATGGACAGAAGATTGTTGTCTGTTCGGAAAATATAGTATAGTTCTTCGAGATTAAATTTCAATATAGAATAAGTTCAAAGATCGCTTCCTTCTTTAATTGTTCTTCCGACACGAAGAATTACGCACTAAAATCCCTTTGCCTATTCGCTTTTCCATGTTTCGTTTTTACTTTACCATTTTTATGACGCTTCTTCGAATATATCTCAGTTGATTTCTTCTTTTTTTCTTGCAGCGTTTTAGTTATTTCATTAACCGTTATTGAAATATATTTGCCTGCTTATAATCATGACAGGTTTATATATCATCGAGAATTTGGCAAAACTTAGAGACTTGGCTGACTGAATATCTAAGCCTTGAAGTACTTTTTTCTGCTTCGTTTCTACCAATGTTTTTTTCACTGAATGTAAGAATGAACCACCGGAGTCAAAGGGTATACCTTCTCTCATATCATCCGTTACTAATTTTCTCTCTAGTTTCTATTTCTTATGTGCTTCACAGATTTATACACCCACATTTTTTCCTACTAGAGTTATTCCCTGTTTTCCTATATGTTTTATTGTATTTTCTTTTTCATCTTCATGAAAATTTGTTTCTCTCTGTTTTTACACCAATCTATCGCTATCTCAATAATTTCATTCGTCTGCCCCATCATAATACTTCGTCACTTCATAATATCTATCTTCATATTTTTCATGTGCGCCATTTTATATTTCACGCCTGAAGAGTCACAATTGTGCTTGTTAGGCATTGATATATCCCTTTAAGTTTTCTCTGGTATGTTTTCGATTCATTCCTAAGAGATCCGATGAATCCAAAATTTAAGTCTATTCAATAATGATTGATATATATATATATATATATATATATATATATATCAATTAAGTTAAAATATATTGATAAAATGAACTAAGAACCAATATTTTTTTCAAAAGTGCTTAATACAAAGTGAAGCTAGCTTTATAAAAGTAAACTTATATAAACATTAGAACAGCGTATGTGAGTTAACCAGCGTTATGATGTTAATACATAACTTCGGGGCTATTAGATTAACTGAATATTAAATTTTTTAATTGTTCTCAAAAGTAGACAGACAGAATGAAATGGCCAGCACAGGAAAACATTTTTTTTAATAAACTTCAAAGTCGTATCTATGTGTCAATTTCCCTGACCAACCGACACCAACCCCTACCTGCCGCCCATAAACATTGAAAAAGCATCAGCGTCAATTTATACACATACAAAAAAATACATACACACTAAGCATACATCTTTTCTTCCCTCCCCTTACCCTTGCTCGCCAAGACATTACAAGGCAAGCTTAACCAATATTCAAAAGTTTCTATTAAATGAGCTTTTGGAGGCAACACCAAAGTTTATTTTTCGTTTTTTAATTTTTTTTAAATTTCTTTTTACAATGCGTTTTGATAAAATAATCAAGAAGATAATTTATTTTACATTTGCACATTGCATATTTTTTGTATTCACGCTTACCAGAATAAACGATTAACGGATTTTGTTTTATTGAATACTATTTGCCTCTTTTCATTTCATTTTATCTTTCACTGTGTGTCTCTAGTCATTCAAAATCCCTTTCATGTGACTAAGAGTTACTAGGTAGTTAATTAATTTTTTTTTAAGAAAAGATTCAAACCACTGACTTTTTAACAGCGACACAGAAATTTTTTTCTTTTATTTTCAAAATTTTCAAAATTTATTATCTTTTTGGTATTCTCCCCTGTTCACATAATTATTTTACTATATAAAATACTACTATAGAAAAGACCCAGGTCGGGTTAGATTGATTGAATCAGGAAAAATGACTTTACAAAGTAAATTAAATATTATTTAATAAATATAATCGGAAATAGAATCCAATAAACATAAAAATCATTTTTCTAACATTTATAATTTATACACAGAAAATTTTAATTGATTCAATAGTAAAGTTTTCTTAAGTGATTAGGCATCGCTAATAATAGCCTTTCATTCTTTAAATGAATAAAATTAGACATTTTTGTGAATTAATTAGTTTTAATAAAACTACAGGTTTCTGATGATGAAATAAAATAAATACAAGAAACATTGCATAGAAAATAAATTGATGAAAGACATTGAAAATAATTTCGTTAAAGAAAATATTATTCATTGTAATATCATGTATTGGCTGGAGAAGAAGGATGCAAAGCAATGATGTTGTCTTTATCTATATATTCGCCTTCACCTGACTACAAATATATAATTCATTTTCATCGTTTACTTATGTCGGTGCTGAGAGCTTAGTCAGTTGCACATTAGACTGAAGAAATAAAGGTTCCGGGTTCTATCCCGGGTTTGGATAAGTCGTATGTTTTTTATTTGTATATTTACTGAATTAAACAATGCAATAGCTTAAATTATGATAATTTCCTTAAATCTTAAATTGAATAGCATACAATAAATCTATTTCCTTCTTTATCCTATTTATAACAATTACTTAATCATGAAATCCATCAATATGCATTTCGACTTATTCAGAAATAAACCAGCCATTTTAGTAAATATACATAGAGATGCCTTTGTACGACTTAAACATTACTTCATTTTTATTATTATATGGCACAATGGTCGTGCCCTTTTGGGGGAGTTAGAGGTCCCCACATTTGGGCCAGACATTCTTTGTATTCGGAGGGAGATACGTAGAATTACAAAGGTGTATTGTGGCATTAAACATAGCGAACGCAATTCAAGATTGTTATAACTTTGTGGGTCGCCAGGTGCGAGTTAGATGGCAACTTAAATATCAACAACTGAAAATTCTCTGCTGCTCGGTTAAGATCAAATCACTGTCACCCGGGATATGAAAACAGCAATGACTGTATTATCTCGCTGCCTCTTTCTTTTTTATGATGTATACTTGTTCTTTCTCTCTCCATCCCCCTTTCTCTCTCGCAGTTCGGGTTTTTAATTGGCATACGACAGGTGTCACCAACCCAACTCAGCCGAGCTTCGTGTTTAAATGTTTCTTCAAAAACTGAAATGTAATAAAATATATTGTTATATATAAAGTATGTTTGTCTGTTCTCTCAGTACAATCATTCAATTCCAGTTGATGGTCTCAGTCAGATAAGTAATTCTCAGCAAAGAATTAATTAAGCCAGAATTAATGACTACAGACCTAATTACGCCGCCGGGTATAACTCCCCTTGTTAAGGGGAATACAACCGGGTATAAACCCATTCGTTTAAGACGAATATAGCCATCGTTTGGCCCCGAGAGCTGGTGTGCCTATGCCATGCCAGGACGAAAGAGCCCTTCAAAAAAAAGTCCTCAATGTGCACACACACCAAGAAAACGATCGTGTTACAATTAATCACTTATTTCTTTTGACATCTTACACCACCAGAATGCATTTCGGCTTATTCTTAAACAATTCAACAATTTTAATCTTTGCTTAATACTTGATAAAAGACAGATTTACTTTGTGATCCTTGGAAATTTGAAATGAATTTAGAAAGAATTTTAGTTAAACTTTCAAAATCCGAATTATTAAAAAATAATTTACATTAATGATCCGGGGCAGCGCCAGGTATAGACAGCTAGTTATTTATGAATTTTAAAAGTTAAAAATCGAAAGTATTTATGGTATTTAAATCTCAACACTTCGTAATATGCAAAATCGATTATTATATAACATATTCTTTCACTGTATAATTTATAAAATTCAAATATTTTCTTATAAAAAAAATTAATTAAGAGAAGAACAACAATGTAAAGGAAGGTAATCAACGAAAAAAGTTAAAAGACTCTCATGCAACGTGGGACAGAGATATCTAATATATATATATATACAATACAAAGCTCTCCGTAAAAAAACGAATTGTGTACATATTGACTGCTGATAATGTTTATATAAATAGTATAATTTCCCTTTCCTGCTTATGCCAATGGCGTAGTAGATAAAAGCTCGGACGTAAAAAAAATAACCATGTTTCACTCTCAGCCTCAAGCACTAGCATGTCTAGCACACTGAAGAAACAATATCAGCAGATGACTATAAATATCTTCTATATAATAAAGTAAATTCGATTTTTCTCCTGTATATTAAGACATTATAGCTTAATAACTAAAACCTTCATATGCTAATCTGTTCTGCCCTCTATTTATGTTTCCAGAAATTATGTGTTCATTTCGTCCTTTCAAATTTTCTTATATTTTTTATAGCTTTGTAACATAATACTATTTATGTAACAACAAAATACTAACATTATCGAGACACTCCAGAGAAATTGAGCTAATTCAGATTACTTTTTCGGTTCAATTTTTGACTATTTCCCCTATTCAGGGTAACTTTAAATAAATAGCACATTTTGAAGGGCCAAATATTTTAGGAGATTTGAAATCCGCAACCTTTATATTGATGCCACGATTAATAATGTCTTCAGGGTAACCATTATTAATGAATATTTCCCTGATCCTATTCAGTTTGGAATCCAAGGAAAACAGATTACAAGGACTCTTTGTACCAAGGTGTAGATTAAGCCTACCTTTCTAGATTTCGGTACAAAAGAAGACCAATTTCCATGCAGGCCAGTAAAAGTCGGCTTACTGTAGATGGTAGTGAGAAAGCCACTTCGTGAACGTTTATCAAAGACATCCAAGAAGGGAAGATAGTTATCCTCTTCACTTTCCATAGTAAATTTCAAAGCTTGATGAAAGGAATTCAACTCATTAAGAAAGAAAACTTTTTTCGGCCTTTTGGCCAAGATCAAAGTGTAGTATCTGTTCCGATGATACTGCACCCCATAGACTTGTAATGTCTTAGCCTTCGGGGCTTGATTTACGCCTGTCTGTGGGTTTGTCCTGTGCAGTTCTAGGAGGTTCACCCTCCCAGGCTTCGCCTCCCCTCTTTGGGGAGGAGTAAGTTTATTGCTTACTGCCTGAGGCGCTCCTACCGGGGAACGCCGACAGGGCTGCCCAGGCAATTTTTAATGGCCAGAGTGCTCACCTTCTCAGGCGCTGGCTTTTCAAATCCCACTTTCCCGACCCGACCTTGGGTCACATCTTACCTTGTGGGAGTAAGATAAAACTGGCCTTGTGCCTAACCTCCTGGCCAGGAGGTAAATAATACTTTGCGATGAAAACATGACAAAAGTGTCGTCAACATATCTAACATAAGTCGTTGGTTAAAGAACTAAATTGTACGGATTCGTAGTATCCAACGAAGATATCAGCTAAAATTGACCCCAAAGGACTTTCTATTAAGACCCCCGTCGACCTGACTATACATAATATCGGTGAAGCTAAACTCTACCGATTTTGTACAAAGAAGTACGAATTCTACAAAAATCTCTTTTGAAAAACATGGAGAAGCTAGGCATCCTCTATAGAGTGCATCAGAACAAATACGTATGCTAGATTGGTGAAGAAACTGGAGACATCAAAGGAACACATAAAGGATGCCTCAGATGTGTCCAAGTTTTATCCCACGATGGGCCTTTGTAACCGTTTTTAAACGAATATTGAATGAAATTTATTTTAATTGTTTACCGTAAATACGCTGGCTCATTCAATTTCCCCATTGCACTCTTTATTTCCATCAACAATATTTCCGATAAATTAAAACTGTTAATAAGAAAATAAACAGGTGTTACTGTGTAACAAAAGGAATGTAAACACGGACTTCGATAACGTATATGGAGAGAATATTTTGTTCGCGCTCCATTACAGATAATAGGTAAAACAATAATGGCGGTCTCATCACTTCCGGCCGGAAGCCGCCTCCAGCCTGGGAGAGTGTTCAGGGGGAGATCACTCGCATAGATTAACAGTTCTTCCCCTCTTTTCTCTTCTTTTCAATTAAGCATCATATATTCTGCAAAAGAGGAAAAAAGGTGTATTTACATTATACAGATGATTCCTTTGGCTCAGATATGAAACCAAGGATCTTAAATGATGGCACTCCTTTCTTTGTCAGAGAGTCAGCAATTTGTACATCAGTTGGTATCCAAGAGACCTCTGCAATTTCTTTTCTGTCAATCATTTCTCTCAGAATAGCCATCTCTATACGAAGTCTCTTATCCAAAATTTGGGTTGAGGAATGTACAGAATCATAGAGACATGAATTGTCTGTTTTGCAGAAGATCTTGATGTTATCAATACTGTCCTTCAATTGCAATACTTCTAACCACAGTTTTCTATAAAAAATGCAGGCTTCTGCCATGTCAACCATGGCTAAAGTTTCAGCAGCTAAGGTACTTTTGACGACTCTTCTAATCCGCTTGGATTGCCAAGCAATGGGCATATACTTGTCATTTCTTCCAACCAAAAAGAGTATATAGCCTCCTTGTGAACCTCCATCGGTTAAATTACCAAAAGAGGCATCACTATATGCAATAATCTTTAGATCCTCAAGATTCCCTAAATCAGGAATATCTATATGAGATTTTTCTTTTTTTGCTTTCTTTACCACCCTGTTAACCTGTTTTAAACATTCTACGTTTTCCTGTTTTAGCATTGAACTTAACTCACTAACATCATAACTAAGATCAGGTCTGGTTTGGGTGGCTAACCAATTAAGTTGTCCGATCAATTGCCTGGTTTCGGTAACTTCTGTTGTAGATATTGCATCCTTCGAATTTCTGCCTCTCTCCAGTGGGATACACTTCAACTTCTTGACATATTCGTCTTGTCCAAGCTTAACATCATTCCTGTTTTTCCTTATGCTCAATCCTATGTACTGGAACTCCTCCACTTCTTCAGACTTAACCTCAAACAAGTGACGAATCCTGTCCATAACTCTGGTCTGAAAGATATCGGAGCCTGCAAAGCAAAAATCATCGACATGAGTAGCGATTACACCGTGCAGTTTGTTGCCAAAGTTCCATGTAAATATGGCTTGATCATATTTTGAAACGACTGCTCCTGACTTCAATAATTCCTCCTTGAGTGTCAGGTACCAGGATCTTGATGCATCAGTTAAACCATATACACATTTGGAGAGTTTCCAAATATATCCTGGAGGTACATTGGCTTCCTTAGGAGGATCCAAATAGACTAATCGATCTAACTCTCTGCTCTGTAGGAATGCTGTTTTTATGTCCATTGACCTGCACACCCAATGGTTAGATGCCATTATGGCCAAGGCTATACGTAGACTTTCTTTAGAGCATGTTGGAGAATCGTTTCTTATATTGCCAGCATCCCTTCTCCTGAAAGCCTCTCGCTACAAGTCTGGCTTTATGAACTTGTTTGTCATTGACATTTTTATTAGTATAAACCCATCTTGTGGATATCTTGGGTTGGCCTTGGTCAGGTACTTGGGTGTAAACTTTATTTTCGACCCAGCTTTGGAGTTCTTTCTTCCTTGCTGTTTCCAGGTCATGATTAGAAGAAGAAATCATTATGTTTTCCTCATTACCAGAGGTGGTTTCATCTTCACTTATTGGTCCGACTTCACCTGCTTTCCATTCCAGTACTCCATGTTCAAAGTCTAGCCAAAATGGTTCACCTTGTTCCATAGCCACGTTCATTAAATGCTTATTTTTGCCGGTGGCTTTGCCCGCTCTACTTATGATATTCAATGTTTTCCATTCTGAATCATCATCATTGGCAAGTTTACACCTGATAGATTGTCCTGGTCTGGGAAGCTCAATTGTTTTTAAAATTGGTGTTTGTTGTGTATGTCTCTCCCTCGCAGTTTGATGCTGTGCAACCTGATCGTCCAGGGTTCCTAATTCTTCATCCACATTGTTCTCCACAGAAATTGGTGTGTTTGAAGTTCCTTCAAGCCCACTTTGTGAAGTGGTGGGTTCAATTGCTGATTCAGTTTCAGAGGAACTTTGATATGTTTCTGGGTGAAGCACTAAACGACAGGGGTGCACTCTTACATATGTGCCTCCATGTTTAACAAGCACCTACTTGTGTTCCCATCCTATAACAGTTCCTGGACCAAGCCATCTATCACAGAGATTTCTCTTATAAAACACAATATCACCATTTTTGTACGATTGTGTTATGCCAGTTCTTACTTGATGACGAAGTGCACGTCTTAATTTTTCCGAAGACTCACACATTATGAACTGCTTTCTAGCTGCATGCATGGCATTCAGGTTACTGGCAACAACCTCACTGGTAGAGACACCTTCTAATGCAGGGAGTTTGTCATTCAAAAAGGAGGGCAGGTTGGGATTCTTACGAAAAACAAGTTGATTGGGACTGAATCCGTGAGCACTGTGAAGTGTATTCTTGGCGCTTATAGCCCATGCTAGTGCTATATCAAAGCTACAATTTGTGTCCTCTATGGTCTTCTTTACCATTTCTCCCAATATCCCATTATGTCTTTCATTTAAGCCATTACTCCATGGACTTTCAGCAGCGGTAGTACGCACAACAATATTTAAATTCTGTGCCATGTTCCGAAATGATTGGTTATCAAATTCCCTGCCATTATCGGTTAAGATAGATCCTGGAGTTCCAAAATATGCTATCCAGTGCTTAAATATAGCCCTGATTATGTCAGATCTTTCCTTGCTAGGAATCCTTACGCCGACACTGTATCTGGTAGCGTGGTCAATCAGGTGCAGTACTTTGTTACCATTGATTTCTTTAATATCCATGGCAACAGTTTCATTAAAATATGATCCCAAAGTGAATCCAACAATAGGTCTAGGTTCAGTCCTTTTATAGCGAATACATACTTCACAGGAACTTGGAAGTGCTTGCAAAATTTTTATGAATTCGGGATCTCTTATACCTGCATTCCTAACTAAGTCACATAACTTTTTACTACTAGGATGACTAAATTGTCTATGTAATTTGGTTGCAATTTTTAATTTTTCTGACTTGTTTTTCGAGGAGATTTCTTTAACAAAAAGTATATGTTTGAACTTACCCCTGTCCGGTAGAGGTTTGGTAATAGGGATGTGATAATGACCAGACGATGTGCATCTTAATGGAATTTTCTTTTTAAACATCGTAACGCTGTCATGTTCAAAGTTGAGACAAGTCCCGGCCCTTTTCATAGCGTGTTTGCTCAACAGAAGTGGAATGTCAGAGTCCACAACATCAGTGACGATACTGACTTCGATGTCTGCGATGACGCATGGTAGAGTAACGTTGTAAAGAGAGTTCAACTTATTTCCATCGCCGAATTTAAAAGTTCTCACTCCTTTTTTAGTGATTATCTTTTTTTTCTGTGCATCTGTTAACGTCTCAAGAAAACATTCATACCATTTTGTCCCACAAACGGTACCAGATGCACCACTATCTAGGACAGCTGAACCAAGTGTCTCACCTAGAAGAGTGTTGCCGTTTTCCTCACGTTTTTGCTGACTCATAAGCACGATGTTGGCCAGGTAAAGATAACTCTCGTCTTCGTTGTCCTCACGTTTATCTCTGGTATCGTTAACGTAAGGGCAGTTATAAGACCAGTGAAACTTGCATCCACATTTAAAACACACAGTGGTGTTCCCTTCAGGACCGAGCGGGTTTTTTTTTGTGTCAGTGGAGCGTGTTTTGGTATTGTTGACATGTCGTCTTCCACCACGGTTTGTTTTTCCTCGTCGATTGTTAAAATTCGAATCACGTCGGTGCGAAGAACGACCGTAATATATCTCGTTAGAGTCCGTGTCATTTTCCGTATAAACAACATCTTCATTCTTTATCACGACGGGCGTCGTGTTGCTAGACGGTGCGTTTGAAGACTGTCTGTGCATGATCTTTCTTAACTTCCCCGACATGGAAGATAGTGTCAATTCGCCGACGGTGGCTTTGACTAATCTTTCATCTTCTGGAGTGAGAGCGGCACCTTTCAATGCCCTGAATGCAAGTACGGGTTCGGGTAGGGCGATGTTGAAATCTTTCAACTTGGCGACATGTCGGCCGAAGTTAATAAGAAAGTCTTCTACTGGTGTGTCGGGCTGTCTGCGGTAGGCTTCAAACGTCTCGTAGGCTAGAAAAGCCGACTGATTGACATCTTCTAAAAAAAGGGTATCCAGTTTTTCGTATAGATGCGTCATTCCATCCTCGGAATTAAGGGCCGCCACGTCCAATTCTAAAACAGCTTCTCTGGGTTTTCCTTCCAGAGAAAGAAATACTACAGGGGCACGTTTCGTTTTATCAAGCAAATTCGCATCTCCTTTTTCCATGTGCTGTACTTGTCGTTAATTAAAACAGGCGGTGAAATGAGTTTTGAAGCCATAACAACTTTTCGCTCTGCTACCAATGTTAATAAGAAAATAAACAGGTGTTACTGTGTAACAAAAGGAATGTAAACACGGACTTCGATAACGTATATGGAGAGAATATTTTGTTCGCGCTCCATTACAGATAATAGGTAAAACAATAATGGCGGTCTCATCACTTCCGGCCGGAAGCCGCCTCCAGCCTGGGAGAGTGTTCAGGGGGAGATCACTCGCATAGATTAACAAAAACTATCAATTTTCTCCTGAGGAAATAATAGTCGAAAGGTCCCTTGAGATTATTCCGTCAATTTTCTTTAAATATATCTATAAATTTTGTACCTCTAAACATACACACATATATGTATATATATAATCATTTACAAATAATATTTTCAAATTAACTCATATACACATATGTTTCATGCGTTTCATGCCAAACTTGCAATGATCAGTATGGGAGGAGACAATCCCTACCGGTCACACGGTACGAACCCCAATACGAAAGTCATATTTGACTCAGTGTCAGAGCGCATACCGATGTGTCTACCATGCATTGCTGTAGTAATGGGAGAGTAAATTAACGTACAAATAGCAAAGTCAGTGGCCATAAAAGGAAAAGTTTAAGTTAAAGAACCAACTAAAACAATTTCGATATTTCCAGGAAATTACAATTATATAAATTTATTTATTAATAAATCAGATCTTATAAATCATTCAAATCATTATAAATTCAGATCAAATTAGCTCAATAGTTCAAAAAGTATGTCAAGCAGAGATTTCAGATTACAATTCAGTAGATTACAACATGTAAGACCTAATTAATATTTTGAATATTATAATCATGCTCTGAAAATCAACACTTAATAGTACGCCTGTTTCCAAAAATCATTTTATTATCACTATTACATGAGAGTGAAATTTGACGAACTTTTATGATTTCCCTCATCAGCATATAGACTTTATCAGTTCCAAATTGAATTATATATATATATATATATATATATATATATATATATATATATACATGGACGGCGGCACCGGGGGGGCAGAGGGGGCGCAAGCCCCCCCCCCCCAGTTTTTGACTTGCCCCCCCCCACTTTACCGTCATCAATAATGAAGTTATATATGCATGTGTTTAAACGGCCCCCCCACTTTTTAGGAAAGCATCCCCCCACTTTTATAACTGGTCCTGAATACACCCATCCATTCATATGTTTAGCACTGTGGAAAGTGAAATCGTCAGCTGTCATCAGCAATAATGCAAAGCTATTAAAAATGGAATAGAGCACTCTTTGACTGCTGATATCGTTTATATAAACAATAAGATTTCCTTTTCTCACTAGTACCGAGGAGGGTTTCAAGAAAAACTCGAAATGCCCCAAAGAAAACGACCAGGTTTCAATCTCAACTTAAAGCATGTCTAACCACACTGAAGAGCTTTGACACAATGAAACCTTGTCTGCCGATTACTATACACATATGCATTTCTCCCCACAAACCAATGAATAATCACAGGAGCCTATCTCCCCAGACAGTAGATCATTCGAAAAGGGAATGGATAGATTTATTGTCTATTTCTTGAAGCACTTTCACTTGTGAGAGAAAATCAAGAATACTTACTATTTTTGCAACTTGTTTAGAATACCATTTTTAACCATTAAACGCGATCTTGTGTGACACTTTGTCGTAGTGGTGTGGTAGGGGCAGTAAATAAGATCCTCAGAATCTATGTTTCAGCGAATTGTTAATCAATGTTGATGTCGAAAATACAATTTTTTTTCAAATTCAGTTTGAATATGTTGCCAAAACAACAAAACATTTTCGTTTATTTTACTTATGTATCAGAGATATTGATGCTTGGAGTTCTGGGGCTGGTGAGGTGCTCCTTGCCGCCACGCTTCATCCGTTTTGCTATGGCTCACACCTCTAACTTGTTTCTAATTTCCCTTTTCCACATATTTCAACCATGCAGAATTCTTGCACATTTTTACACACAGACATAATTCATTGGGCAATTCTAGTCATTTCCATAATATCCGTCAAATTTTAATTTTCCCTCTCTCAAAATTCGTTGGGGTTGTAATGCATTAATGCTGTGGTATAAAGATGAGCGCCCCTTTGTTAGAGCTGTATTTTTCCACATTAACGGCCGGCCTTGTGCCTGACTTGCCATCGTGGGGAGCCAAGTAAATCGAGACAATGGTGTTAGCACATTTAAATGACGGTACAGCTGCCATTAAACAAGTGTGTCATCAATCAAATCTGATCCTGACTGAGTTGACATTTTCTGAAGAGAATTAATTATGTCAAAAACCTGTCAAACCCAAATACAGGATTAGCCCCTTCATGAAGGGGAATGTGACTATCATTTACTTTGAGCCAGGATGATAAGAGCTCTTCCCGAGCTGTCCTCATGGTGCAGACACACCAAGCTACACTCCCCACAGAACGATAGTACCACATTTGGTGCAGAAAAAAACGAAGATAAGACCCAGGGATACATTCATGGAACAGCCAGGGGGACATCTACTGAGCGATAAGACTACATTCGGTGCCGGAAAACTGAAGATAAGACCCAGAGAGACATCCACAGAACATCCAGGAGATCTCCACTGATCGATAGTACCACAGAATTGCTCGTAGCTATAAGTGGGTTTCTTCTCACAAAGTATACCTCTGGCATGCTAATTTACATTGCTTCATTCCATGCTAACAACTATCTCTCCAATAGTCACCAAGTTATCATCTGGACTATTCTTAGAGTTTTATGTTAATTCCATGAAGATACTTCAAGGTGAGTCTTTAGTGGTCTGTTGGCTTTTTTCACTAGTTTCGTTTTTTCTAATATCAGACAAGCTCAAACAATAATCCAAGCTTACTTTGATCGAAAACAAATCCCCGCCTCAAAAGCGACACTCTAAGCAACTAAATCCCATGTGGAAAAACATCAAAGGTTTTTAGTACATAAGATTTGAACAAGAAGTAACTCACTTAATGAAAACAAACTTTAAAAAGTATGTATTTTTATCTACCATTGGCAAAATTAAATCCGTCTGTATATCAGATAGTGTACATTAAGATGGAGAACTTATGATTTACGAAATAGTTGTATTATATACACACTTGTTAAATATATTATGAATGTACGTTTATACTATCGTGCCCTAATTACAACTCGGCACTCCTAATAACAAAATTGGAAACTAACCTTTCGACGGCTTCGACACATGTGACAGAAACAGACACAATTTTGTCTCTCTTCATGCATTTTCCTTTCTGGCGACCAATCAGATGATATCAGAAAAGCGCTATCAGCAGCAGCTGATCAATCTGTATAAAAGGGCGGCATGTTTGATACTCGAGTGAATTTGAGGTGATCCAGTAAACATCAGCTGCATTAGAAGTAGCGATCTAAAAGCACTAAACCTAGCAGCAGCGATCACTTGCCCTTAATGATTCAGGATGGTTGGCGACCTTCTAATACTGCCATAATCATCATAATCTACTACAGCAGTTCTGTTTCTAGTGCCAAGGTTACCTTTGCTACACCTTTGCAACATTCTAAATACTGTTGTATAAATAATCATCATTATATACTGCAACAAGCTGACCCTTAATTATTTAAGATAGCTGACGACCTTTCAATACAGCCACAGCATCATCATCTTACAGCAGCTGTATTCCTACGACTTGCAGCAGGAATCCTGCATGTAGCAGCAGCCACCGATCCTGTCACTTCATCATCATCATCTACTACAGTATCTCTGTTCCTATCCACAGCAACTAGCAGTAGCAATTCTGCCCACAACACACATGCAGCAACTTCCAATACTGCCCAGCTACATCATCATCATCTACTACAGCAGCGAAAGACGTATTTTATTACCTCGAAATCAAAACACTATCTTTATCGTACACCTGTGTTGTATCTTTTTTGTTGTTGTCGCATTCATCACGTCTTTTCTTTTTTGTTTTACTTACTAGCGGGAATCATGGTACACTAGACAAACCAGGTCTTGTCTATCGCCACCCGGCTACGCTTTCAGCTACAAACTGGTGACCTCCACGTGATGTGACACAACAATTAGGTAGATACATCTTTGTATGACACGACTACAGGATTACCGATAGGACCCTAGCTGAGCCACGATAACTTTGAAAGATAGCCCAGCCAAATGAGCAGCATCGTTACAGAGATATTGACTTAATACAGATGGATAAAAATCAGGCTCTATGAACATTCACACAGACAAATAGATTAACAACCCTCTCCAACAACGATGCCACGACCAACCAATCCCGGACATTCATCCAGTACGAAAAATTCCCGGAATTTCGACCAACGGAGCCATCACCTCGTCAACTCTACATAAAAAGAAAGAAAGGCGAAAGAAATTCTGAATTTGTCGTCGATTGTTCTTCTAATTACATTTCGCCATTAAAAAAAGAAGAGAAGATTATTCTTAGATTTTTTTTTTAATCCCATATTGCAATTTGATTCTTCCTTCGTCTAGTTATTAAACTAAAAAGGGAATGGGGTCGATTCTGTGGCTATCGTGAATCTAAAAAGATCAGGTTGACATCTTAGTTCATCTCGCCATTACTTAATGAGACATACTTTAACATCATCGACTCGCATTCTCTTTATTGCTAACATCGCTTGACGCAGAAAAAGAAAAGAATTGGGCTACCTTTTAGTTTTGTTTAGCATTCATCGAAAACCGATTCAAAGAAGAATGATATAAAGAAGACAAAATTAGAAGACAGGAAATTTAATTCCGATTGAGATGAAAAGAAGAAAAAACCTCGTCGCATTTCTACTTTCTTGTCATTTTATTATAACTTCTTTTGTTTATTTTTAGACGCCCCTCCTCCTCCTCCCACCTTTCTTCTGTTCACTGCCCCCTCCCCCACCCCTTCTGTTTTATTTGTCTTAAACTGCGTGCACGCTGAGCTTCTTCGCTTGTTTGTCTTCGTTGTTTCCTTTTTCGTTTTCTGCTTTTCAAATTGTTCTCTTCGCAACTGAAGTGAATACAAGTTGATTGTTAAACACAAAAATCGGAGAGGAATTTAAAGTTCTGTTTTCGCCTTTTTAGAAACGAATACCACGAAAATATTCGACATCATTTCTTTTTTCCTAGAACTCCTTTCTTTGTTTCACAATTGTTATGTATATTTAATGCGGTGCTATTTGTTTCCGTTTTCTAAATCTATTTTTGTTGTTATAATTGATCATAAAAGCTGTGATCAGTTGTTGTCAGTCGAGCATTCATTGAAGAAACATAGAAAAATGTAGCAAACACATATTAAAGGTGAAACCTCCCCACCACCACCACCACCACAAAAAAAAAGACAATGCGAATATCAATAAACATGAAATAAAAATGTATTTTATGAAATAAAAAGAAACCGAAGTAATGGACTGAATGGAGGCGGTGGGACGACAAGCAAATCGAATGAGAAACAGACCCCAAAACAAACAAGAAATTACATCGTAGAGAACGTCAGAGAAATGCACAGCTAAACGGATATAGAGCAAAGGTAAACATAAATCAAGAACATCCCATATTCTTGGTGTCCAGGGGTGCACTTAAAACGAAAGCCCTATACCAAGATCAAACACAACTTTTTCTCAATTAACATTTTACAAGAAATCTAATGATAGTAACATTTTGTATAAGTGTCTTTTACAATAATTAAATGGAGTCTGAATTCATACGACGACGATTTATTTCATTCATAACTTGAAAATTGAAAATTATAAAAATTTACTCATATTCAGAAAAATAGCATGATGGGGTTCAGGTTTAGGAGAAGGAGTATACAGAGGTCTTCATTAATTCCGAGGCAACGCCAAGGATGGATTTAGGCAAGCACGATCTACTGCAGACATCCTAACGGTCATCTCTGCACGCATGTATCATACACTCGACAAGGCAGGAGAAGCTAGGGCAGTAGTGCGTGATATATCCAAGGCCTTTGACAAGGTATGGCATAAAGGGCTTCTCCTGAAAATACGCTCATACGGTATTACTGGGCAATTTCTTAATATAATTACATCCTTCCTAAACAAAAGAAAGATCCA
Source organism: Sepiola atlantica (assembly GCA_963556195.1). Classification (NCBI taxonomy): domain Eukaryota; kingdom Metazoa; phylum Mollusca; class Cephalopoda; order Sepiida; family Sepiolidae; genus Sepiola; species Sepiola atlantica. Next base: position 115,103,847 of record OY744519.1, on the reverse strand, counting down.
GGTTGTCCTCGATGGCCGTTCATCTAAGCAACATGACATAAATGTTGGTGTGCCCCAGGGATCTATCCTTGGTCCTTTATTGTTTGTGATCTATATAAACGATCTCCCTGATGACATAGAGTCTGAGATTGGTTTATTTGCTGACGACACCACGTTTTACTCTCGCCATGTTGGCAAAACCGACGCGATCATATCTGAGGCATTGGCTGAATCTTTAGAAAATGACCTCCAGGCTGTAGTGGATTGGGGTCATAAATGGTTGGTAACTTTTAATGCCGCAAAGACAAAGCTCTTTTCCTTCAATAACTACAAGGAACCTCTCCAACCACCGATTGTCATGGCAAATAACACCCTACCTGAGAGTCTATCATTCAAACTCCTCGGCCTAACCTTCACAAGTAACATGAATTGGAACAAATACATTGAAAACATTGCCAAGGCTGCCGCAAAGAAGGTTGGCTCCCTCTACCGTGCTAGTAAACTCCTCACACCTGACATTATCCTGTATCTCTACAAAGCCACCATCCGCCCATGTATGGAGTATTGTTGTCACATCTGGGCTGGTGCATCATCTACTAGTCTCTCCCTACTTGACAAGGCCCCCAAAAAATCGCCACCCTAATAGGTCCCTCACTGTCAGCCAAGCTCCAGTCCCTGTCCCATCGCTGCAATGTAGCATCCTTGTGCTTGTTTTACAAATACTTCAATGGATTATGCTCCGATGAATTGGCTACTCTAGTGCCCCCTCGACGTAAATTCACTAGACTAACTCGACAATCAACTAAATCTCATTCGTTCACTGCAGAGGTCCCCAGATGTCGGAAAGCCTTCTACTCAAATAGCTTCTTTCCTCGTGCTGCTGGCCTCTGGAACTCCCTCCCTGCCCCCTGTTTCCCCGATAGTACAGACATGCAGAAATCTAAAACTAATGTAAACAGACATCTCGCTGCACAGATCCTAATTTAGGTTGACTACCCCCCCCCCCCAAACCATCTCCCCTTTTCTTTTTTCTCAGTAGCCCCTTACGTCTACAGTGGCGGCCTGCCTTGTTTGGGGTGAACTATGTTAAAAAAAAAATTATTTAAAAAGGAAAATGAAATTATGAAGAGGAAAACAAAAAATTAGAACTCGTTTATTGTGGCATAAAAATGTTTATTAAAGGCCAATAAACAAATGCGTTTTTCATAATTTCACGATCATGTTTTTCATGTTTTACATTAAAAGCTTTTCTTTATTTTTCATTTTCAAAAAGAAGTTTAGAACTGATAAAAAAATAAATGATAGGTTCTTTTTAAAAAAATGTTTGGCACAGATGGATAAATTACAAGACATACTTCTGATTTTAGTACCAAAATACCGGTGTTTGGATAACGACAGTGGCGCATCAAAAAAGTCATCTTTTCCTCTGGTCTGAATCATTATTTGGAGGTTGGCATTACTTTCTATTTGGCAATTTAACGTCTTCAAAATTACATTAAAATATCGACCTTTCACGATCGTAAATATTTCCGCCATTTTTAATTTATTTAAGTATACATTCAAATTGTCGACTTGTCACACAGAAAGAATGTGTGAAGGCTTTAAACTGACGTTTAAAAATTCAAGGTAAAAGTCAAGTATTAAGCTTCATATAAAACCAAAAGAAAACATTATTTTTTATCAAAGAGCTTAAACCATTTAGCAAATGCTTGTTTAGCAATATTATTTTAAATTAAAAAAAACTATTATGGTTCATTTGTGCTTCTAAACCAAAGGTAAACCATAATTATATCACGCGGCCCTGCCATATCAAAGAATCAAAACCATTTAACAAATGATAGCTTAGCAATAGAATTGATGAGAAAATATTATACATCATACAACTCTTTCATTCACATCATCCACACCACCATTCTAGCTATGGATAGGATTGTGTGAAACCCCTTTTATTTCTCCCTAGTTCACGGCGGATTGACATTGCCAATTATGTACATGATATCCAGCAGTCATGTCATGTTTCGACTCAGGAAAGCCAGTCTCTCAGCATGTCAATGACTTGCCAAGTCAGGCATTCCCAAGCCTCCCTCATACAGATGTTGAACACAGACCTGTCTGTGAATCCATGGTCTTCTTCTCATCCAAAGAAGATAGAAAACAAGGGTCTGAAAGCCTGCTCAACAGCTCGCAGGCAAAAGTAAGCCCTATCTAGCGCAAGAAGCTGGCCATATTTGACTGAGAAGCTTCTAATGTTAGCTTTTAAACTAACCCACCACTTACTCCCAATAATCGCCTCTATTAAAGCCGACTGAATAAAGGTTTTTAACTTTTCCCATAAGTTGAATATCTCCAAGGAGATATTCAACTTCCAGTCTTATTGTTTAATTGAAACTAGCCCATAGGCAAGTTATAGTCTAACTGCTCTAACCAGTAGAACGTAGGACACAATATAAGATCTAAATCACCTCTTCTAACTACCATTCTATCCAAATAAGTATTTGGATGCTATTGATCCATGTTCACATCACCCGCCCTGGGTTATCGAGATGGCTAGATCTGTCGACGAGGTCACATCTGCCCATCAGGTCAGACAGACTGCTCTCATACCTATCCGACTCTCTAGTTCTTTCAACCTTATATATCTTGGGATTAAAGATTGGCATTCCATTAAAACTACATGCTTTGAACTCGTGACAAACACCTCAAACTGCAGGAAAAAAGAAACCCTCTCCCAAATTGAGTTGGGTGCATGAACTGCTATCACCTGAAACTAAAGATCTTTTATGGAAACATTAGCTATGACCAGTCTGTCTTCTGTATTTCTGTGGACAACATTCATTGTAGCAAACACAGGTCGTTTCACAAGAACTTTTACCCCGGGGATTCCCATATTCTGAGAAAACATCAAATTCTACAGTCAGGACCTGACAATCTCTGACGAAATGTAGTGGATCTCCTCGTTTGCAGCTACATATATCCTAAGGGACAACAGGACAACTTTGCGACCTCAGGCTCCTTTCATTCAGGCTAGCCAGATACAAGTTTGGGGGACCCTTTTTAGGGTTCCAGTTTTTTTTTGGGGGGGGGGGGGGAAGGGAAGATTTGGGGAAGGCAGAGTTTTATAGAAACATAGAAATATTCAAATGTGTAAGAGAGCGAGAGAAATGTTATATGATAAACAAACAAAATAATGAATTCAAAAGCATAAATTTACAAAAGAGATATTTTATATATGTTTAAAATAGATAGCAAAACATAGAATAATAGTTTAGTAATATTGAGTGTCCTTGCAAAACTAGTCATTAGTTGAGATATCGAGGAAGCCCGAATCGATAATTTAAGGGCTGTAAATTATCCATGGATCTGAAAAATCGTAATCAAAACTTCCTCACTCAATTACATAAATACATTTCATTGAAAGTTATTAAATAGAGTCAATAATCATTTGTTTTATATATTAGAAAGTTCAGTGAGAAATGTATGAAGTATTAAAATGGTTATGTTTATAAATTTGTTTTCAATCAGCGTAAATCAGCAGACGACATTGAAGGGGATTCAAGGAGTGTGCGTGTGTGTCTCCTTTAGTATGCATATGCGTATGACAGTGTATGTGTGAGTGAGTTGAGAATTGTAGCAAGAAATGGGGCAAGAGAAAACTATGTTCGCACTGTCTTGTAATTTTTGTCTCAACTGTTTATTGAAGGAAAAATCTGGCCTTATATGGGGTCGAGGTGGCTCCAAAAGGACAATTTCTATAAATTCAGAAAAACGTAAATTTGTGATGATTATTTAAAAATAATAATATTTTGTTGCAAAATACTAATTCAAATACAAATACTCCCAGACAACACCGGGTCAGTATAGCTAGTATATAAATATATTAGCAGTATTCATTCAGTGTTGTTTGTATGGAGATATATGGCTGGTCTGGAGATTTTTTTTGGAAAAAATGATTTCAAATATAGTCATGTTTACAATTTTTGCCAATAAAGAAAAGTTAAAAACTAACATTTGTAATATGAGATCAAGTAATAAAAAAAAAACTTTTAGCACAATGGTGTTTCATCGGGTGTTTTTAGTTTCATTTTTTCCTTGACATTTTTAAAAACCTACATCATTTTTTGTTTATTTTTTTTACCAATTTTGAAAAAAAAATAGAATTTTGAAAGTTAAATTTCATTATTGCAGCATGGTTTTGCCATTAAATTATAAATTGAACTAAATTGTTCTAAAACTATTATGTTATTTATCTCTATCTATAAAATTATTATATATAAATAACTTTCAAAACTTGCATGTGAATCTTCTAAAAAATTTAAAGCCAGTTTAAATGACGTTCTATTCAACAGTTTAAATACTTTCAACTCCCTTGCAGATCTCGAAGGGTTACAAAGTAATTATTTTTATTTTTCAACTGTTAACAAAAGTTAAAAATGGCTGAATTGTTAGAGAATAAACCAAAATGTATACTGGTGGATTAAATTTTGTAATTAGATTTTTGTTTTTAATTTTCCTTTTATTTTATGCTATTGCATTTTTTTATTTGAATAAATATTCATTAATAGAAAATTAAAAAATAATCATTAAATGTATAATCATCAAAATTCTGTTGAAACGAAATAAACAGACAAAAAAGTGGTCACACACTTTTATTAATATAGAGATTTAGGTATTAGTGTAGACTAATGCCCCCACCTAACCCCATCATCCCACCCTAAAAATGAGTTTCTACTGTTTGGAGGCGATTTCATGTGAACACCCTCCAAAACTTGGCAGAAAAAAATATTTAGGAATTTAGAGTGGGGGATCAGTTTCAGGTATAAATTTAACATAAAATAATCCCCTAGTTTGGGGGCACTTTGTTTTTTTTAAGGCAGATTGCCAAATATTTATAAATTCTAAAAGATCATCCTAGATTACCATACTTGACATGGCTAAGTGGATGAAGGCGTTGGTTAAAATATATTATTCCTTGAATCTACTTAAAGGTTGTGAGTCCAAATAATGAAGGAATTAGAGCAGTGATTAAATATAGTATTCAGTTCAAAAAGGACATCTTTGAAAATAAATGATTGATGCCATGGGCCAGTATTTGAAATTTTCTGAGTTTTGCAAATGTTTCTAGTGAATTGTATTGTTGTAATTTTATTTATTTATTATTTACTTTGTATTCATTGAAGTACAAAGCAATGGTGTGACTAGTTGAGCACGTTTTACTCGCAATTGATATTCATTGCCCCACGTGTATAACAACAGGGGATCGATCGAAATGGTGTATGTAGGTGTTATTGAGAGTTTCAAGAGAACATGTTGAAGCAGTGTTGTGGCGGTGGCGGTGGTGGCAGCGATGTGGGGAAATGGGTGCTGGAGATTAAGGGAGAAGAATCGCTGCTCAAACTCTAATAGACACAACCAGTTGCTGCGTTGATACAACAACAACAACAACAACAACAATAATAAACAAAAAGGAATTGCTATTTGCAGAAAACAAAAAGGAACTAGAACAGCTAATTAACACATTCAAATGGAATTCGGAATGGAAAAGTGTTCACTATTAGAGAGGAAAAGAGGAAAACTCAAGACAGCAGAGGGTATGAAATTACCCAACCAAGAGCAGATGATATCTATAAATATTTATGAGTTTTGGAAGCAGCCACTACCAGATCAATGGAAATAAAAAAGAAGATTGGAAGAGAATACCTGAGAAAGAAAATAAAACTCTTAGAAACCAAATTATATAGTAGTAACCTAATAAAAGAAATGAATATCTGGGTAATACCACGAGTAAGATATTCTGAACCCTTTATGGGCTGGACAAAAGAAAAACTCAGGCACATGGACCAAAAGACTAGGAAACTAATGACCAGGCACAATGCACTACACCCTAATGCTGATACTGACTGACTCTATGTAAAAAGGAGAAGGAAGAGGACTGGCAAGTATAGAAAACTTTGTGGATGACATAAAACAAGAACTAGAAAAATACATTACCAAAATACAAAAAGGCTGATCATTGATGCAAGAGACACCGTCAAAAATAACAATAAGGAAAACAGAAAAACTGGAAACAAAAAAGCAAGAAAAGAAACATGGAAAGAGAAGCAGCTATATAGACGATTTATAAGACTAATCAGAGAAGCGAGGCACAAAAACAGCTTGACATTTCTATGAAAAGGACATCTCAACAGAGAAATGGAATCACTACTGACAGCCGCACAAACCAACGCAATCAGAACAAACTGTATCAAAGCCAAAATAGACAAAACCTAGGAAAGTAGTAAATGTATACTCTGTGGATAACGAGATAAAACTGTAAATTGCATAATAAGTGAATGCAACAAACTAGACCTATAAGAATACAAAAACATACACGACTGCATGAAAAAGGCAGTTCACTGGGAACTATGAAAACGCCTACACTTTGAACATACAGAAAAGAGTACATACACAAACTGGAGACAGTACTGGAAAATAAAAAGCACAAAATCCTCTGTGACATAGAGGTACATAGAGATAAAGTCATCTAAGCAGGGATACATGTGATAATAGTCAGCAAGAAGAATAAACCTGACAAATTGTAGATTTCGCCGTTCCAGTAGTTCAGAGGGTGAGGATGTTAATGAAAACTCCTTTGCAAATAGAAATAGAACAGATACATCGAAAGAACATCACACAAGCCCAAGGGAACTGAAACTAAAAGAAACTCCATAAACTGACAGTCCTACCCCGAAACACACACACACACACATATATGGTACCAGACCACACAAAATGGTCATGAAGGGTTAAACAGGATGGTTAGACTGATGAGGGAAATCACCTACCAGACCTCCACTGGAAGGGTGTAGAAAGTACTAGAAACTTGGAAAGAGTTATTCTCACTCAAATTTTAGAGCAGCGGTCAGTGCCAGTGAGCAATCAATGGTAATACAATGCAAAAAAACTTGCAATGGTTATTGAATGTGGCAAAAAATACTGGAATATCTATGGAGAATCGCTTTCAATCAGACTCCAAGTAAGCCATTAGTTTTTATTAGTGATAAATTTACTAGGAACGGCATGTGTGAGAACTCAAAGTGAATAAGAAGAAGAAAGAAGAAGAGTAGAAGGAGAAGAAGAAAAAGAAGGAGGAAAAGAAAAGGAAGGAGGAGGGGAGGAGCAGAATAATAATAATAATAATAATAATAATAATAATAATAATAATAATAATAATGATAACAAGGTTGACTCTCAAAGCTGGAACTAATAGAAATCCAACGAAAGATAAATGATGGAACAGATCAAGAAACACCCCTTAGTGAAAATCCATCCATAGAAAACCCACACGTAGAAGATTGGCAAAATATAAACACTGAAAATGTGGAAAACGATAACTACGACACAACAGAACTAACTGAAGATGAAGCAGCAAATGTAGGAAACATCAAACAATTGATGAAGCTAAACAAACCAAAACTTTGATCCCTAAGGAACCAAGAATAGAAGAAAGTAAAAGTAGAAACAGAAAAGGTGAACAAACTCCTCCCATACATCTCAACAAACACTATCACAAACTTAAATAACTTAATTTATGAAAGGGCAAAATTAGTAAGTAAGAAATTAAAAGTAAAAACAAAACCATCAGCAACTACAGACCAATAACCTACTTACCAACCATATGGAACATTCTAACAGCACAACTAAGAGAACAAATCTACCCCTCCCTTAATAATCGTGGATTACTTCCCAAGGAACAGAAAGGATGCCGGAAAGGGAAAAGAGAAACGTATGAGCTATTATTCATAGACCAAATGATCCTGAAAGAGGTAAAAAGCAGAAAAAATAACATAGCCATGGCATTGACTGACTGTAAGAAAGCTTATGACAGGATCCCTCAAGCATGGATAATCGAATGCTTGAGGATGTACAAAATGAAATGTTAGACCGGATACAAGTTTACTAATACAGAAGAAAGAATAAACCACCTCATGTATATGGACGACCTAAATTATTTGCAAAAAGCAAAATGAAGTGGAAATGCTGATAAAGACAACCAGAATCTTCAGCCCGGACATTAAAATGAGAATTCAAAATGAAAAAGTGTGCACTGCTAGAGATGAGAAGAGGAAAACTGGAGGCAGCAAAGGGTATGGAACTACCCAACAATAGGGAGATGATGACACAAGGCGAAGACGATATCTACAAATATTTGGCAGCTCTGAAAACAAACACCATCAAATCAACAGAAATGAAAGAGAAGATTGGAAAAGAATACAAATGAAGAACAAAGAAACTCTCAGAAACTAGAGTGCGGAAACCAACCCACATAACCAGATAACATTGACCGATAAGTTGATATGAAATGGCAATTTGTAAACACAGCTAGAAATGTCGATAGAACATACTAAGACAAACAAAAGAAAACAAATTTGAAAATCCCCCACCCCCACCAAATAAAACGTAGTGGCACCAACATTAGTTGCTACCACTGAAAGTGGCATCAAGGGTCTGAAAGAACGAAACGACTGAGGAAAGAAATCACCATCCAGACCTCGACTTGAAAGGCACAAAGAGTACGGAAATACTGAAGAGGCTTATTTTCACTCAAATTCCAGGAAAAAAAACATCGACTTTTATCAGGGAAAACTGACTGGTAAACAACTGTTGCCATAAGCAAAATGATTTGCAATGATAATCAAAAGAAACTGAGAGTATTGGACATTTTGAGAGTTGTCACACAGACTCCCTGGAACATCACCTTTTTTGCCAGTAAGCGATCACTGGTAATGACTTGTGTGAGAATTCCTTGTGAAGAAGAAGAAATGATGATGATGATGATGATGATGATGATGGTGGTGGTGGTGGTAATGGCAAGGACGAGGAGAAAAAGAGCAGCTGTCCCATAATAGAATATCTTTTCTTTCTTACACATCAATCATAAAACTCGATTTATGCCGATTAAAGGTTTTAAAATCACTTTCGAATTTTGCAGGATCACGGACAAATTTATCTATAATAATTGGGAGATAAAATGACCGGAAACAGTGTCACTGCTTACTTTGTAGCCTTTAACATTCGAAAGTGATTTTGAAACCTTTAAATTGACAGATAGAAAGTCATTACTGGCAAGAATTAAAATTCATTGGCAAAAGTTGGGCATTTCATTATTTGTTCTGCAAAACCATAGAAAAACAGTATTTTTAACTGCACCACTATACTTCCTAGCACCTGGCACAGGCTGAGTAGGTGTGTTTTTACCAGTCAGGGATACGTCCTTGATAATCAGTCCGAACATGGTTTTGTTGCTGTCGAGCTGAGGTATGGTTCTGTTCAGTCTCAGGAGGTCCACCCTCCCAGGCTTTACCTTCTCTTTGAGAACGGGGTTGCTCAGGCATTTTTTGTAGGCCAGAGTGCGCTAATCCTAGTATGCTGGCCTTCCCCACCTGACCTTGTGTCTAGCCTCCTAGAGAGGAGATAAATAAAAATACTTTGACCTTGTGTCTAATCCCTTGGAGAAGAGGCAAATAAAATACTTTCTTTCATGAAAAAATTATTTCTTTTGTCATACTGTTTTCTATAATACAACAAAATGTACATACTTTCTTAATAATCCTCATCTATATATTCTTATCCATGTTTTACTTTTGAGTGGTCTTTTGTTTTCTATTTAATTCGGTAAAAGAAATTATTTTTTTAAAATCAACTTCACAAGATTTTAAGAGAATTTTTTTGAAATTTAAAAGATTTAAAATTATATCATTTATTACTTTATTTGAAAAGAAATATTCAGATTACTATATCGATTGAACACAAAATAATCAGATAAGTAAAACATTAAAAAAACAACTTGCTGTTAAATTTGTAGAGGAGGCTGGGAGTTTGTTTGCTATGTAAATTCAATGTAATTTGTTTCTGCTGCTATAAATTCTGAAAAGATTGCTGTATATACGATGCATTCCACCATCTCTAAAAATATTTCTACTCAATTTTATCTTAATTCATTCTTCACAATATTACCGATTAAACACCACATTTTCAGATGATAAATATAACTTTGAAAAATACTTTTTCAATTTTTAGCTGTGGGTTCAATGTTTTATATAAGTTTAACATAAAATTGTGCCTCCACTTGGTTTTACTACAGTCTAAAGTATTTTATTTACCTCCTCCCAGGAGATTAGACACAAGGTCAGGTGTGGGTTTTGATGAAAGTGTTTCTGTGGGACGAATTGGATTCGAACCCGGCACACCCAGGTCCTCAGTCCGCGTCGTTAACCACTTACATACACAACAAACCGATCTGCCCACTATAAATTGAACACTGAGTTTTTAAATAAAATCTTTTGTAAGATTTACTTTTTAATTTGTCGTTTTTGTCTGCACACGCATATCCTTTTTGAAATTACTTCCAGGTTTTAATAAATATTTGGACAATTGCATCTTGCACATTTTGAAGATGATTTGATGGGAAAATAAAACCAATTTAATTGTTTGTCTAGATTATTGTTGATTTTCTAAGCCCAGGGTTTATTGTTAAATCTGAAGGGGTGCTTCGTGGCCTTCTAAGCCGAGGGTATTTTTAATGGAAATTTTGATTGCAAAGAAAATGTATGTTCAACAGATTTGCAACTTGATACACAGTAATCACTGATGTTCATCTAAAGATGAATGTTATTATTAGTTGTGAATTTTTGATAGTAAGCACCATAGATATTGTCGGGAGTTGAGTTTTAACCATCTATATTAGACAATATTCTTGATGTGTTCAATCCATTTCAAGTGTCATTACAAAGTTGACATTATTGAAATTCAGTAGATTTTTGTTGCCCGACGAATTTATCCTTTTAATTTCATTTTTTCTCATGCATTTGAATTATTTATAATATTTATATATTACACAAGATTTTTGTTTCCCATTATTTTCGTGTAGTTTGTGATATCATTACACATTGTTTCTCTTTCAAGAAGGAAAATCTCGAAGTATTTTTTCAACTGAAAAATCATAGACTAATTCGTCAAAGTCGGTGATTATGGCTTAGAAATACTATAACTCTTTCTTACTTCAGGCGTGTCAGTTATGACTGATCTTTCTATTATATGATTCTACTAACCCAACTGAAATTTGATGGCTCTGAAATGTCAATTCAGTTGTGACACTTTGAATGAATCAATCGTCAACCAGAACTTCATGCCATGTATAACTTTAAATGCCCTACTTTACAGTCATTAAGAAGTCTTTGATCAGAATATAATGTCATTGTATGAAATGTTATATCCTTTGATAAGTTTAATGTGAGCGAGAGAGTTCAATGGCACTATGGATAACATTTGGGACGCATAAAAATCCAAACTTTTCTCTTGTTGAGTTTAAATGGAAATAGTTTAGAATTTTATCATTTACTTTTACTTGCAAAAAGGCATTTATTACATCTAATCTTGTAAAGATGTGCCATTTCGTGGCTTATATCAGTCACAGTAGGAAACATGTAATACCCAAGTTTGATGACTTTGTTCAATTCCCCAGACCCATGATGTAGACAAATGGAACCATTGTTTTTTCTTTGTTTTACTCCCGGATGTCTTTACTTTAGGGTTGGGGTTAAGGTTATGATAAAACTTCTTCCTTAAAATACGCAACTACATCAATAATAGTATATGTAAAACTCTCACAATTTTAGGAGCTTTTAGGCTCCTATTATCCGAAATTTATATTACATACTTTATATTATATTCTTATTATATTATTATATTATCTACTTTAATTTCGTTTTTTGGGGCAATTTATACAATGTTCTTCTCTTTTGCTTATTTTCTTCTTGACTAAAAACAAAACCAATTTGTAACCACACCTACATTTTCGTTCCTTTCCTTACAAATAATCTTTGTGAAGAAAACAATTGCCCCAAATGATATAAAAATATTTTTGGGAACTGATCAAAATAAAATACTGTTATTTGCCATACACTTTACAGCCCGAAGCAGCCATTACGATATTCCAGTACTGATCAAAAGTTAATATAGTTAAAAAAAAATAAGACTGCTTGTTTATAAAGGAAGTCAACCGGGAATTTTGTTATCTACATACACAAACATATTGTTATCTAGATACACAAATAAGATGTAATCTAACAACCCGAGAAAGGCGTTCTGGTTAAGGTGTGAACTTATATATATATATATTTTTTAATTTAACAGAAGATTAGATCCAGGAACCATTTTAGAGAAGAGGTGATCATTCTTTTTTGCTATTAATGTTTGGAACGTGACTATACTTTCCTGTCTTTTTACATATAAAATAACAAATAAAAAAAAAACTAGATTATTTTGCCAATGTTATCTAATGTCAAAATGGCTATAGTTATTAGGTCTGTCTAGTTCATTGCGGGGTGAATGGAATCTTGTCCACTTTTTATATTATTTTGTTATGGTTGTAGATTCATTGGTTAAAAGTAGAAGAAACTCGTTGAATGGAAAATATTAAATCAAACAGTGGTTAACGTAATCATCCAATAAATCATGTACGATTATACAACATAAAATGATTTGCTCTTCGGGTCAGAATCTGGTTTTTGGTCTCCGTTTGAAATCTGTTATTTTGCCAGACTCTTTTTATATTTTCTACTAGTTTGTTTATAGCATTACAAACAGGTTAGACAATTGCCACTCCAATATTGTTTTATGAATGCTGGTCTTTTAAGAATGAATATGTAAAGTTGTATTCATGCTTCTCTTTGCACTGTTGTTCAACCATTGTTTGTAAATGTCTGTTTGCATATGCATAAATTTTCTGACTATATTAAGTGGCATCTTGTCTCCAAGATAATTTGTTAGTTACAGATGTGGGCAGTGTTATAGACACACACTCATCCGATAACCATGCTAATTATCCTCCTTTGAGAGTACTGTCCATTGTAGAAAAGCATTCAATAACAAATGAAGAGTTCGAATGCAAAACGCGATAAACGCCATTTTCAAAATCACGAAACTGTCCATACAAAAAGGGTTGTATTTCACCACTCGACAACACCCCAAAACTATGTATTATATAATATGATACCGAAATAATTTCATTTTGATTTCAATTAAAATCAGTTTTCATTCGAAGTCGATATTTAATATGTTCACGTTTTTATTGTTTAAGGTCTCAATTTAAACGAATTGGATTTATCGCGTTTTGCGTTCGAACTCTTCAAATCATCTAACACAGCTTCATACATATGTGTCTTTATTTCTGCTTATATAAATACATATATATGCAAGAACATAATATAAAATGGCATCAGATATATAAACAGAACCGTATGTTATTCATAAATATGATCATTTCGGAAGAATATGGAGAACGTACCGTATTCAAAACCTTTGAACTTGATAAAGAATATCTCGCCAAAATATGGAGAAAATGGTGCGAGAAATTTTCAATTTACCTTCAAGTAATTGAATTCGAGCAAAAAGCAGGTAAAGTCATCACATACATAATTACTTACATGAATAAAAATAAAGGATGTCACACACAATCTTTACGTCTTAGTTAGAAAGATTAACGTCATAACCAATAATAGGAAGTTTGACACACATCGTGAACGAAAAACATTTTCATATCCTTTTGTTGAATACTTTTTATCACAATAAAGGGGGGAACATTTGACGAATATATCACAAAATGCATCTCAATGTAAGTTTGGAGAAAGTAAATAAAGTAATATATGTGGCATAAAAAGACAAATGAAATCGACGGGTTATTTACCTCCCCGGGAGGTTAGGCACAAGGCCAGTTTTATCTTACTCTCACAAGGTAAGATGTGACCCAAGGTCGGGAAAGTGGGACTTGAAAAGCCAGCGCCTGAGAAGGTGAGCACTCTGGCCATTAAAAATTGCCTGGGCAGCCCCGTCAGCGTTCCCTGGTAGGGGAGCCTCAGGCAGTAAGCAATAAACTTACTCCTCCCCAAAGAGGGGAGGCAAAGCCTGGAAGGGTGGACCTCCTAGAACTGCACAGGACCGTCCCATAGACCGGCGTAAATCAAGCCCCGAAGGTCAAGACGGTACCAGTATCGATGGAAAAACGTACAAGACCAAGGAGAATTTATGGTAGAAAAGGTCAGGGACACCGGTGAGGCAGAAGAGAAGATAATACTCGAAAAGATTTGACTCCTCCTCCCCCTCCTCCCCCTCCTCTCTCTCCTCTCCATAAAACTGTGAAGCAGACATGGTTGACATGAATAGGAAATGTGAATACCTAAATAGAAGAAAGGTGCAAACATAGGATGCAACAGACAATAACGGCAAATGAGAGTTAATTCAAAACTACGTCACCCACTGTTCTACAACTGGCCATACAATATGCAACTAAGGCAAGGAAAGAGAAATTTATTTAAAAGTCTGCAAGACACAAATTCTTAGGCAGTTTAACCTCTACATATATAAACACATAAAAATACACAAACCATTCTGACAGAGGCATTTATTTATTGTGCATATTTCTTATTTCAACAATAATCTCATTGGAACTTTTTTTTTTAAATTTAACAGAATACAAAAGAAATAACTAAATCAAATTCTCTTAGATATTTCATCGGATAGACCCCAACAAATGTTCTTGTAAATTCGTTTTTATCATTATTTCTGATTTTATCCAATTTATTTGTAAAATGTAAGGCAATTGTTCCAAAGATATATTACTATAGTCTATCTCAGAACAAAGCCCATTTAATTGTGTTGTAGATTGAGATTTTGGAATGTAAAATTAAAAAGAAGCAATGTATCAATTTCTAATTCAAATCCACACAAATAGATATGAGCATATAATACTGACTGGCAATAACGCAAACCACACAACAACAAACAGGAATACACCTCAAACCAAATAACTCAACCTTGGCGACACACCCAAAGATCATGAGCCCTTCATACTTCCCTCATTAACACATCGAAAATACATCACTCATTCGATGCATAATTTAAATGGTTTTGGGATGTGTGTATATGATATACACGCATCCAACAATTTGTCTCCCTTTGTTTATAACTCTCCACTCTAGAAGTAGCATTCAATAAAAATCATCTCATGCAAGCTTCATACAACTCAATTTCTCTTACTACACCAAATCATTTTAATTAAATATTAGAAGTGATATAACTTGGTTAGAAGTTATAATAACAAAAATAACCAGAGTATAAGGTCTTTAAAAGAGGATGGTTTATTACAACATATATCTTGTACAAAACAATAGCACTACCGGTAATCCAATAGGATTAACCTAATACACTCGAATACCGTCGAAATACAGTCCACCATACATACTGTTCGTAGTATGTATATATATACTACAGACTAGTACACTTATCAGCCTTGAGGGGAGTTAGGTATCCCATCAGAACACCTCTCCCCGAAGCTGAAAATCTCCATTAAATTTTCTGCTTCTAAAATTTCTTATTTTTAGGATCCGAGCTGAAGCACTCCACTGTTTTTTTTTTACATAAGCTCTTTCTTTTATTCCAAACTAATGGAATTGGATCCTTTCCAGTTTGGAGCGAAGACAAATTTTGTTCAGCTTGTAAGGCTGGTCCAGTAGGTGTATACATAGGTTCGTGTACAATATTGGGTAGTGGCATGTCAAAAGAATCACATAGAATCTCTATTGGGACTTCTTCTTTGCTTTTTTTCATTATTTGCAGCATATCATGGTCTAATTTGGTTAATGTGTCTTTTACACACAATTTTTTGACATTTTATGGTGTAGACCACTTTGCCAATCATTTTCTCAATGATACTATCCATCCAATAACTTTTTCCACCTTGAAATTTTTGAAAAATATACTTTATCTCCTGGGGAGTATCTTATTATGTTTACATCTTCCTTTTTAGCAACTTTTTTGTCCGGATATGGTATCAATCTATCGAAAATTGATTGTATTTCCTTGCGAACATGAGTTCCACAGAGGACAACTTCGAGCCGTTGTTTCCATTAGGAGTCACCCTATAAATTGCTAAAAATTTCTAGATAGTTTTATTTTCCGTGTCCATATATTTATTTTTTGTAAGGCACGCTTAAACGTTCGATCTAGGATGATATACTGATGTAATAATGTGTTCAATGTCCAAGGAAGTACAGAAATCCTTAAATTTCTTTCCTATGACCGCCATACCATTGTCGCTGACCAGTGTCCGGGAGACCCCGAAACGACTGAAAATTTCATCTAGCGCACTGGTGGTGTTCCTAGATGTAGGATGCTTGCACTTGAATACCTCAGGCATTTCAAGATAGAGTCCACCAAGATCAAGTAATAATATCCATTAATCGGTCCAGCATAGTCTATATGTAGACGTGCCCATGGCAAATCCGTTTTTGTCCAAGGATTTATTTTTTATTTTGCCCGGAGGTGCCCTTGCAGCCAATTGAACACCTTGGCATAGTTTTACAAAACTTTCTATTTCATTGTCCATTCCTGGCCAGTATACCAGTATACGTAGCATCGCATGAGTGATTTCATCCAGGACATGCCAAGATGACTGGTATGAAATTCTTTCGGCATAACTTTATATAGAGATTGAGGTGTTACAATTCTATCTGCGTACATTAAAGTGTTTTCACATATTGAGAATGTGAAATATGGGTTTCCTTTTTCTTTCTTTCGTTCAATCTTGTCTAGTCCTTTATTTTTAATATAAAATCATCTTTTTTGGCTTCCTTTTTTATTTGTTCCAAAGTTACAGGTAATTCTCTGATAGTGTTTAACAACAGACCTGAGATTTCTTTTTCCTCTTTTAGTGCTGCTATAACCGTCTCTTGTAAAATTTCTTCATTTTTTTGGATTTATCTTGACAGTCCATCCGCCTGCCCACGTTTTTTCGATGCGATGTATTCCATCTTAAAATGATAGTTCAGTAGGGTTACACCCGTCGCTGTAAACGGTTAGCAGTGTGGGTAGGAATGTCTTTTTTGATCCAAATATACTTACTACCGGTTTATGGTCTGTTTGAAGTATAAATGATCTACCATGTAAAAAGCGATGGTATTTTTTAACTCCGAACACAATCGATAATGCTTCTTTCTCTATCTGACTATAATTTTTCTCAACCGGTGGAAGAGTCCTCGAAGTGTGCGCGATCGGTTTAGTAGTACCATCTTCATATTTGTGTAGCAGTGCAGCACCCACTCCATATTCACTAGTATCAGTTGCAAGGATGTTTCTTTCATAGGATCATAATGAACAAAGGTTAGATCTGAGAGTAGACTTTGTTTATTTTCTGGAAAGCCGTCTCGCAATCTTTTGACGATATCCATTTTTTGTCTTTCCTTAATAATTCGTTAAGGGGGGGGGGGCTCTTAAATCGTACATTTTTGGAATGTAGATCGCATAATATTGGGTCAACCTAAGAAACGATTGTAGTTTTGCAACTGTGTCGGGTGCAGGCATATTTTAATTGCATCGGTTTTCTGTGGGTCCGGTTTCCTGCCTTCACTGTCTATCACTTGTAAGAGGTATTTAATTCTTTCCATGAAGAATTGACACTTCTCGGGACTTAATTTTAAACCGAATTCTTCTAGTCGTTTGAAAATAGAGCATTCCTCATTCACTTTAACCTGCAAGTATACGTCAGATAGATCGATTTAAAAAAAATCTTTCCTCCATTTAACTTCGAGAAAATGTCTTCTGGCGAAGGAAATTGATAATTATGATTCTTCAGGCAATCGTTTAACTCGCTCTTATTTATTTTTGTTTTTCTTTTCCCGTGGATGTAGGGCGACGCCCAGTCCGCATAGTCTACCTTAGATATAACTCCCATTTTTTCTAATCTTTCTAGTTCCTTGTTAATTGTGTCTTAGAAGGAAAAAAGAGACGTTTCTCTTTGGAGTGACATTTTCCTTAAGTTCAAATTTGACTTCTGTCTTTGTTCATACACCCAAACCTTCAGAGAAAACTCTGGGATATTCTTCTTTGAATTCATTCATGAATTTTTCAGTTTTAATACATGTTTTTCTTTTCTGCACTGCTTATTTCGTTGCAAAAAGAGTTCATTAGGAATTCAAATAAATTGAACAGTATTATCCAGTCTATTCCGAAAAGACATGAATTAACCCCTTGAATTACATATACTTTTGTTTTTGCAGTTTTGCCACAGAAAGAAATATCGCACTTTACTTCTCCTTTAAAGTTTAATTTTTTTCCTGAAACCCTTTTAGTAATTTTCTTGGTTTCAGATAATTTGGGTTTTCCAATTTTTCTCCATGTTTGTTCATCAATAATACTTATATCTGAGCCAGAATCCAGTAAAAATGTAATTGTACGACCAGTTTTCTCTGTTCAAGATTTCTTTTTTTAATAACCTCTTTGAATTTTGAAAAAGTAAACGTGTTTACTTTTTCAAAATTCCTTTTTTTATTCTTGTGACAAACAGACCATTTATGACCTTTAATTCCGCAAGATTCACAGAATGTGTTCTTATACATCTTTAGTATGCTTAGTATTTCAGCACGTCTCACATTTTCCTGTCTTTTTGAATTGAGGAGTTTTTTGGTTTTTTATGGGTTGTACTTTGGCAACATTTTTTTCCTCAATTTGGGTATTATCCCTTTTAACATTAATGAGCAAAGATACTACACTTTTATCTTAGCCAAAAGGTCAAAGAGGGATTTTTAGAAAAACCTTGAAGGCTTAATTGGTATTTATCTAACTCCCACAGCGGTAAGATGTGAGACAAGGTCGGGAAAGTGTGATTGAAAAGCCAGCGCCCAAGAAGAAGAGCACTTTGGCCTACAAAAAATGACTGGGCAGCCCCATCAGCATTCCCAGGTAGGGGCGCCTCAGGCGATTAGCAATAAACTAACCCCTTCTCAAAGGGTGAGAAGGCAAATCCTGGGAAGGTAGACCTCTTAGAACTGCACAAGACAAACCCATAAACCGTTGGAATCAAGACCTGAAGGCCAAGACGATACCGGTCTATAGGGTGTAGTATCCATCGGAACAGATACTTTGATCTTGGTTAAAAGACCAAGAAGCCATGTAAAATTATTCTTTTGTGACTAGACATTCTTAAATGAAGAAAAAAACTACATTTAATTGGAATCTATAAGTGCAGTGGTTCTGTTGTCATAAGACCGTCCTCCCAGGAATTACCTCCTCCGTTTTTAAGGTGTAGGGGAATCTTCCCATCTATTACATCCTCCTTTATATTTAAAACTTTTCAAATTACTAAATAGTTAAAATTTAAAAAATGAAGAGACGAAATAGACATTTCTGTTCGGCGTTCAATTGTACTATAGGGATAATTTGAATATCTCGCTTATTTCGTTTGATTTATGCACACATTTTGAATGAAATTTATTAATTAGTCTTAAAATGTATTTTTTATCCCGAAATAAAATTCTGATTTATTTTTTAAAGACTTGGAAATCGAACTTCAATGCAATGCCTTAATCTCTGCCGGCCAGGTTGTAATTTTTTACTATATTCGTTCATGTTTGACATCTATAAAAAGTAAATACGTTCGACTTAATTTTATTTATAAAAGAAATAGTGGTGTCTGCGTTTATTTTCACATCTATAAAAAGGAAATAGGATTTACTTTATTTTAATATATAAAATAATATTGATAGGTCTGCTTCTGCACTTAACATCCATAAATAAAGTACTTTACTTTTATTTTATTCATAACAATAATATTTTAATATTTATTTTGCTTTAACTACGTATTGTATGTAGTTCTGTCACAATTATATAATACTCCCAGCCTAGCAAAAATAGGCGACCGGAGGGAGCATACATTTGATAGTTCATTAAATTTTTATTTTTTTGTCAATCTGTTATTCTAAATTTATTGACTAATATATCTTACCCTCTCATTTTTGCTTTTAAATTCATTAAATTTCGTTAAAACTTATTCTGTATATAAAAACGATGTTAAAAGTGTGTTTCTTGCATAAAAACAATGTTTTTTTTTGTGTGTAATAATATTTGAAAAAAACATTAAAAATATGTTGGTGTAATAAAAAACAAAACAAAAAAACCCAGAAAGTATGCAAATGGCCGCCAGCAATGAAAATATTAAATTAAAGTTAATTTATCAGCACTTTCATAATTAATTATAATTTTGTTTCAGGATAAAAAGTACTATTTCACACAAAGAATCGGAAAAAAAAAACTTTCAAATACCTAAAACAAATTTAAGTGATTTTCAGTGAGAAAGTTATTGAGCTATACAAGATTAAAGTAACAGAAGAACTGCATCTAATTTCAGTGTTCATTTGTGATAAGGCATGTTTACGAGATAATCAAGTATTACTGGTCTATTTTGGATTATCAGAGAGATGCTTAGGATAAAACATTATTACCCAAATCCATTGACGTTTGGTAATATTTGATAGCATGTCATATCCAACATACTCTGACAAATCAACAGAATGTTATCACTTTGACAGATATAGTACATGTGACAGAAATAAACCTAATTCTGTCTCATGCTATGCATTCAACCCTAGGTCTTGGCCAATCAAACATAAATGTACTAGCAGTACCATTTGATTGAATAGTATATAAGTAGGCATATTCGACACCTTAGCTTATTTCAGTTTAGAGTTTAATATCAGTTCTGTTCTCCGGAGGCCATCTTTTTTTCAGTGAGGGGGGGAATAATTTATTGACTGTCGCCTGACAATCTGTTCAGGCTATTCTTATACCCATTCAGAGTGCCGCCTTTTTACAGCTGGACTCTCCATGGTAAGCCGATCTTGTGTTATCCATTTTGGGTGAGAAGGCAGGTAGATCCACTTTGGGTTTGGGTCACTAGGCTGCCAGCCTCCTGTCAACAATCGCCACCATAACCACCATTGGTAGTAACAGCAGCACTTGCTTCATAACGTATTCATTGAGCCTGGTCAGTACCGGATGGGTGTACATTTGGGAATACCAGGCGCTGTATATAGGAGGACGTCGTCACCTTCACTGCAATCACTGCAAAAACCTAATGTCGTCATCTCCCCTAACCACTCGGGACTGTTTGTGAATTTGATACTCCCATGAAACTTCCTCTTTTGGAGGAAGCCAGTTCAACCTGCCTAGAGTGAATGCTGTACCAGGTACAGGTAGGTACATTGGTAATAAACACAGCAGCAGTATGAGCTCTTCTGCTAACGATGACCTGTCAACTATACTAGTTGACGTCGTTGTCGTCGTGATCATCATCATCATCATGTGGTCAAATTCGGTACTTTATGAAGGCAGATGAAATCATATTATCCTCTGCTGTAAAACTATCCTTTAGAGGACAAAATCTTACTACTACTACTACTACTACTACTACTACTACTACTACTACATGTGATGACTTGTCAGGAAAAGTAAACCAAGTTGTCATACCAGCTACTCTAACCAAGGCCTTTTGGCTAAGATCAAAGTGTAGTATCTGTTCCGATGTATACTGCACTCCATAGACTGGTGTTGTCTTGTCCTTCCGGGCTTGATTTACACTGGTCTATGGGTCTGTCCTGTGCAGTTCTAGGAGGTCCACCCTCCCAGGCTTCGCCTCCCCTCTCTGAGGAGGAGTAAGTTTATTGCTTACTGCCTGAGGCGCCCCTACCGGGGAATGCCGACGAGGCTGCCCAGGCAATTTTTAAACCCCACTTTCCCGACCCGACCTTGGGTCACATCTTACTTGTGGGAGTAAGATAAAAACTGGCCTTGTGCCTAACTCCTGGAGAGGAGTAAATCAATACTCTAACCAAACGAACGAAGCAATTACCGGCACCATTTTTTTTTTTTTTCTGAGAATAAAACTTAGTGATAATACTTAAACCTTTTAACTCTATTATTCTTGTTTTGATTCCGTTTCATTTATAGGGAGGTGGGGTGACGCTGACATTTTTATAAGCCGCACAACAACAGGAATGAATCAGGCAAAGTTAAATCTGTAAGCAAGATTATAATCATTGCGATTAACATTTTGCTTGCAGGTTTTTAGGTTTAGCTTATGAATGAATGTAGCAACATCTAGAGACTGGTTTGAAAATAATTTCAATTTGTAAACAGGAAATAAGCAGAGCAGGAAGGTTTTAAATTGGAGGTGCTGGTGCTTCTGCTTATAAACTGATAGACACTTTGGATTTTGAAATATGCATTGTGCATTAACTTACCTCATACATCAACGTGCTCTGGAATAAACTTCGGCTGTATTTATTTTTATTTTCAACACTTAGTTTAACCAAGTGTTGTTAGGACAAAATCAATGTGTTTCACTTGACACATATTCTGTTGTCCCAATTAAATCGATGGTTTGGTAAGTATAATGATTTCAGGTGTTTTACCTAGTTTTCGTCTTTTTAGCTTTATTACCAATTATGGGGAGATAATTACATTTAATTCTTTCATTCTGATTCTAAGTGCAATTTTCTCCAAATTTTCTCTTGTGTCTATTCCCCATTTGCTTTTTCCTTTTCTTTTGTATTACTTTCTTTCTTCTTTTTCCCATCTTTTCTATCTTTGCGTTCTCTGAATTATTTCAGTTCTTTGTGAAATTTTATCTCTTATTTCAGTTTTTACCATTTTTTTACCGGATTCACTTTCAATATTTATCTCCATTTTCTAATATATAATCCCCTTTTTGTAATTAAATTTGTTATCAACCTTAAATTTCCTTTTCTTTCCTTTTACACTTCTTTCTGGTCTCTTTGTCTTGATCCTCTGTTATTTCAAAGATGACGAGTTTTTCTCTTCGGTTAAGTCTTTGATCTTACAATGTTCTTATATCTATGTGTACCTATTTCTATCAGTTCGTGCACATCAGTTATCTCGTAGCAACTACACAGTATTTGAAACGAACACAATTCCCTATGGCGTATTACTACAAGAAATTATACATCAAAATTCTTTAAATGCTTTTATATTCATCTATGAGGCAATGTGTAACTTGCACAGTTCTACTACTGAACCTTCAAAAGAACAGCTGTTAAATATGGTAACCACTTGTTCTTTCTTGAAGGCAAAATCATTTCCTTGGCCTCTTTTGCTCTATAGAAATATATACATTTATTGGCATAAAACTGTTGTATTATTTACAAGCTATCAAATAATGTTATGTTTAGACCCTAATATGTATTTTGTTGCTGATTTACGATTTCATAAACACCCTTTATGATTCACTCTGTAACTCAAAACATAGACAATGTTGATATATGCATGATATTTGAATAATTACATCACTAATTTCTGTTATACAGCTCTCTTAAAGATATTAGATAGTTTATTCCAGAGCACGTTGATGTATGAGGTAGGTTAATGCACAATGCATATTTCAAAATCCAAAGTGTCTTTTAGTTTATAAGCAGAAGCACCAGCACATCCAATTTAAAACCTCCCTGCTCTGCTTATTTCCTGTTCACAAATTGAAGATCTGTGAATCTAGATGGGTTAAATCAGACTTGTGAAAAAGATACTGAGTTTAATATCAAGTAAATAATTTTTCTGTTAATATTTTTCTAAGTCAAATTCAATTCAAATATGTTTTTGCCCTTGTTACGCTATGAATAATGGAGTGTATGCTATGAACAATGTGGATGCACCATAACACTCTTGAAGATTCACTTAGGTGGTTGGTATGGTGCTTCAACTTAAGATCTTGTATATTTATGCAGTGCAGCAACATAAAATCTTAAAAGATTGCCATTTTTTTTATTCAAGCCCAAGTTGGTTCTTATTAGTAAGCTAGATTCATATGCTTTATACCTGAAGATTGCAGTTCCAATATAATGCCCATGGCTCACAGCTCCAGCATACAGCTCCAAGCTCTGGCAAAATGCCGGAGCTCTGGGAGTCAGCAAAACTCCTGCAGCTCCCAGTACCAAGAAATCGCCTGCAGTGTTCCATGTAGAACTCCCAGCACCAGAGTTATGCCCATGGCACCAGAACTAAGCAGTAATAGAGAATCTTGTTAAAAAATTGGGTATAGTCCTGAGAAGAGTCTGCTTTTTCCTCATGGAAAAGGTATGTGAAGAGAGAGGAAAAGTGAAATTCTTACTGGCACCACAGTAAAAACTCTTCTGCAAACAAACAAAAATACTAGGATTGAAAAAATAATCTCAGAGCGAAAGGAAAGTGACAGGATAATGAGAAGTGAAAATGGTAAGGGTCAAAAAGCAGCTGTCAGCCAGGAAGGAAAAAAAAATATCAAAGAATTGGTTCTATCCTTGCAAATCAGAAACAGATGGGTGGTATTGTGCATTTAGAGTTTTGCTGCGTAGGTAAACAGTCGGGTTGAGGAATCCAATGTTCATATATTCTTCTGGCTTCATTCAAAATAGCATTTCATTCCACTCTTGCAATGTTAATTGAATGCATCAATTTGTTTATTCCTGCATCAATATGCGCCACCAAGTGCATCAATGTTCTCCAAGGCTGAGGCAAGTTGATGCATTTGATACGGTGTCATAAGGGTAGAATATTATGACAATTCTGTATTCTAATCATTTCCAAATACAGTTCACAAATGTCTAACTGATTAGAGCATGTGTGTTACCAAATTTCAACTGCCTCATTCTCATTGATAAAAAGTTTTTTGGTAAATAAAGATGAAATATCAACTGTGCACATGAAATTGATTTGTTTGTATTTGTATGGTTAATCAATTTTTCCACCTATTTTGTTGGATTTAATCCAAATCATTTTCTCCATATACGCCATATCCCTATGGGTGAAGCACTCTGGTAGAGGAAGTGATGATTTGCACTTAGTGGAAAAGCAATATTCTTTTGTGAAAAGAACTGAGAACTTTTGGCAAAGAATAATGTAAATAAATGAATAGTTTCATTTAAATATAATTTTTGCTCTCTCTGCCAGTATTGTTTGCTAATTTTATAGAGCACCGGGCTCCAGCCACCGGGAACCTTATTTTGAATCATGCTACATTTACTCATACTGCTAGGTAATAGAGACGACAAAACATGTGTCTGTATATATATATATATATATATATATATATATATATATATATATATATATATATATATATATATAATATATATATATATATATAATATATATATATATACCATTCTGGACCTTTAAATATTTAACATTAAGCTAAACAATTTTACAATTTACTGTCTTTATATTTAAATTTTGAAATGTAAATGAATTGATCTGAGATTTACCGTCTCTTGTCATTTATGTTTGTTCATTCTTATTCCACCTTCCGGTTTTCAACATTGCATTGCTCCTGCCTCGGAATTCTCACTTTCATATTTACTTGTTTACTAGCAATGCTTCAAGCAAACTACCATTTCCTTATATATATATATATATATATATATATATATATATATATATATATATATATATATATATATATATATATATATATATATATATATATATATATATATATATATATATATTAATTAATCTAAACTATAAATTCTCATGAATTTAGATTATTCCATTAGGGTTAGTATAAATCAAAAAAATTAATTGCAAACAAATTAGCATCGAAATTTACCGATATGGAAAAAAAACTTACTTATATAAGACGAATGTTGAATTGACTACCATAAACTGTATTTTCGGATTTGATCTTACTTATAATAATAATAATTATTATTATTATTATTATTATTATTATTATTATTATTATTATTATTATTATTATTATTATCCACCGTAATTTCAAACTTACTATTTCAACTTTTATTGACTTTTGTCCTTGTTATTGTTTTCTAATTAGTGTCTTAAGATGTAGCTTCATACAATAGATTCAAAATGGCGGCTTTATTGAAATTCTATCATCCTATTATGGGGGAGTCAAGCATGAGTGTTTTCTATTTTCTGTTTTTATCCATGAACTTTTTGCATGATATAATATCTTTACAAATACTTTTTATTTTGAGTTCTGAAGAGCAGCGTGTCATTGTGTTTTATTGTAGCATATTGAACATTGCGAAACACTTGTAAGACCACCGTCAATTTTGCCATTGCGAAAATAAATGATATGACTAACAACTGAACTTTGGTCATAGGAATTTTAAATAATCATTATATATGCTCTGAAATGTGTAACCTAATTTTAATCGAGCTTGGAATCTTAATTATTTTGGATGCCCCATTAAAGAAGTATATATCCAAAAAATATATATTGCTTATATAGACATAGACATATTTTTTGCTGCTCCTTGTTTTCAGCTGGTTTTCATCCAAATTGTTCAATATGTAGCTATTCCTGACCGCAAGTCATTTATATTGGACATGATTCAGGCTGTCAATTCATTCAATAAAATAATTCATTAGAAAGTATCATATCATTGTCCCGATGGAAGAGAAGAACAGTGAAATGATGTCCGGACAACACATAACTTGAACCCTCCAGACTACATTTCAAACATGGACACTAACACTCCTAATATATAGTACTCAAGGTTCTACAAGCTTAAATCTCATAGAAGTTTGCCATTCTTGCTTTGGATGTATTTGAGCAAGACATGATAAACATGGTGAAAAACATAAAAATCAAAAAGAAAACTCAATATCTGAACTCCACTATTGACAATATTAACCATACTTATAAAAAATAAAAAACGACCCTAATATAATAGTACCCGCAATTAAAACTATGAACACACATAGCATAAGCTTCGAAACTCACAAGAATTTGATTCTGAA
>OY744519.1:115067249-115072249 GCA_963556195.1 Sepiola atlantica | reverse complement strand
GAATATTTATTTTATTATATATATCCTCTGTGTTTTGAAAAGCTTCAACTGTACATCAAGAGACATATTTGTGCATCAATATATTCCCAGTTGTGTGTACCTGAATATATCAATGTGTCCTTCAAAAATATTATCTCCAGTCATGATAAACTGATTTTTCTTCTTTTTTTCATTCACAGGATTTTCCATTGCTTTACATTTTTATTTAACTTTTTCTTTTTCCTAGAAATGTTGCTATTTGAATTGAAAGAAATTCACAACCAAAGAATAAGTAGAAAAACATATTTTCATATTTAAAATATTTCTTTTCTTTATTTATGTATGCATATTATTTTATTCTCAAGTTCACCTAAAAGTTTTAAATATGTTCGAATTCTATTTCCATAGGCATTCCATGGGATTTTATTCTGAAACTCTTCTGAAAACATTTTTATTACCCAGGATTGAAAATTGTCTCTTTCTCTTCATTTTTTATTCTAATTTTCAGAAATATTCTAGAATATGAGTTACATGGCCCATAATCATCTCAGGCTTTGTACTTTTCACTTTCGATAGTTTTCTAATAAAATTCATATTAAAAGAATAAATGACAAAATATTTTGAGATCAGTGTAATTGAACATAGTTTAAATCTTAAATATTTATATGGGTTTCGTATGATTTTTTTTAGATTTGTAATCAACATACATAAATCTTCTATTATATAAACGTAAAACGTTTATGTGTATGGGTGTATGTTTGTATGTCTGGAAAAAGTTCCTAAGATACTCGACAAATACCCATAAAGTTGACAATTTCTGAATCCTCCAGCTTTCGACGCATAATATTCAAAAATTGGAAAAAACATTGATTTTTTCGTATAGAAATAACCCAAAATGTGTGACGGGGGGTCCCTAAATTTGGTCGCCTTCTGACAGATCGTACAATCTGCGCATGCGTACATGCAAGCATAAAATGCATGCATGCTTTGTTTAAGTCACTTATTTTTCTGGAGATTTTATACTCGCTTCCGTGATCTAAATATACATGGACGAGAGGGCGACCGGGAAAAAGATAGCTTTTGCCCTGAGATAGAGCGAGATTGTTACACGTTTGCCTACGGGTGGGGTTGTCAACTGGGCCGGGTTTTGTAAATTCAACGTTATTATGCAGTAATATGAAAATAAATCAATGTAATATGTAGTAATTTTGCTGATTCATTCTTGAGCATAACACGTCACAGTGACACCTTCTTCTTTTAACTATTGTGAATATCATCATTTCTTTTCAAAGAAACATGGTTTATTAGTGCTCTGGAGGCATCCTTAATTATATTTGTGTGTTTCAATAGTGCTCATAGGGCATACTCATTTTTTTTCTTTCCTCACACAAAAAGGGAATTTCTTTACAAAGATAATGGGGGGAACTTGGTTTTAATAGTACTCTGTAGGCCTCTTTAATTTTAAAATTGCTCATTATCCTAGATAGAAGGGGGTTTAATCAAAAAGAACAATTCTGGGGAAATACCGGTATTGGGGGAGGGGCAGAAAGACTCCTACTCCTGCATCTCCTTCCCTCTTTCTTCCTTTCCCCCATACTCCCGCATTCCTTCCTTTTTCCTTTCTTCTGCCTTTCTCCCTACTCTCAGGTCTCCTTCCTATCTTCCTTCCTTTATTCCTCCTTTCCCCCTACTCCCTCATATCCTTCCTTCCTTCTTTCCCCCTACTACCGTGGTGTCTCTTTCCTTCCTTCGCTTCTTTGTTTATCCTTCCCCTCCTACTCCTGCGTCCCCTTCTTTCCTCCTTTCCCCATACTCCCGCGTCTTCTTGCTTCCTTTCTTTTATTTTCTCTCCTACTCCCACGTTTTCTTCCTTTCTTTCTTCTTTCCCTCCTACTCCCACGTTTTCTTCCTTTCTTTCTATCCTATTCCTACGGTTCATCAATGCAAGCCGGAAATTACATCAGAGGGAGGATGTGGGGGGGGGGGTAAAAATTCAAAATTAATAGATACTAACTCTGGGGAAATCAATATTTCGAAAACAAAACAAAAATTGGTCAGCATTTTTTTAAAAACTAATTTTACATTTTCGTAGACGCTGCCCGCCACTACCTGCTAATACCTGCCAGTATCCGCCATGTAAAAAAAAATGTCCAACTCATAATTCTAAACAGGAAAGGAGTCAGCATTTTTTAGATTTTACATTTTAGTGGAAATTGTCTGCCAGTGCCGCCAGTGTAAGCCCTATAAAGAAATGGCCAACACTTAATTCAAAACAGGAAATGACTCAGCATTTTTTAGATTTTACATTTCAGTAGACATAGCCTGCCACTCCCCACCACTACCCGCCAGTGTCTGCCACTGCCTGCCATGTAAAGAAATGGCCAACTCATAGTTCAAAACAGGAAATGAGTCAGTACTCTTTAGATTTTACATTTTAGTAGTTACTGTCAGCCACTGTCCGCCATGTAAAGAAATCGCCAACTCATTGTTCAAAACAGGAAATGAGTCAGTACTCTTTAGATTTTACATTTTAGTAGATACTGTCAGCCACTCCCTGCCACTGTCCGCCATGTAAAGAAATGGCCAACTCATAATTCTAAAAAGGAAGTGAGTCAGCATTTAGCAAATTTTACATTTTAGCAGACGATGCTCGCCACTACCTGCTAATATCAGCCACTATCTGCCAATGTCTGCCACTGCCTGTCATGTAAAGAAATCGCCAACTCATGGTTCAAAAAAGGAAATGAGTCAACATTTTTTTAACTTTACATTTTTGTAGACACTGCAAACCACTATCACTATTTTGATTCAGGGGAACATATGAACCATATGGGTTCTTTGATATGATAGGGACGCATTTATATAAGTTCTGTTATATAATAGGGGCGCTACATAAATGAACATGCTTTATAAGTTCTTTCTGATGACGGGCGCTACATAAATGAACATGATTTGTATCCAAGGGCACAAATGAACCATATGGGTTCTTTGATACGACAGGGACGCATTAATATGAGTTCTTTTATATAATAGGGGCGCTACATAAGTTAACATGCTTTATGAGTTCTTTCATATGACAGGGATGCTACATAAATGAATATGATTTTGGTTCAGGGGCACAAATGCACCATATGGGGTCTTTGATATGACAGTAACGCATTAACATGAGTTCTTTTATATAATAAGTGCGCTACATAAATGAACATGCTTTATGAATTGAAATGGAGGGGGGAGAAGAAATTAAGAATTTACCGTGACCATTTGTGCCGTTCGGCATTGTTTGGGATCAATAATTGTACAATTTCAGTATTAGCTTTGTTAACTAGTATATATTAACTCTCTCTGAGACCATTGGTTCTACTTGCCATTGTTCAGGATCAAAGATTTTATGATTACAGTATTACTTTTGGTAAGGGATATATAGTAAATCTCTTCAGACTATTGAATTCATCAACATCTTCTTAATATGTTGAAATAGAGCAGGAGGGGGGAATTAGGAGTTGACCGCAACCATTTGTTCTTCTCTGCATTGTCCTGGATCAATAATTGTAAGATTTCAATATTACTTTTGGTAACTGGTATATATTAACTTTCTTCTGACTATTGACTTCATCAACATTACATATCTTCTTAATATATTGAAATGGAGCGGGGAAGAAAGAAGGAATTGACCAGAACTATTTGTCTTACTTGGCATTGTTCCGGATAAAAAAATTATATGACTACACTATTACTTTTCGTAAGTGATATATATTAAATATTTTGTCTTTATCAACATCATTTATCTTCGTAGTATTGTGAAATGAGGGTTACAAGAAATTATGAATTGACCAGGACTATTTGTTTTACTCTGCGTTGTATGGATCAATCATTATTATCAACATTATTTTACTTCATACTTTGATTTTAACCGTACTTTTGGCAATTCTTTGAAGGCCTCCTTACTCACATTACAGTATTATATTTATTAAATAATGGGGCTTACAGAAACTTCTGTTTTACTCTGCGTTGTCTAAGAGCAAATAAGTTGTCATTATCAACATCATTTCTCTTCATACTTTGATTTTAACCGTACTTTTGGCAATTCTTTGAAGGGCTCCTTACTAACATTACAGTTTTATATTTATTAAATGATGGGGCTTACAGAAACTATTGCTTTATCTAGGAGCAAATAAATTGTCATTATCAACATCATTTCTCTTCATACTTTGATTTTAACCATACTTTTTTGGCAGTACTGCGAAGGGGGAGGGGGTGCAACAGAAACTGTTGTTCTATTCGCCGTTGTCCGAGAGCAATCGTCATTATAAACGTTATTGTATTATATTTTATAAGCAAGGAGTGTAACAGAATATTTTATTCTACTTGGAGTTGGCTGGGAGGAATAAATATAAATTCCATTATTATACTTAAATCTCTTTAGACTATTTTCATTATCAACATCATTTCTCTTCATATTATTGTGAAAGGGCCGAAACGTTGTGAGCATGGCAGCCAAGATGAGAAAGTCAATCCGAACACTGAAATCCATAAGTAGATGCAATACAGGATTTAAATTTCAGAAAAGAAATCACTTCATGTATATAGATTTTTTGAAATTGCTGGCAGAAAACAAAAGGAACTAGATACCCTAATAAATACAACTAGAATATTTAGCCAGGATATACAAATGAAAAATAGTGCTCTACTTAAGATGAAGGGAAACATCGAAACTATAAAAGATGAAGCACTAGTCATTAAAAAGTTCGAACTATAAAAACCTGGGCATTTAGGAAGTAGATACTATTAAATCAACAGAGATGAAAAGAAAATGATAAAAATAGAATACCTGAAAAGAACAAGAAATCTGCTTGAAACTAAATTATATAGTAGAAACATAATCAAAGGAATAAACACTTGGACAGTATCCTGACAAATTACTCTGGACTCTTCATATGCTGAACAAAGAACTTAGGAAAATTAATGATTATGCACAATGTACTACACCCAAAGGATAATGCTGGCGGATTCTATATAAAAAG
>OY744519.1:114902249-115062249 GCA_963556195.1 Sepiola atlantica | reverse complement strand
AAACACCCTAGGAATAATTTATAATTGCATGAAATAAAGCCTCCCCCCACCCTAAAAGCAAACCAAATCTATTTTTATATTATTACAATGAATTATTTTAACCAAATCTATCATATTACTTTGTTATGATTTCTAACACTATTCCTATATTATTAAAATACTACACAAACATTTCTAATACTATTTCTATATTATTAAATCACTTTTTCCTATTTCTCACTCATTTATTAGCATCGTCAGTCAAAATATTATAAGCATTGTTAGTAATGAAGCATTTAATAAACATTTATGCTGTTCTGATGAAATGATTTGTGTTGCACAAAAGTTTATTGGTTCACCATTTACTTATTGCTATCTCTGCAACACTGTCTGATCAGTGAAAGGAATGTACTTTTCATGTCAGTTACTTTTATATGAAAGAAAATGTTACTGATAAAAAGGCAATATAATCAGATAATAACAAATAATCATAAGAGATGATATTAATTTACATATTCTTGAAACAAAGTTTTTTCCTAAAAATCAAACAAATAATCAATTTTACCAACAGCAGATAGTGAAATTATAGAAAGCAACAATAACACTTTAAAAGAATGCAAGGGTTTCTAAAGTCACCTGAAGACATTTTTTTTAATGAAAATCAAACCAAATGAATTGGATTCTAAGGAAACAAAGAGGAATTTGTGTGTATAAGGACATTCCATGATAAATGCCAGTATACTGAAATCATATGCCCTTAATAGGGTTAAGATGAAAATTCATATACTCTAAATGTATAAAAGCAAGGAAATTCCCAAATTTTTACACTTTTATTGTCATTAAGGGTATGACTACATATCAACCAAACTATTTCATTATCACATCACTACAGTATACATCTCTATGCATGAGTGGATGAAGTGTGTGAGGTGCACTGAGGAAAAATTCCTACCAGTAAAATATATAGCCCTGTTGTGCTCGCATACCCTTAATGACAATAAAAGTGTAAAAATTTGGGAATTTCCTTGCTTTTGTACATTTAGTGTATATGAAGTTTCATCTAAACCCTATTAAGGACATATGATTTCAGTATACTGGCATTTTTCATGGAATGTCACTACTTTTGTAAAGGCTATGCCTCAATACAATGGTCATTTTAAAGATTTTTTGAAATTTTCTGGAAAACTAAGGTATATGGTAAACTGAAATTAAAATGCCATGAAATAGACCCTAGAACCTTTATCTCTGCCAAAAATCAGCTGAATCCATCAAATAGTTGATGAGATACAGGGTGGCACATATGTACGTACACACGGATAACACAAAATCATGCCTGACCTTTCTGGATCTCTGGGTTGCCTTGACTAATGATGCTGAAATTCTACACACTTATAGAACCTATCAAAAACAAATTTTGTGCAAAGTTTTAACTAATTGGGTTTATTGGTTTTTGAGTTATGATTGATCAAAGAAATGAGATTTCTAGCATAGGCCGAGTTTGCAGTCTATTAAGGGATAGAGCGCTCTCGCACCTCCCTTGATTTCGAAAATAACTTTCAAAGCTAAGTTCACCAATGGCAATCTCTTGTAATGGTAGATGGACTTACTAATGATAAATTGTTTACAGAGCCATTGATAGTATTTTGTTTATTTTGAATGTTATCCATTAACTTTTGTTGTGACAAACTGTAAATTCTTCCATTCTCCTACAAATTGTAAATATCTTGTATCAACTTTTATTAAAACAGTTAATGAATCTGCACTTCAGACTATCATCTAGTTTAGCATACTTGTCATGTCATGACCATTAAAGGGGTTCAATTTTGTCATGAATTCACACTGAAACTACTCACATTTAAATCTAGTAGGGATATTTAAATATCTACTAAATTAATCAAGGAAAATATTCTGTTAATGAAACCATGTTTCCTTATCGAAACCAGCATGTGTTTTATCTGTTCATTCAATAACACCACATGAATGAAGAGTTATGAATCCTTTTCACCGACAATAATGTAGAAATATGCCAGCAAGCAAATTGCCATTGTGTGTTTCAGCATTATTATTAAAACAACTTTCTGGTGATTACATTATTGGGTGAGCATTTTTTTTTTTAATGTCATAAAAGCATACAAGCCCATTATATATCATTATAATGGAGTTTTTCATTAATAAGAGTGAACTGTTAACAAATTCGCCTCATCTTTTTAGAAACATATCTACAAAAAGGATTGAATACTTGTAATCTGGTGATAAGGAAATAGATGAGATCTCATCCATCACCCTTCATTAAAGAGTATTGTATTTCTAACCTGTAGCTATCGTTTAATTTTTAATGATTTAAACGTGGATTCGACAACCAAATATTCAATCAGATCAGCGGCTATATACATAGGCTGGAAACAATTGAAAATAATGAGGAACATATCTTTAAGGATGATTTTTTAAGGTACAACATTTGAACATTGACTTTATATGCAGAGACATCATAATAGTCAACAAAAATATATTTTATAATTGTTGTGAAGTTGTCCCACAGTAAATAATAAATAAAGGAAGTCAAGTCGAGGGTTGGTTTAACAAGTGTATTAACAAAGTAAGAAACTGACTAGCTCTTGGCTAGACAGTTACAGGACTGTGCTTTGTCCTCAGTGTCTCTGGTGACTCGCACTATTTATAGTGACAACCGGTGTAGTTTCTCCTGTGTAAGAACGGCCGGTGTAACAATAATTAAAAGATTTTAACTAAAAGATAAATTATTCCTGAATATTGAGTGTCGCTGTTTATACTGAGACAGGGTGCTTGAACAAAAAACAAGAACAGGTATTTAGGTATTTTTACCTAAAACCTTTTAAAAGTAATTTGAAGCCTCCTGTGGCATAGATTATCGTTCCTGATAAGAACTATTTATATAAAACAGTCCAGTTCAGAATACACCATTCTTCGTCGAATAAAGCTTAAGACAAATCATTTTAAAAGTCGATGTTAACAACGTACCTGTGGAGGCACTTATTACCGAAAGTAGTTCTGCCTGCTACACAATAAATTCAAATGTGGTGAAAGTTAATAAGTGACGGTTTTTTCTTTGCTTTAACAAAATATATAAAGGGGGGGAGGTTTTTTGTGTGCTCAAGTAATTCCGTCCTCTCCGGGTCAGACTTCAGTTAAATAAATATTGTGACATTTACACAAAACTGTCAATAATGAAGAACCTTTGTTACAGAGCAATACTAGGTTACAACTTCCAATGTCAGCATTTTATTATCATAATCCCCTTTGGAGGGACCGAACCAACCAAAGTCTGTCGTCAAGAAACAATCAAAGTGCAATATTTATCAATTTTCTAACAACTACATAAATTCTTTGATAGAGAGATATTGACCCATTTCAGTATCCATAGTGTGTACAAATACTCATAATTTATTTTAAGAACTGCAAAATGAGATTGGTAAAAGACTACTCACAAATGATTAATATGTTAACCCAGTCAAAAGCATAAACACTACCTCCATTGATGAGATGGTGAATTAATTTGCTAGATAGCATGTTTATAGTATTTAAGAAACTCGGAGTGTGTGCTACCAAGTAGAAATCAAACATCAACGCTATACAGCCTTCAAAGTGAAAACTATCGCAAACCAAAACAGTTCATGGTGACTGTTAACAAATACAACCTCACATTGAATAATTTGAAATGTTTTCTTGTTGTGACAACCCTCAATTCCGGAGAGAAAAGAATGAGATTGTAGACTGGGGTATTGAGCTCTCCTATTTCTCCTCTGATGTTAGATAGCATCCTGGCAAAGGAAATGCTGTAATAGATGCATTAACGACAGTTAATAGCACAATGTCAAGTTCTGATGATCTTCAAAGCTTACATAACAAACTATGCCAGCCAGGTATAATCATAATGACACACATAGTAAGAAGTTAAAATTTGCCTTACTCTTCTCAGGCGATTAAGAGGATTAAAACATTCGATTGAATGTGTAGTGAAGCCACTTACCTCTCCGAAAGGCTAAGCACGGACTTTTCCCCAAGAAATGGAAAACCAAAAATAGATACCTGCTTACTAGAATCAATCAATATTCACAATTCCCATTCGCATATCCTTGCTCAGATACATCAACACACTCAGTTATAAAATATCTGTGCTCCTTTTTCACCTTTTTATTTTTAGCGTGAGTATATATACATTCATACCAAGGAGTCTCATTTATGTTCACGCAACTTAAGTGTAGTAAAACTGATAGACAAAATGAATTAGCCACTACCTCCAGGCAAAAGGCAAAATGATGGAGTGAAACGTCATCACATTTGTGTGTTTTGTCTGTGGTGGTAAAAGGACGCTGGCTTTTCCAAAACAAGTCAAGTTGACATTTACCTGGAATTTACCTTGCATGTTAACAAATAGTCAAGTAATTATTGCTGTTGGTTATGCATATGAATCATGCCGCTGGCTATGCAAATGAGTTGTTTCACTAATCAATCCATGGCGATAGTTGTTTGGGGTTATCGTAATAAATACCGGGTGAAATTTCACAAAAAGACAGATGTGCGGTTATTTAGATCCCTCATTTACATTATTCCCATTCTCACTGGTTTCTCGTTCCTGGCCGTTTCTAGCCCTGATTAGTACTTGAATCTTTGTGTGGGCCAACCCTTGAGATGACTTAATCGGAAGGTGATTTCTCCATGGACAAAAGGCAGCTGTAAGTTAAACTACACTATATAACCCCCATGGGAATGGGATGTGCAAAAAATACAATATCATTATATGGAAAACAATTCAGTTGGCCTCCATAAACCAAAAGTCCTTTATCACGAACTGGGAAAAACCTACTCCAGAATTGTTAAATGCTATTCAAACCTTGTTGTGCATCACATCAAATGCAACACCAAATGAACGGTTTTTACCATTCTAATGAAGAACTTCTCAAGAAACATTACTCCCTTCATAGCTATCAGAACCTGATACAGTTCTTTTGAGCTGCCATGTTCGACACAGTAAAAGCGATCTCCTAGTCAACAAAGTCAAATTACTGGAGGAAAACTAGCATTACGCGTTCATCCATCACTTGGATGGGAGACGATACTGTGTCATTGAAGAATTTGGTTCCTTTAGGTGTACCGCACCTACCGCCATATAAATTCCTACCAGAAAAATTGGACTAACTAAATAGTTCTGATGAGGATTTATCACCTCAAGAATGAATCCCGAATCAGAAACGGATGCCAGCCGGATAGGCAAGACAAATCCGAGAAAACAAGCTCAGAAGAGTCAATGTCAGGGGTGGCTGTAGACTTCAAGCCACCACAATATCCTCAAAAGACCTACAGGGTATCAAGTCGGTGGAAGGTCTCTTACAAACAACAAAGAGCAGTTGAGAATGTGGTATAGATTATCGCCTTTGATAAGAACTACTTATATAAAATAGTCCAGTTTGGATATACACCATTATTAGTCCAATAAATCTTGACAGAAATTATTCCTTGGTTCGTCTTTTCATTACACTCCCATGACCCCAAAACGACTTTTACATTTAATTAGGTTTGTCCATAAATATCCATTTACCAAAATTAATAATAAAAATGAATATCTTATGTTGGATCATAATTAAGTCATTATTCAGTATTTAGTAGAATAAAGTGAATGTTCTCACTTAATGAAAAACATCACTTTCAGATAATCTAATAAACAAACTCAAATGTGTGAATGGCTTCATAATTATTTATGAGTCTATAAAAGTGCAAGTATTATTTATTCTTAATTATTATGTCAACTATTTACGAGACCGTGTCTAATTATTTTACCAAAACAATGTCGTTTTCAAATTCGATATTGTCTGATCTAATGATGATATAGATATTACATTTATAAATGTTTAATAATCCTAGGCACTTTCATTGTATTCACTATAACTTCGCTCTCAAAAAACCAGTAGTTATATGAAATTTAAAATATTAATTAATGACTACAGTAAATTAGTAGCTAATTATTCATATTTGAATAATTCATGAAATTTATGCATAAGTAAAAAACCCGGAGGATCGAGTCGCAGATACCAACGTGACTTTATGACTAATTCAGACAGTAAAATTGAAACCTTTGTAACAAGAACTGTATGTAAACTTTCTGTTAGTATGTTGCACTTTTACAGACATTGTATTGTTTGGTTTTAAACAAATGTTAAAAAAGCTAAAGAAAAACCCATCAGCTGCTCACATTTTTTTAACATTTTCATAATCAAATTTGTCATATAATTCTCTTTCTGTAATTGTTTTTTTTTGTTTTTTGGCGTGAAAACATTTTGCAAAACAATTTATTTTTGACTTACTTTAGATTTGCTTAGAACTGTTTCTCTCTTCCTTAACAATGTCTCAAGTATAATTGTTAATACTTCTATTTAGGTTTTTATGAAGAAATAACGTATTATAAATAATTTTAATAATTACCAAGAAGAGAGATATTTACTACGTCTTTGCACCCAGGAGTTAAAAAGCAAAACCGAATGCGTCAACTAACATTAAATACATTTTCTCTATGCTCTTCACGTCCTCTCACACTTAGATAAGACTTGAAATGTAAGTAACATCCAAGATTATACTTCTTCTATTATTTTGTTCATATTTATTACTCTGTTTTCACCAAAGTTAGAATCCTTTCAATATCAGTATGACTTATTCTACACTTTAGATTGTAGAATCTTTTCTTTGAACAATATCAGCATGGTGGGTGACTTTGTTTAAAAGTAAAAAAATATTTTTATATCTCTATATATAAAGCAAAGTTGTATGTATGTATGTATGTATGTATGTATGTATGTATGTATGTATGTATGTATGTATGTATGTATGTATGTATGTATGTATGTCGCGGCATCACAATTTAACAGTAGATCTGAGAGCCAAACAGACCTCAGATTTGGAATCCGCACCCACCTTCGCTCTGATGTCCTTATTGATGTAAGAAGTTGTTGAAGCTTTTTTTTAAACTCATTATTAAAAATTTAAAGTATGTAAAAATAACGTTAGAAACCAATGTTCCGACATTTTTTGCGTTCCCTTTAAGCCGAGCGAACAATTACTTTTCACGTCAAATCGTCTTACATATTTGACATATTTTTTACTTTGAATGAAAAAAAATTATCCTTTTGTTTATTAAAATGGATAAAACATATTTGATAAATGTTCACTAATATATTGTACTTCAATAAGAATTTTTATTTATATTCATGTTTCTTTATTTCTTTTAGACAATCAAATTAAGATCTATGCAGAGAGGTAAAAAAATTAAAAAATCCCTACGTTAAACTGAGTTAAGAAGGCTAAAAAGACAAAACGTTTTTGTTAGATCGGTGGCCTTGTGGATAAAGCGTTCTCTTTCAGTTCCAATATTTCATGCAATCGTCGGTTTGGATGTTACACTAAGCAATTTTCTTTTGCTATAGTGTTCCAGTTATTTCCTAGCCACTATCGATCATCATCATAAACCTGAATAATTGCGTGTTCTTAATAACAAATGGATTAAAATTATTTAATAGATGTTCTTAATTTCTAATATTTACTATAAACTTCAAGAAACGTTGTGAAACCCAACGTAGACGGGTAACGCAGCTAGTAAAATAATCCATTGAAACAACTGAAACGAAACTTTACATCATTTCTTGAATTAATACTAGTTTTATAACTCTACAAACGAATTATTATAGTGAGTATTTCTATTTATTTGACAAACCACGCATGCTTCTATTTTAGTTACAAATTCTATAAATACACTAGATGGCTAGCTATGCAGAAATATTTGAAACTAGGGATATATTTTATATTTCCTCTCTTTATTCCAATTAGAACATGGCAAAAAAAGAAAGCTACAATAGCTTAGATTTTATGGCATTTCCTCGATTGGAGGACCTATGAAAGTGCAGATAAAAATAGGAACTGCTAAGAAGTGACGAAAGAAAACAAAAATTAACAAATTTTTAAAAATGCATTTGAAATCGTTGAACCAGAAAGATTTCTTTTACATGAAAC
Organism: Sepiola atlantica; assembly: GCA_963556195.1. Classification (NCBI taxonomy): domain Eukaryota; kingdom Metazoa; phylum Mollusca; class Cephalopoda; order Sepiida; family Sepiolidae; genus Sepiola; species Sepiola atlantica. The sequence goes on along the minus strand of OY744519.1, from coordinate 115,054,236 downwards.
TTGCAGAAAAACATCAATTAGTATAAAGTAAACTTTATAGATCGACAGTAACAGAAACCCAGTATTGCACGTAAGCTGTTGATTCATTTCACTATGCTTTTGTTCAGATTTGAGTAAACTTAGACTATTTCATAACATTACAAAGTTACCAAATGTAGGTAACTATGTTTTAAGGGATGTAACGGGACATACTTGAACACACAGTACATAAAATTTGTATTTTTGGATCCTTTTTGTCCAATTAATAAAACCATATACTGAACAACAATTTCTTTGAATTTGAACTCAGCTAAAATTCTTCTATCCCTTCCTGCCATTTAATTATCTAAATAGACCACTAAAGAGGAGGATATGACAATTAAAAACTGAAATTTTTTATATTATATTTACAGAAACGATTATATAAATTCTTGGTTGAAATTGTTAATGCACTTTTAGAATTTTTTTATTTATTTATTTATTTATTTATTAATAATTTTGATATGGCGATCAGTAGTATTTTTTTTCCATTTCATTCATATTAATTACACATCATCCTTTTCATATCTTTCAATTATAAATTTAATACTATAATTTGAAATAATTAAAATTTTAACAATAATTTTCTTAGGAATCTGTTTAACATTGATAAATATTAAAAAATTAAATATATCATTAAAATTATTTGTTTTTAATTAATCAAGAAATTATTTGGAATGTTTTTTTTGGATATGGTCAACCATATGAAGAATTCGAATGAAAAACGCGATAGACGCCATTTTCAAATTCTTTGCGTTAACATTACCAAGGCTTTTACATTTAGACACTCTACTATACACCATAATTATTTTTTATATATTGTGATATTTTCCCGATTTATTTTGCTTTCGAAAATCGGATTTGTTGCAAAACGCGATAAGCGCCATACTGGATTTACTGCAAAACCCAATATATTGATGATGGATTTAGACATAAAGGAAACAACCATGCCGTTGTAATCAAATCAGAAATATCAAGGTTCAACCTCCTTACATTTACAATAAATTAAATATTTAAAATGTTCTTTGAAATGCAGGAATAATGCTTCACAGTTATAAAATGAGAATTTTATTGAGTAAATTTTATTCAAGAGAATATATGGTAGAATTTAAAAAAATTTAATAAGTAATTATATGGTGTTGAAATTTAAAAAAATATATGGTAAATAATAATAATTATAATAATAATAATAATAATAATAATAATAAATAGTTGTCAGTGATTATTGTGGATAATCACTGGTGTGAGATCTCACAATGAGTAGAAATAATAATAATAATAATAATAATAATAATAATAATAATGATGATGATGATGATGATGATGACGACGACGATGACGATGACGATGACGATGACGATGATGATGATGATGATGACTGAATTCAACAATTAAAAATTGATTTGAAAAATGCAGTATTTCCGCTTCATTCTTTTAATTTTTAAATCAAAAATTTAAGGCAACTGTTTAAAAAAAATGGTTTATTCTATAAAAATAACCATATAAAATTGACATTTTCTATAACTTGCACTATGTTTCAAAATGCGAAATTTACAGTGTGTTTAGAATTTATGTTAAAATAAATACATTTCTTAACCGCAACTTGCTAGGTTAAACAGAAATCATACAGGAGAGAAAATATTATAAAAATTAAACATTTTTATGAGATATTTGTCATTTGAAGTGACAGAAATTGTGTCTACAACTACGTCCGTAGGCTGTACTTATAAATTGACTGCATGGTCCTGTTGGTCAGTCCAATCAGTAACATAGGACTGTCTCGTGATACAGAACAGGTTTTTACACTGCTTAAGCTAGCAGTTCTTTAACTTCACATGTTTGGTTTCATAGAAAACAATTCAGTAGACATTATATTCTAATATAATCTGAATCAAAAATAAATCATTATGATGCTAACCAATTCTGGTTTCTCTAGTGGGGGATGAAACGGAGTATCACAAAAGAGAATCATAAACAAGAAAAAACGAAGAAAGTGGCGGTAAAATGCCAGCAATTTCTTCTTTTCACACAAAAAATACTTCCAAGTTTTGCCACGCATTTTCAACTGACTACTGAAGATCTTCTTAAAAACTTTGAGTTTTTTAAATTATTTTTGAAACACTAAGATTGAACAGGAGCAAACTCTTTTGGATCTTATAAATCTTAAGCAAGTGAAACGCTGCCGTCTTAAAGCTAACAACGAAAATGCCCAGAAGAATCGAGATGCCACAAACGATTACAGTTTATCAACTAAGTATCATCCCACAAAAATACTAGTTTGAAAAGCCACGTTTTGTTCAGTTTTAGGTGAATGTTCTTTTTGTTTATATATTAAATGTATCATTTTTTTTGTAAATGTTTACCCATTAGCGAGAAAGAAGATATGTGATGTAAGCAAGGAGAGATTAAAATCACATTTCAGTACAAACGAAACATCATTTGAAAAATTGGCATTTTTCTTAACTTTAGGGGTTATAATATAGAGATAGAATATTTAGCTGAGGGTGGGTTGAGGTAGTACCCCTACAATACCCCTACTTTTGGTGAAATCTCTGCATATGTCTACACTTTCTTATGACAGCTGTCTTCTTTTTTTGTCAAACATTGTGTTATTTTAAATAGAAACTTAGATTATACAGATATAATGGATGTATCAGATTTTGCAAAAAAAAAAAAAACAATTTGTGGATTTATCGGATTTTCCCCAAAATACGCTTTCAATTAAAATACACTTTTACAACAAAATTTGAGATTTAAAATTTTCATCTTCTTATAATCAAAGGATAATTTACAATTTTTAAAAAAGGAAAAAGTGGTGTTTATCCAACAATATTTGTGCTATAAAAAACCGTCTTTTTTCAGTTTCAAGAAATTGGATTTATCGCGTTATGCATTCGAACTCTTCATATATTTCTTGGATATTACGTTTATAATGAAAGTTATCTTATTTCACCATCATCATCATCATATTCAGTAAAACGTCTGCTTTACACACTAGTATGTGTTGGACGACTTTTAGAAATTGACTTCCAAACTAACTTATCTCTTACCAGGTATCTATCCCTCTTTCTCTCAGATCCATCCTTATCACTTCCTCCCATGTTTTCCTTGATCTTCCCCTGTCAACTGACTCTGTTACCTCAACTGTTCTACATCTAATATAATGTACATGTAAACTTGGTGAAAAATAAGAATGCATTGATATTTCAATTTCACAAGAGTAACAGGGAAAAAGTTTGATGACAATATATAAGATATCTGAGTAATGCTGATATCTAGCTAAAAGGTTTAAACAATGGATCTGATTTTATTTGTATTCAAGAATTTTCGGTATGAAAAATAAAGGAAGAGATCCCATCCTTATATTATTTTCGCTTTCAAATAAATAATTTAAAAGGAATTGCCTTTTCTTACAGACTCTGAAAAAAAGAAGCCCTATTGCGTGACGATGCAATGTAAAAGAGAAAATACACATACCATAAAAAAGTAATGAGAAGTTTTCCTCTGAGGAGACATTCCCTGGTGGAAAGATTAACTATTACAGACAATGTCATATATTGCGGATTTAAATACCATGAAATTATATTTGGGTAAACAAATCAAATCACCAAATCATTGAACCATTACCTAAAATATCATGTCACGCAGCAGCGTAATATAAGTGACTGACTGATATCTAAAATATCAAACAATGAATGGGAAAAAACTAAATATAAATATCAGATTTAATAGAAATATCGACACAATTACACAGTAAACTTTCTAACCACAGGTTTGTTAATCCATTTAACAGGCAAATAGAATGATTGGGTGGATGGTTAGGAATATTATTTCGAGGGAGACAAATGTTGTGTTAAGCATATATAAAGCTCTAATAAGACCTCATATAGAATACTGCACCAAGGCCTGGGCTCCAGCGACTAGACATAGAAATTGGAATTTAATATTGAAACTGGAAGGCGTGCAAAGAAAGGTGGCAAAACTAATAAGTAAAGTAAAGGAGTGCAGTTACAGGGAGAGATTGGATAAATTGGGATTGACTACTTTGCTCGAGAGAAAAATGAGAGGTGATATGATTGAGACTTTCAAGATAAGTAATGCCATTTCTAACTATGGTGAGCATTATTTTAGTATTTCTCCTAGATCTGAAGGATATTGTCAAGGCAGTTTTCAAAAACTAGATCTGTTAACCAGTTATGTTTTTTTTTGCTCACAGAGTAATATGTTTTTGGAATAAGTTGCCAGATCGAATTAAGAACAGCAATAACATGGATCAGTTTTAGATGAGGTCGGATAAATTCAGAGAAAGTGGGAGGAGGAAGAAATTGAGGGGCACTTTTGGGAGCTGTTAAATGAAATATTTGACAGAATTTGATCTGGATATCGATACTGTACTAAGTTTAATTTTTTTTAAACAGTTGAATTGAGAAGATAGTTAAAGGGGAGATGCTCAAGAAGGCATTAAAAAAAAAAAAAAAAAAAAAAAAAAAAAAAAAAAAAAAAAATAATAATAATAATAATAATAATAATAATAATAATAATAATAATATTAATAATAATATTAATAATAATAATAATAATAATAATAATAATAATAATAATAATAATAATATCAAAAACGTCTACTTTTCATTATAGCTGGTAGCAAGAAAATCAAGATACTCAGTAGTTGATGAACTTCGTTTATTTAGTTGGCAATTGATAAATCTCTTAATTCGTATTCAATCAGGAAAATGTTAGAGTTGAAAATGAACAGGTTTTATTGAATGAAAATAAATGTATTGCTTTAATCATGATAACGTTTACTGAAGTTAATGTTTCTATTTCTCTGTTTAGCAAGTGTTATTACAATTGCTTTCTAATAATACTCATTAACAAAATCCTCGGTATTTTATTTATTTTTATGCTGCCTGTGATAATCCAGATTTGTTGGTCACATACAAAATGAATTACACTTAAACATTCACATCTTCAGAGCTTCATTGCTCTCATCAGTTCGGTCGTTAATCTTGTATTTTTTTGTTCCAGTGATCCTCTGATTGCATGGCTTTTCTGACAGCCGCTGCAGAGCTGAATTTTGACAGATACTTCTCTCTTTCTTAAGTATCATTTATCTTTAACTTAAACTTGATCCGATTGCTGAAAATTTAGGCTTTCATTCCTTTCATTAATTAATTCATCTATCTACACACATACGCATATACCAAAAGTCTGTGGAAGTGAATGTTTGTTCGAAAGAGCAGCAGCGTAACACGAATAGAATAAGAGGCATAGAAGGAGTTGAAAAATAAGGAAGTGGATAAAAATATGGTTTTACTGTTTATTCCCGAGATATCTCAGCTCGTTTACATGTCAAACTTTCAATTTATGACCTTCTAAATTTTATCAGCACTAATTTATATTTTTGAGATGCCAAATCGCATTAAAATTGCAATGCATCATGCCAAATTAACTACATTGAGAATAAAGTTACTATTGCAACAATATAATAACAATAATTAAGTAAATTAAGTAATAATAATTAAGTAAAACAACAAGAGAAATAAAAAGATCAAGGAATTATTCCGAGAATAATTTTTCTTTAAACTTTTTCAGAAATGTAACTTTCCTCTTTATAATTCTTCATTTAACTTCTTTATTTCACTAAAGAAAATATTTAGTAACGATATAAAAAAAAACTTCGTTTCTGACATAAGAGTATGGATGATGCATTTCACGATAGAGTTTAATTTTTTATTTGTGCTTTGTAAAATTTGAAGTTCTGATGGATTCTAAGTTTTAAGTTAGTTAAAATAAAGGATCTAGCGTTTTTTGCTTTATGTAACATTTCTTTATGTTCAGTTCTAACATAAAAATGTATTACAAGATGGAAGTTCTTTTCATATTTTAAATGTGCAATTGAAATTTTGCTATTGAAATTCAACTTTTAAACAATTCAAACAAATGTTGTTTGTGCATTCGATGTTCGTTGAAATAATGAAAAGATTAAAATTATGAATTCTAACTTTGCTTATTTCTGAGACGTATTCTTTCATGACAGAATATATATCGTCTTATTGTCATTTGCCGAGTCAGATCTTTACAGATTTCATCTATTTTTATTATATTTTATTTTTCATGCCATTCTTCAGTTTTTGCTAAGTTTTAGTGATTTGATGTATTGTGATGAGGTTACATATCAGTTTTTCTAAAACATTTTTTTATGACTACCCTTGCAAAATCAAATGTTTTAAGACTAGAAACTTTCCAATAAACTTTGTATAAATGTTAAAAATGCTGTTTAAAATAAGAAATATTAAATAATGTTATATCAGGTTTGAAGAATTTTTGCTGCTCTCTTGATGTAGACACTTACATTGCCATTAGTTTTTATGTTTATTCCATTTTAGGGAACTTAGCAGTGCAAGTGTCTACTATTTCATCAATACTAATTAAATATTAAACCAAATTCATTTGTTTTAGTTAAAAAAAACAAATTAGATTTGAAAAGAATTTTTCAAGGCAATCAATCTTTGAAATCTGAGAAGGATCTGATAATTGATTTAAATGTCTTACTCTGAATTCAAAAAATGAGCTCTGTTTGAACACAAATTATTTATACTGTACTATCAAATTTTTTACGAGTAAAATTATTCAAGTAGTTTGTTTTGTTAATAAATTGTTGAATCAATTTGTGCAAACCAAGAAGAAAGGAATTAGAAAATTACTTTGTAGCATACATACAATTAAAAAAAAAAAGAAAAATTCTAATGAAACTAGTCAAACTTATTACTTAAAATGTTATTTGTCAGACGATGCAAGTTAATTTACATTATTTCATATAAAATTCCAAGCTGAGAGGGTGTGACATTTTCACACACTATCATTTGTACGTTTTTGAAGCAGGACTGTGTATCTATACTTGAAAGAACTTGTGACAGTACACTTTATGGAAAGGTCATTTCTAGCATTTGCTTTCCTTAGGAATCCGTTTCTGCCCTTGTTTTTTTAAAGTCACCGTTTTTTTGTTTTACATTCTCAATTGCAAAATAAATTTATGCTAATTTTAAACTCAAAATAACTTTCGACATGTAGAGTTGGTTTTTGAACTTTTCTTTCTGTTTTTACACATCTTTCAACTCACTACCTATTCATCATCACAAGGTCTCCTGAATTGACAATGACAAATACATTAATGATTGATGCAAGAACAATAAGTAATACTCATGTTGCAATATTTTCAAAATGTTTATAATAACCTTATAACCTTTGTAAGGTTTCGGTAACTGTTTTAATAATTCAAGTAGCAATTTCTCTTTGTTTGAAGTTGTTTACCTCTGTGTGAGACCTAGACTTGATAAGAATTGTTGTTATCACAAGTTTCAGAGAAATATATGAGTCTTGAATGGGAATTGTCACAGACGCTCTTGGTCTAGTGAGCAAGACAGCTTTTCATGTAAGAATAATCCCTAGCTATGACTTTTTCTTTTTTAACATAGTTCACCCCGAACAAGGCAGGCCGCCACTGTAGACGTAAGGGGCTACTGAGAAAAAAGGGTGACGGTGGGGGGGGGCAACCTAAATTGAAAGCTGTGCAGCGATATGTCTGTTTACATTTGTTTTAAATTCCTGCATGTCAGTAATGTCAGGAAAACAGGGAGCAGGGAGGGAGTTCCAGAGTCCAGCAGCACGAAGAAAAGAAGCTTTTGGAGTAGAAAGCTCTTCGGCATCTGGGGACCTCCACAGTGAATGGATGGGATTGTTGTCGGGTTGGTCTAGTGAATTTACGTCGTGGGGGTACCAGAGCAGCAAGCTCATCAGAGCACAATCCATTGAAGTACTTGTAAAACAGGCACAAGGAAGCAACATTGTGTCGATGGGACAGGGGCTGGAGCTTGTTGGATAGTGAAGGACCTATTAAGTTCACAACTCTTTTTTGGACCTTGTCTAAGAGGAAGAGATTAGTGGATGATGCCCCAGCACATATGTGGCAACAATACTGCATGCATGGGCAGATGGTGGCTTTGTAGAGATATAGGATAATGTCAGGTGTGAGAAGTTTACTGGCACAGTAGAGGGAGCCCACCTTCTTTGCAGCAGCCCTGGCAATGTTTTCAATGTATTTATTCCAATTCATGTTATCTGTGAAAGTTAGGCCGAGGAGTTTGAATGACAAACTCTCAGGTAGGCTGTTATTTGCCATGGCAATCGGTGGTCGAAGAGGTTTTTTGTAGTTATTGAAGGAAAGTAGCTTTGTCTTTGCAGCATTAAAGGTTACCATCAATTTTTTACCTCTTTTCACTACAAACTGGTGGTCATTTTCTAAGGATTCAGCCATTGCCTCAGATATGTGTGCATCGGTTTTGCCCACATGACGAGAGTAGAGCGTGGTGTCGTCAGCAAATATTCCTATCTCAGTCTCAATGACATCAGGGAGGTCATTTATGAAAATCAGGAACAGTAGAGGTTCAAGGATGGATCCCTCGGGGTACACCAGCATTTATGTCATGTTGCTTAGATGAACAGCCATCGAGGACAACCTGGATCTTTCTTTTTGTTAGGAAGGATTTAATTATATTAAATATTTGTCTAGTAATACTATATGAGTGCAGTTTAAGGAGAAGTCTTTCATGCCAGACCTTGTCAAAGGCCTTGGATATATCGAGTGCTACTGCCCTAGCTTCACCTGCCTTGTTCAGTGTATAGTATACGCGTTCAGAGATGACCGTTAGGATATCTGCAGTAGATCGTGCTTGTCTAAATCCGTATTGATGATCAGAAAGAAGTTTAGCATTAACTAGGTGCCAGACTATCGCTAGATTGATTAATGATTCAAAGATTTTAGCAAAGATCGGGAGTAGACTGATTGGGTGGTAGTTTAGAGGATCAGTTCTATCTCCAGAATTCTTGAAGACTGATACCACAGAGGCAATTTTTCGACTATCAGGGAAACAAGATTCAGTAAGGCATTTATTGTATAGTTTGGAGAGGACAGGGGCCAGCTCAGCAGAGAATTTATTTATTACTATTACTAGTATAAGATCAGGCCCACAGGCTTTGGAGATGTCAAGGTTTTTTATGGTGTCTCTGACTTGAGATGGGGTGATGATCAGGTTCTCAAGTGTGGCTTCAGTCTGCAATGGGAATTTAGGGAGGAGGTGGTTTGCTAAGTCCAAAGTGGAGTTTAAGGCGAAACACTGGGCAAGTAGTTCAGCCTTATCATTTGCCGTGCAAACAACATTGTTGTGATTTGATAGTGGGGGAATTGTCGATTGTCCATTGTTCATCACACTATTATAGAAATCACGAGTATCTAGTTTCTGTGATTGAATGCGTTTTTTGATTATCTCTGTACACCTTCTCTTTGCTTCATCTATAATTACTTTGCAATCATTTCTTGCCTCTACAATTTTTTTGTCTGTTCGCAGTTGACTTATGGCGGTTGAATTTTTGGAATGCCTTCGGCCTCTTAGCAATAGCAACTGCACATTGAGGAGAGTGGGTGTTATGGAATAATTTTCGCATGGGAACATAAGCATCAATGCCTGCTTTGACCCATTCGGTTAGTTCATTTGCACATTGATCAGCAGGGAGTGAGAAGGTTACAAAATCAGCCTACTCATAGTTTCTCGTTGTTTTGAGGAGGGCTCTTCAGCTTTTGGACGAGATTTTTAAGATGATAAGTATCATTACCACAACGTGATCAGAGTTTCTGAGCGAGCTATGGGCATTCGTCACACAAGCCTCAGGTAGTGAGGTCAAGAACAGGTCGAGAAGTGAGGCTTGCTGGTCTGCACGATCAGGAAGGCGGGTCAGAAAAGTGACAGACTGTGAGAGGCTGTGAGCTGAGGAGAAATTAAAAGTAGAGTTCCCAGCTGCATCAGTAACGCTAGAGAATCCCAACCAGTCACGGTGATATGCATTAAAATCCCCAAATACATGTATTTGGGCATTCGAATCGAGTGAGAGTGCTCTATCTAAGCTTTTAGAGACAGAGTCAAGCCGTGTAGAGTCCTGGGTCGAAGGAGAACGATATAAGAAATATAAGTAACTAACTCTGTGATGTAAGGTCACTCTAAAGCACATGTAGGCTTGGTCATCTGATTCTAATCTATGTTCTTTAGTCAAGGGGAGGGTGTTCCGAACATAAACTCCTAGCCCATGCATATGTTTGTCAGAGTCCTTATGGTAGAGTGGAAGGTAATAAGTCATGTCAAAGTGGTGAGAGGGAATTGAGAATTGAAGGTTTGTTTCACTTAGTGCTAGGATATCCGGGGAGTTTGTCAGGAGAAAAGTTTCTACGTCGTTAATGTTGGTTCTAAGTCCCTGGATATTTGTGAATGCAAGTCTCAAGGGTGGAGGTGAAGATGTTATTTGTTGGGTGTCTGGTTTAGGTTTGGTTTTCTTATTTTGTAAATTCATGTTTGTTTTGAGATAGAGTGGGGATGGCAAAGTGGGTGCTTGTTTGGCGCCAATAAGCTCACACAACCAGTCCATTAGTCGTGACTTGGTGTATGGGGGTTGTGGCCTCAGGAAAGCCCAATGGGGATAACTGCAGGGTTCCTTTCCATGCGCGACATGGCACGTACAGTTGCCCACGATATTATGCAACTGTTGGCGGAGCAGCCATTCTTAGCGTTACCTAAAAGTTTGGGTTCCTAACTACCAGTCACAAACAGCAGCCAGACAAGCTGTCTAACCTGTACCCTCAACCTGTCGGAACAAGAGCGACCCAGACTAATCATGTAGGACTTAGTGACGAAAGAAAATTCCCCAAGTTGTTCACATAGAGAGAAAGAAAGTTGTCCCAGTGCTTGTACCTCTACGTAGACGAAGCAGGAGTGCAAAGGCCGGGCGATAAGCAGAGCCCATCTACTCCTTAAGCAATTATAGGTTTACAAACCGGATACTTTGTTCGAGATTTCAGCTCTAGGAAGGGTGTAGATCAAGAATAAGGAGGCCGCCATCCCCAACGGTTTGCTGCCAAGACGTAAGTTGTTAGTAGCAAGGTTTTATTGTCAGTTTTCTTTATCTTAGATGGATGACCTGACAAGGTCTACGGGTCAAACACTCCGAGAGAGGATAGCCTGCGCCTGTGTGCTCGGGTATTTCCGAGCCCCCGCAGGTAAAGAAAAAAAGATTTTCCATCCACATATGCACACAAATATATATATATATATATATATATATATGTTGATACAATAAGTTTAGCCACCGCCTTCTAGAGATAATGAAGGACTAAAGATAAGTTCCCCTCTCACTCTACTTAATTGTTCTTTTAACAATGACAATAAGCCAATGAGTTTTTACATTCAATAAACCAGTTCATAATTACATTGCATCTGTTTATCCCAGCAAAAAATGGAATTACATTTTCTATAAATTATATGATTGATTTTTGCTTATTTTATAACTGTTTTTGTAAATGATTGATAAATAAAACTCCAATAACAAAAGTTATCTGACAAGATCTTTTATGTATTTGGATTGTTTGGACTATTGCTCTCATCTTGGGTTTTGTTTTCACAACGTTTCGGCCGATATAAACTCCGAATTTCATCAGGTATATTTTGACAATGGTTGTTATTGGTGAATAGTGAAAAAAATGTTTTACACCCATTTTCAAAATATACCTGAAGAAGGTCGGAGGTTATATCGGCCGAAACGTTGTGAGAAAAAAACACCCAACATGAAAGCAATAGTCCGAACAATCCAAATACATATTATCAATCCTCGTCTCAAAAACAAAAATTCAAAAATATTTTTTATATCTTACTTCACATTTTCATTTTTTAAAATTATTTTCATAATTAACTTTTGAATTCTTGGTTGGTTTCAAAAGTCAATTTGCAATTTTCTTTTATTAAAAATAATAGTAGATGACACATGACCTACAAAGGTCAGACAAAAATTGTTTGTTGCAATTGGTTTCTATTCATATGATAATTATTCTTAATAATTTTTATGATTGTGTAAAATGCCTTTTTTGTATGACAGCATTTTTTATTGTGTTGTCTTTTTCAAAACTATCTTGATGTTTTCCTTTGTTTTTTCATTGACTGTGATAGAAAGCGTGACTATCTAAGGAAAAGGAAGACTCATATTATAGCAACCAGCAAATAAACAAAACAATGAAATGATGGGCATCACTTTTTTGCGAAAAGTCCATTAAATTACTGAGAAACATAATTGATCACACCTTGTTTTATTCAACTGAAACTTGTTTTATTCAACTGAAACTTGTTTTATTCAACTGAAACTTGTCTTATTCAACTGAAACTTGTTTTATTCAACTGAAACTTGTCTTATTCAACTGAAACTTTTTTTATTCAATTTTATTCGATTATTATTTAGAACTTAACACATGTTGCAACACTATTTGTTGTTTTTGTCGAAGAAAGAGACATAAGGGCGAACTTTAGTAATATATAAGAGAGATGTGACGGCAACAAAATGTATATTAAAGTTACTAGCTTATTAGATTCTAAGTATTACAAATATGAAACAATATATGGCACCCCAAGGATAATGAATGAAGACCCATGTCTTACAAATCTCAGCCCTGAATATAAGATTTATTATTTTTTGCTATTATTTTAAATTTCTATAATTTTGAAGTTATAAATGAAATTAAGTAAAATAAAATAAAATGCCGACTTTGCTGTTTATGAATGTCCTGTGGTGTGAACTGAGACTCTCAAGATATTATTGTAAAACACCCTAATTTGTATGGGCTTTGTTTTTAATTGTACCTACTGGACAGACAGACAGAAAGCACATTTATATTGTGTGGAGGACATGATAGTCCTGAACCTGGATGAAGCAGTGGAAATAGCCCCGACTTACCTTATACATGCCATAAAAGGGTCCATCTTTGTCTGCCATCTAGTTTGAAAATTAAGTAAATATGGAAATCATAGTTTACTTGTGAGGATCCAGCTTACAACAGAACAAACAAAGAAACAGAACAAATGCTAATTGCACTGCAATAAGCAAATTTACTTTAATGAGAAAAAGGTGAACCCACGAATTATCTGTATTCTCATTGGTTAAAAAGAATTATCTGTATTCTCATTGGTTAAAAATAATTAACTGAGATTATTTAATGTCTGAAATTTTCTCACTTGAGGCGAAGGAAGCCGTCTCCTTTCTTATGCCAGTCATACGAGTTGAGGATCCGTCCTCGACAATCAGTCTAATAGAAACTGAGCCACAAATACCAAAGCCCGGCAGAAAAAATACCACCACCGTCACCATGGTGGTCTTTTTTTCTGCTGGGCTGTGGTAGTTGTTCTGTTCCGCTATAGGAGGTCCACTCTCCCAGGCCTTGCTTTCTCGCTTTGGGGAAGAGTTAGTTTATAGTTAAATGTTAAATACCTTGAGGCAAAGAAAGAAGCAGAAAGGAAAGAGGTGAGAGAAAACGTCCAGTGATTGTGAGCCGCATTATTTTATTGACTGTGGCAACAAGTCCATTATTATTTTCATGTATATATAATGAAATTGAACTTTAAGGTTGAAGTCAGAGTTGTAAGCATTGCCCTGATCAAGTTTCAATCCTTTTTCATATTGTAGAATAAGATGAATGGAGTTGATACATGGAAATAAAATATTGAATTAATTCATACTGACTTGTCAATTGGTGTGACTAGTTATATACCGTTGTGTGTGTGTATGTGTAGTTGGTTTTGTCTTGTCTGTTTTGGATTATTTAACTCTGAAACAATACATCTATTGTAAACGAATCATTGTATGTAATCAATTGAACACAAGTTGCTATTTATGCACAGCTTGGGGGTAATTTCTGGTTCATAGCTTCCCAAACAGTATTAGTGTGTAAACGAATACAATGAATTCAATGGGAGTAGAACTGATTCTATAGGTTGTGGCAGTATCCATTAGGCTAATGAAGATGAAATTTTATTTCGTGTTTTCTCACATAGATATTAAAACAAGTAAGAATCTTTCGTTGGTAAATGTTAGACATTTACTTAAAAAAAAGCTGTAATTCTAAACTGATATTGCGGTGGTTTGTCGCTCATTGTTTTCCCTGAATATTTAGGAACAATCAATGCTGAAGAACAGATTTGAAGTGTTCTTTCTCCTCTCTCTCCTGTTGATTAAAAATATTGATTATTCTTATCAACTTGCAAACGAAAATCAATGAAAATATCACCAACCGTTATGTGTGTAAGCTTTAAATACTTAATATAATTTGGGTGCTGTTTCATGACTTTTGTTTGGTGCCTTCCAAAGAGGCTGTACTTTTTCTGGCTTTGTTTTATTGCTTTTTATTAGATTTATGACTGAGTGTTTGGTAAAACAAGATCTTTTCTTTTTTATTTTCATGTAAGTCACAGTTTTGGAGAACACTTATAATGATGCGGCTTAAACAAAGAAAGCTCAGTTTGGTGTGATTGTTTTACTGCATAATTTTGGGGTCACTTCGTGTGGAAACAGAATACTGCATGATAATTTTGGGGTCACTTCGTGTGGAAACAGAATACTGCATGATAATTTTGGGGTCACTTCGTGTGGAAACAGAATACTGCATGATAATTTTGGGGTCACTTCGTGTGGAAACAGAATACTGCATGATAATTTTGGGGTCACTTCGTGTGGAAACAGAATACTGCATGATAATTTTGGGGTCACTTCGTGTGGAAACAGAATACTGCATGATAATTTTGGGGTCACTTCGTGTGGAAACAGAATACTGCATGATAATTTTGTTAACTGTGGTTTCATACGTTTCCTCAACAGAATTAGTGCATAATTAAACCTAATAGAAAGATTGGATAATCTTGGCATGGCCGATTCCATAGTCTTGGAGGGTATCCAACAGGCCAATCTTACACCCCCACAAAGAAGGCTAATTCTATTTATTTTCCTCCCACAAGGTAAGATGTGACACAAGGTCGGGTAAGTGGGAAAAAACCAGCACTCGAGAATTTGAGCACTCTGGCTATTTAAAAATTGCCTGGGCTGTCCCATCGGCATTCCCCGGTAGGGGCACCTCAGGCGATTAGCAATAAACTAACCCCCTTCTCAAAGGGTGAGAAGGCAAAGCCTGGGAGGGTGCACCTCCTAGGACTGCACAGGACGGATAACCGATAGACCGGCGTAAATCCGGACCCGAACGCCCGGACAATACCGGTTTATTGGACGGGGTAAAAACCCCTGGTTGAACTAAGAAGGCTAATAATCAATGAAAGCCGTTTGATTATTAGACATACACAACAAAAGGAAAACTATTTGGGGTTATTTTTCGTTTCGAAAAAGATTCTCCCCACTTTTCTTTTTTGTTTTACAAATACGGAAAATGTTGAATGGTTTTTCAGGTTCCCCATAAAAGCTTCTCCTGAAAAACAATTAAAATTGATCCTTATAAAGTTTCTTAATGCACAACTTTTTCTCGTTAAACCTAATTGAATAAAAGAAAAATCTACGAGTTAAAAAATGATGCCAATTTTTGATCTCATGACGGAACTATTCTACATTCTGATAAAATAAAGTGGAGATATCATTTTACGTTTGATCTATGATAGTTCATATATGTTGCATGAATGAATGTTAGAGCTTTTATTCTAGTGTTGTCTTGTTCCAACCTACCAGCAGAGCATAACAAACCTTTCATCCTATGAGGATTCAAAGCAAATTGATAAATCTATAAAAATATTGGTTTCAATGAATGGCTCCTATGGACCTTGTAGTTTCTTATCAAACACAGACAGGCTCGAGTTAAGGTCAAGGATTTTATGAGTGGAACAAATCTTATCAAATTCAGCCAATAGGCAAGATACAAACGAAGAGTAAATTATTGGATATTAGGAAAATAAGTTTCGTACATAAACATCGATTTACTTTGCTTACATGGTTTTAAAACTTAAACTAGCTTGAGTTAATTTAAGAAGTCTAAACATTTGCGAAAACTCCTCTAATTTATAATTTCATCAATAACTTTTGAAATGCTACAAATATTTGATATTCTAGTGTTGACATTTTGTAGCGAACACGTGTTCGGGTATATCTTTCCTGCACATGAGGTCGCCATTTTATGTTTAGTGTTTTTGTGAATGACACACGCGTGTGTCGGAAGAAAGACAAAACAACAACAAGTAAGAAATAGTTGGATTTACATACATATTTATTCGTTAGAAAGATGACAATCTCGTTCTGACTTCCCCACACATGGACAGAACGAATTTCCTTAACTTCCGAACAGAAGAGAGTATTCTCTAACGTTTGTCAAGATAATTTTGGGCCAACAAACTCTTAAAAAAACTAATATAGCTTCATCTGATTAAAATTGTATTATATTATTGTATTGTGTTTTCTTGTAATCATACCATGTTACTTAGAAAATCACCATTTTGAGAACATCCTTCTTTTCTTCTCACTTTAATTTCTACTTTTGATCTTTTCCTAGAGTTTCTTTGTTGTTGATTTTCTCTCCTTTTTTTTTGACTAGAATTATGGGCTCTATGGACCCAAATTTCAATATATATTGAATATTAAATTGTTTTTAACGCCAATACATAAAGTAAACTAAATTGTTTTGGACTATTAAAATAATCTCCAACGCTATAGATGAAGTTTATCCATTCATGTATTTAATTTTTATTATCGCTTATGTTTAAATTCATGTTTTGAAACATGACGTAAATCATAAATCTATGACGTCATGTTAAAGCTATAATTATTTTGTGATCGTAATGTTTTAAGCTCTATTTATAAGAAAGTACAAATAGGTAAGTCGGTAGAACCTAAGACTAAAGATCTCAAGGTTTCGGTTTCGATTTCCGATTATGGCATCCGTTTTATTTGTTGCGAATTTATTATTTACTATTAATGCAATATTTTCCAATTCTACAATTAGTTAAGATATCGAATTGAGATAAATTCCACAATGTATTTAATACGTTTAAAAAAATTGTGATTGACAGATGGAAAGCCGGACAAAATCTTTCTGTATATAAGATTTTTAATTTTTTCTCTTGTAATATTTTTTACTCATTTTTATGCTTCTTTCTCTGACTTTTTTCTAATATTTAAATTTGTTCAGAGTTTTAAAAACTTGTTGAAAAATCATTCATGTTGTCATTTATCTTTTCATTTCATCTCTCTTTTCCTCTTTTTTATTCATTTCATTCTTATTTGCTTTTCCTCATTCATTGTTATTACTTTTTCTTCAGTCAACAAACACTTTCTTCCTCATTTCATCGCTTTATCTTTTCCCCTTTCCTTTTTGTTCTTTGTCTACTTTTTCTCATTTTCAGTCTTTTATGCTCTCTCTTCATTGTCCTTTCATTCAGCAAATCAAGAATTACTAATAAAATACTATTTCCTGTCATTTTATGTTCAAGTAAACGTTTGCTGTATAGATTCAGAGCAAGACAATCCCTGGTTCTTTATTGACTCAAAAGGAAGTCAATAACTGAATCCTATTAGAGTTGCCAACATTTTAATTAAACTAACATCTTCTATGATAGAAAACTTACAATCCTGCTTTCACTTTCATCTCAAGTATGCATTAAAATTCATCAAATGAGACAAACTGTTTATGTTTGGGTTTCATTGATTTTTATAGATCACAATTTTTGATAGTTTAGTTCAGTTTTCTTATTCTGTTTTTATTTTTCAAATTATTTTTAGTTCTTTTGTAAACTGATGATTCAATTTGATATTTTGTTTTCAGATTAATAAAAATGTTCATATTAAAATGTTTCTCAAGTTTTCATTCTTTTTATTTTAAGGTTTGTTTGAGCTTATCTTCAGAAAAAATAAAAATAAATATAAATCTTGATAGTCCTGGCTTTGTAACTTTTTGAAGTCTGATACTTTGTGTATGATTTCACTTTTTTAGTTTAGTTTTTTTTAAATTTTATTTTTAACATAAAATTGATAAAATTATGTGTATTTATTTTGGCCAGAAAGCTTTAGGTGTAAACTCCGAGCATATTTGTACAAATCATTTTGTGTTTAGAGTCCAAAAATTCTCAGAGGACATTTTCTTGATTGTCTATTCACAAATCTTTTACTTGAAATGCTTAGATTTGTCTTTTCGTAAAATGATTACGTCATTTCTGGTGAGCAGACAATATTAGCTTTGTTCGTGCATGTTTTTGTTTTTGCCAATATAGTCAGTCACCATGTTTATTAATTGGGCAATTCCAAATACATGTTGATAGTAAAGTACGTTCTTCTTTATTAAAATAATAATAATAATAATAATAATAATAATAATAATAATAATAATAATAATAATAATAATAATTATTATTATTATTATTATTATTTTTTTTTTTTTTTTTTTTTCACTTAACAGGAGTACTCATACAAGTTATTACCAGTGATAGCTCACTAGAAAAACGGGTGGTTTTTCCTGGAATCTGAGTGACAAAAAGTCTCCGCAGATTTCCAGCAATCTCTGCTTCTTTCAGAAACCACATTTTTCCATTACGAATTCCATTCAAATATTCTCTGGCTAAAGTTTTTGCTTGTGTTGTTGTTGTTGTTGTTGTTGGTGGTGTTATTGATATTATTATAATTATATCTGAATTTGCTTGGACTGTTGGTAACGTTCATTTTCTTCTTTCTTTGCAGGTATGTCTGATATTTTTTAGACGTCTTCGTAATGTATTGGACTAATTTTCTGTACAATGACCAACTGTGACGTGAGTTTACTTGACTCCGCATGCATTTTTAATGTGATGATTTTTTTTTCTTTTTTAGTGAATACGTCTTTAAGATTAATGAACCTATGTACATTTGTAAATAACTGAAAAGTATACATAGATCTCTTAAAAGCATGAGAAAATGACATTTTTTATAATGAATATATCATTTTGATTGTGTCTCATATATAGTTGAAAATGAATCCTACTGATATTTAACCAAGTACAATTACGTTTGTTTCTGTAAGAGAGGGAGGGAGAGAGGAGGAGGGGAGAGAATCTGTATATGTTCTGTATGTAAGTAATACTCAAGGAAAATTTCATATTGTTTGTGTCAAAGGATTTGTTAATTAATCAGCATGCCGACTTAAATAAATAATATATTATTAGATAAAATCTTTAGAATAACTTTAAGATTAATTGTGGAGCAATCTTATCAATATGGGAATGTATTCGATACAATCATGTGTGTATACTAATATTTATATGTGAAACTTATTATATGAAAAATAAACATCAATCATCCTTGCACACATACAAACACAATTATGAGTTTCTGATGACTATGCACAAAATATTTTATCAGATGTGGAAAAAAAAGATGAAATCCTTTTTATCTGACCTTTAATTAGTTAGATAATTATTTTCTTTTAATTTTTTTAATTTACTTTGAATATGAAGACAAGGTATACACAATTGATTAATATCATTCTAAAATACATATCAAATGATAAAAAAGGTTTTATATAGTGAAATAATATTAATATTTGCTCAGTTTTCCCTCGAATTCAAAAATTCATTTTTAATATCAGCTTTATTTCTCACCTACCATCGATGTACAATGACTGCTTCATTTTGCAAAATGATAACTATATGATTACAACTCAGTTGACTTTGTTACACCCATGGGCTCTGGGGTGGTCCTTTAGACCAACGCTATATGCTTTAACGATATATTTTATTCAAAAGAACCGGTGAGTTCACTTATGAAAGTGAATTCTTAGAAACTCTCAATGACCAAAATTTTGTGCGGATTTTCATCCTCATAACAGAATATAAAGTTGAAACTCATAAAAGAACAACAATTCCATGTAATTCGTAGAATTTGGTATATTCAGACTACTGTTCACATCTTGGGTGTTTTTATCACAACGTATCGGCCGATGTAACATCCGACCTTGTTCAGGTGTAATTTGTCGAACTCGGCCGAAACGGTGTGATAAAAACACCCAAGATGAGAACAGTAGTCCGAATATACCAAATTCTACGAATTATCAAACCTCATTTGAAAAATTCCAAAGCAATTCCATGTAATATTGAAGCATTATGAGGAAGGACCGAAAATATTATTCATTTAAAACAGTTAAAAATACTCACATTGCGTCAGGTTATTTGCATCAACCAAAATTTATAACTTTTACTGGAAATCGAATAATTATTCGATTTTATTTAATTTATCCCCCCTCCCCTCCCACTGCAAAAAAAACATCTAATTAAAATAGCAATTTACTCAAAGAGAATACATTGGAGAAATATAATCAATTTGTATATTTCGAAACTTTATAGATGAGGGATTAGTAATTTCTATTATTTGGATGATTCAGACGACTATACCTATCTTAATTGTTATTTTCACAACGTTTCGGCCGATGTCTACATGCAACGGATAAAGGCATTGAATAACAATCAGTTGCATGTGACAGGCGATACTAACTAATAATAACGTAAAAATTACTCAACATTTGATGGATGAATTCACTGCGAAATAATTTTATTTTTCAATTTTAAATTATTTAACTTAATGAGTTATAATAAATTTTTCTATCTGTAATAATAATATGCTTGTACCTTTGTTTGCAATTACAGTATCACATTTCGCATCCATTTTTAAAAATGCGATCATCCAATCGTCAAAGATGAAATGTAAAAAAAAATAATTACTGATTATCTGGTGTCGTTGTGTCCCCAAAATGTAGATTTTACCTATTTTAAAATAAATTGTTCCAAAATCGAATATAATGTCACAAATAGAATTATATCGTCGTTGTCGACTTAAACAGTATTAAAAACCAACAGTTTGCATTTCTATTTTGTTTTTTTACTTTTTTTTAGAATTTTGAATAAATTTTAAAAAGTGACATTCGTTTTATTTATTTGAATAATGTTTTGCTGACAATTATTTTTACGGTAAGAAGAGACTATGAAAGATCTAAATTGTTACAATAAATAATTTCAAAGGTTGAAATTCCCGTTTTATGTACAGTGCACTATTGCTAAGGTTTTTTCGCTGATCAAACTATCTTTACATTTACTTGTATTTTCCTACCATCATTATTATTTTCATTGGTATTTTAGATACCATTTCTGATGCTAACAGATCAGGCTGTCTGAAAATACTGGCTTCCTGCCCCAAAATGCACCAAACATTGATGTTATTGGGTTTTTTTCTTTCTTTTTGCAAAGCTCAATCATGTTCTGCAAAACCAAAAACGAAAACAACATTTTTTCCTGTACAAAACAATCAAACCAAACACCATGAATAAATACTTGAAGCATAAAAACTTTTACCAACATGACTGGATTCGGCATTAAATAAACCCAAAAGGGTTGACATGCCATAAAACAAAACAACCAAACCAAACAATTGAATAAATACTTGAACATATAAAGAACTTGAAGCATAAAAACTTTTATCAAAATGACCGGATTCGGCATTAAATAACACGAACGGGTTGATATGCCGTAAAACAAAACAACCAAACAACCAAATCATACACCATTAGGGGCAACACAATCCTGATCAATATAGCAAGTGGATATATCAACCTTGGATAACGAACTAATAATGGAACGACTGGCTTTCAATATTACTGCTATGTCTTTCATGTCAGTATTAAATGCTTTGCCCAAAGTTTTTACTGGCTGTTCTTGTAATGTTGGTATCATGGTTTTAACTGACATAAATTAGAAAATTGTCTCTCTTTTCCCACAAAAGGAGCTCATAACCTTTTGAGATCCATCTACTCCAGGTAACTGAAGTTGTTACTATTAAGTAATCAATGTAAGTCATTAAGGAGAGAAGAAATATGACAATTTTTGTCTCAGCCATCCAATTTTGCTGACTTGAGTATCATGTTTTACAGAGGGAAAATAATGTGGATGAAATACTGAAACTTGTAATAATAATTCCTATTACATGTTAATTCATAGGCAATAATTCCTATTACATGTTAATTCATAGGCAATAATTCCTATTACATGTTAATTAATAGGCAATAATTCCTATTACATGTTAATTCATAGGCAATAATTCCTATTACATGTTAATTCATAGGCAATAATTCCTATTACATGTTAATTCATAGGCAATAATTCCTATTACATGTTAATTCATAGGCAATAATTCCTATTACATGTTAATTAATAGGCAATAATTCCTATTACATGTTAATTAACAGGCAATAATTCCTATTACATGTTAATCAATAGGCAATAATTCCTATTACATATTAATTCATAGGCAACTCATAAACTGAAATCGCTGTTGTAATTTATATTGAGTGAGTATATTTTGCCAGAAATATGATATCTGTGCCTATTTAAGCAATTTGTATAGAATGAACTTATACATATTTGCAATAGTTAATCACAGAACTAACTTGTCCTTACCTTTCTCTGACATTGTTAACATCTTGGCTATGCCCTTAATTTCTGCAATTCTTCCTGTAAGCCACTTATTGTGTGAATTGGTTCTCTTAGTCATGTGTGTTGATATAAATGCAAGCACATATAAAAAGATAAATATACGTCCTATCATTTTATTTCCATTAGATGTGTTCAATAATTGGATATGCTCACATAATAAAGATGGTGTAGTTGAAAGGTTTTGGTATATTTATTATATTTTTAAATAAGACATTTACATTGGCTTCTAGTGACGTAAATGATGCTACAGGTTGTGAATCAGACATATCCCCTCCAGGCAAATGACTCAGCAGCATTCTGCAGATAACATGTATGCCCTGAGGTATATGTTTCTATGCTCTGAACACACTTGCTTAGAACCTGGTCGTCTATTACGTTCAATAAAGAAATGAAAAACAACATTGATTCAATGGGAGAAGTTTTGTCTACTCACTTAAACTGATTAGGATTAAAATTTATATCAATCTTTGATCAGCATTAATGTTGGCTTTAATTTGATTGCTAATGAAATTGAATAAAATACACTCATGACCGAAATTTCAAACTGGATTCATCAAAAATGAAGAAGTGTATTATTTTCTTCTCTGATATTTAACTCTTAAATAATTTTTAATGGCAAGAATTTTGTAATTTATAACAGAAACATTATATAAAAATAATCTTTAATGATAGAAAAATATATTTATTTTATTCAGAAAAAAAATACATGTTTAATTTTAATGGCTCCTAATCACCTACATTTAATGGGAAATTGCTTTTAAGGATATAATTCTAGAGCAAAACACAGAACCTTCATTAAATGAGAAATATCAGTTGAAGATAACCGTTGCATTACGGTTGCATGCATACCAATAGTTTAATGAATGTAATCTGTTTAATCATCAGGTATCATGTCTTTGAAAATATTCAGGACATGAGACTTAGAGATTATTCAAAGAGATACTGGTCTTATCCAGATGGCTCATCAATGCTATAGCCTAATGCTATTACAGTAATTTTAGAAATGACAAACGATATCTTGCATGGGAAGTTTATATATATATATATATATATATATATATATATATATATATATATATATATATATATATATATATAGTAAAATAAATAATAGTTTGAGTATCCGACAATTGTTTTGTTCGGATACTCAAACTATGTTTATTGTAATATAAAACTCTAATATATATTGAGCATTTTTGAAATATTTTTGTCCATTTTGTTAATATTTGAACTTCATTAATATATATATATATATATATATATATATATATATATATATATATATATATATATATATATATATATTGAGAATACTTTTCTTGTAATTTGGTTCTGTTTTGGGGGTAATTTAAAACTTTTTGGGACATTTATTGTGAATGTGTTTATTTTGTATGGCACTTGCAAAAATTTTGATTTAAAAAATTATGCTTTGTTCTGATGAGAGCCAGCATTAATTATTTGTAGGATTGATTTTATGACTTAAAATAAACACTGTCTAGAAACAACTTTAAATAACCATAATATCTTGATGCATGCTGTTTATTTGGAACTTGAATAAATGCGTATGTTATACAGGCCTGTATTAAGCATCGCCTTGATCTCTCTCTCTCTCTCTCTCTCTCTCTCTCTCTCTCTCTCTCTCTCTCTCTCTCTTATATATATATATATATATTATTGAATATATTATACAGTAATAGCTTGGGCGAAGAAAATCACTAGAATCTCATGATTGATCAATAGACTAATGGCAACAATTTATAACATACAAAAATTATCAAAATGCAATAAGCAATGGGTGCGTACAGACTGGCCACAAACATGAGTGGTATGCAGGGTTAGATGAACAAGGACTAGATACAGAAAACTAATAAATATAATACTAATAGTCAAAATAAAAAACTATAGATATACAAAGAATAAAATATTTAATAAATCATTATATATATATATATATATATATATATATATATATATATATATATATATATATATATATACAGACACACATAGTCGTCCAAAACAGACTATTTCACTGCATCACAAATCAACAATGTTTTTTTCAATTGTCAGAGATTCTAACTGTTAGGCCATGAACACAAACCACAAGGAAGTGAAATCTTAATGTTTATATAAACATTATCAACTGTCAAAAAGAGATCCATTCGTTTTTACCAAGAGCTTTAAAATACTGCAAAACAATATTTGATTTTTTTTAAATTTTGAGATATCTTGAATGTCAGTATTGAATAAACTAAGTAAAACTGAACTGCGTGTTATATAATTAAAAAAAGTTTAGTTAGCTCTATGCGATTCTTTGTTTTTTTTCTTTCATTTTTTCTATTTGTATTTAATTAGAAATTTAGAAAACAATAGAAACTAATCTCACCCGAAAGATGATGGATTGTCATTCAAATATAAACATTCAACTGCTGCATACAAATGAATAGAAAGAAAATGTTGTATGTTCAGACACACACACACCCCGCTCCTTAGTAGGTTAAGTATTATATTACAATGAAAATCGTATGAAACAAGTGTTAAAACTTTATCTCCAAAGAAAATTGTTAACATACACATAGATGCAGTTTCAAGTATACCCATATAGATACGTGTACAGATTTACATTGTATTTTATATATGTATTGATTCCAGCTCTTTTATAATTTGTTAAATTGTCTATCTATGCAAACATTGTATGGATTTCTACTGCCAAATCTAAGATTATTCAAAGTCAAGTACATCGGGCAATGGCCTTCCATTAAAAGTCTTTCCAAAATATTTACATAGTCACTACTCAGTAAAATCAGCAAACCATTGTTCACTTGAATAGGAGGACAGAACATGTCCTATTTGGAGAAGAAAGATGCATTAAACCCAGACTGTTTTAATTGTGTTGCAAACATATCTTCCGATGAATCTTTGTCTTTAAACATTCTATCAATCTATTCGTTCTTTATCGAGTTGAAATAAGTTTGCAATTGAGTGGATATTCTTTCTGAATTGAAATTTCAACCTTTTATGTTAGCATTTATGACATTCTCATGTGAGTTGTCATGTGAGTTGCCCGGATGTCAAATATGTTGAACATAATTAATGATATGTGAGAAAGTATGAATTCCCTCATTTCACTAATTTATGGGTTCACTAGTACAATTACTCTTCTTAGTGTAGTATCTGTTCCGATAGATACTGCACCCCATAGACTGGTATTGTCTTGGCCTTCGGGGCTTGATTTACGCCGGTCTATGGGATTGTCCTGTGCAGTTCTAGGAGGTCCACCCTCCCAGGCTTCGCCTCCCCTCTTTGGGGAGGAGTAAGTTAATTGCTTACTGCTTGAGGCGCCCCTACCGGGGAATGCCGACGGGGCTGCCCAGGCAATTTTTAATGGTAAGAGTGCTCACCTCTCGAGCGCTGGCTTTTCAAACCCCACTTTCCAACCCGACCTTGGGTCACATCTTACTTGTGGGAGTAGGATAAAACTGGCCTTGTGCCTAACTCCTGGAGAGGAGTAAATAATACTCTTCTTCTTGGCCTTTTGGCTAAGATCAAAGTGTAGTATCTGTTCCGATGGATACTGCACCCTATAGACTGGTATTGTCTTGGCCTTCGAGGCTTGATTTACACCGGTCTATGGGTCTGTCCTGTGCAGTTCTAGGAGGTCCACCCTCCCAGGCTTCGCCTCCCTTCTTTGGAGAGGAGTAAGTTTATTACTTACTGCCTGAGGCTCCCCTACCGGGGAATGCCGACGGGGTTGCCCAGGCAATTTTTAATAGCCAGAGTGCTCACCTCTCGGGCGCTGGCTTTTCAAACCTCACTTTCCCGACCCGACCTTGGGTCACATCTTACTAGTGGGAGTAAGATAAAACTGGCCTTGTGCCTAACTCCTGGAGAGGAGTAAATAATACTCTTCTTCTTGGCCTTTTGGCTAAGATCAAAGTGTAGTATCTGTTCCGATGGATACTGCACCCCATAGACTGGTATTGTCTTGGCCTTCGAGGCTTGATTTACACCGGTCTATGGGTCTGTCCTGTGCAGTTCTAGGAGGTCCACCCTCCCAGGCTTCGCCTCCCTTCTTTGGAGAGGAGTAAGTTTATTACTTACTGCCTGAGGCTCCCCTACCGGGGAATGCCGACGGGGTTGCCCAGGCAATTTTTAATAGCCAGAGTGCTCACCTCTCGGGCGCTGGCTTTTCAAACCTCACTTTCCCGACCCGACCTTGGGTCACATCTTACTAGTGGGAGTAAGATAAAACTGGCCTTGTGCCTAACTCTGAAGAGGGGTAAATGGATACTCTTCTTCTAATAAGAAATGCTTCACACTATTAAAAGTTGCCATTAAACAAAATAATACAACAATAACATGGTGTAAACATTGAAGCAGACTTCACCATACGTTTCCAATTCTTTGGGATGCAATAATCCTAAATAGGGTGACATGCTGTAAACAAAAAAAAAAAATATTTGAAGTCAGTTAAACAAACTTTGTTGCCGATAATATTAGAAACTATTTTCAAAATTTCGCTGGCATCGATTATATCACATCCGTTTTTTAAATATATATTTGTGTCATGTGTGTCAGATTTTATGTACGATGTTTATCAGTTTAAATTAACCGTTAGTTTCATCTCCAAACAGTCCTTTTATATTTTACTAGCAGGACTAGAATCTTTCCTCATTTCTTGAAGCAATGAAAATACACATTATTTTATTCTTATTAAAATTTAGCTACACCAAAGAAACCAAAGTCTCCTTCACCCACCCTCTCGTGTTTTATCATAGACATGTAAAATTCGAAATTCATCTCCTCATCCCCAAATCTATATTCATAAAATCAAAATCCTTAATTGCTAAAACTGAAGTCGCTCTACTTTTTTTTTGTATCAGGTTTAAATTGGTTGGTTACATAATGTCTGAGACATCAAACACATGTTGAGGGTCACAGCTCAGAATCGTACCCCAAAGTGGAAATCATTTTATTCTTTTTAAAAAAAGATAAAAGGAAATATAAAATTAAGAATTTTTACAGTCATGTGATCGAGGTTCTGAGAACATATTAATTGTAGTAGCTGATTGATTTTCTATAAATAGAATCGACACCCATAGTTTTACTGTTTTTATCCTGTAGCCAAAGAACAAGTTTCGTTATAACGTTATCCCATATAACCTTTGAAGCCTATTATTCCATCTATTTTCAACATCATCAACTCAGACGTGTCCAACGTCATTCAAACCAGAATCGGAATCAACCTTTGGAAAGGACATTGTATTACTGAATTCTATTGGAAAATCTGAGTTTTACCAAGAGAAAACGTTCACCCTCTCGCTTCTGAAAACAATTTCATTTTGGGAACCTCACCATATATATATATATATATATATATATATATATATATATATATGTATACATATATATATATAAACAAAGATATTGTTCTTTAGAGTTCAAACTCTGTCGGTGACCACCTCAAATCATGTAAAATTTCACCTTTTCCTGACTGTGGAAATATTGATTTCTCAGCAACTGGCAATCATCTCCTCCTCAAAATAAGTACCTTTTGAATTGGTTTTTTTTTTTTGATTTTCAAGACTTTTGTCTATTGCAAGCCAAAACACTATTTCTTTTTCATACCAACATGAGAAATCCTGAATTTGTTTAATCCTAAAAACTTTATTTACTCCAAACCATGATATTATCCCTTTTCTTCGCCAATATCTTGTCCTTTTCATACTGTTAATATATTTAATATTTTATGCAATCATTGTTGTGTTTATCGATATTTTCTTTTAAGACCCGAAACAGAATTTGGGAACGGATAAGCACTTTTTTATTATTTTCATTTGAATCCGGAAAATTATTTGTGCTTATCTGGCAATAATGTGTCTTTTTGTGCTGCACGTTACTCCTCTTCCTCCTCCTCTTCCTCCCCCTCTTTTTTGTGTAATTCCTTGTTCTCATTTATTTTAAAATTATATATATACCCATATATATATATATATATATATATATATGTATATATATATTAGTAGTAAAAGTCATAGTAAGAATCATATATATTTTCAAAAGTTGCTGTAAATGAGAGTGGAAGGGAAACTTCTGTGAATAAATATATGCTGATATTAGACCAATATTGCCCACCAGATGGTATCAGAAGAACAATATTAAAAGAACATAATTTAGATTTCATGTCTGTATGCCTGTAACCAAAAGTTGGAATATTATTTAAAAGGAACATGGTGTCAAATAACATCGGTCATTATATGTAAAATAAAATAAAATTGATACATAATGACCTGTGTTATTTAACACCATGCCCCTTTCAAATAAGATTCCAAGGTTTGATTCCAAACATACAAACACAAAATCTCCATTATAGTAAGAGTTATTATGATGACATGATTTACTAAAATACAAAACAACAAAGAGAAAAAAAAAGATAATAAAATATGGGTGCTTCTTTAGAAACGTGGTCCAAACGTGGCCGAGACATGGCTGAGAGCGACGGAAATATGAAAGAGGGAGATAATTCAAGATTGTTTTTTATTGAATTTAAATGCAAAAGATAAAACTTTTGAGGATACGTTAGAATTAAATAGATTTATTGAAATAAATTAAACATCAAATAAATAAATAAATAAATAAAAAGGTTAGGGTTAGGGTTAGGGTTTCGGTTTAGGGTTACTTCCTTGTTTAATGGACACTTTCCTACATGTCAAATTTGGCCATCACCACACAAATCCATCGCTTCAAGTTGTGTGTGGGATAAGTCTCATCTCAGCGTCACAGCGTCAAATCGATCATTTTGCAATTATCTCTAAGTAAAAACAAGAGGTCTTGTAAGTTTAAATCGTTTGCGTCCATTTTGTCTCAAAAAAGTTTGACTTATCCCCCCCCCCCCTTTCATATTTCGTCGGCCCCGGCCACGTCTCTAAAGAAGCACCAAAATATGTTCTATTTAAGGCATTTGGTTTTCAGAAAGAAATTCTGCCTTCTGATTCTTTTGTAAAAAACAACCTTAATGTGTGCATCTGCTATGAGAGTAAGAGCACTACACGTGAATTGAACCAGCATTTACGAATAATGTTTAATTCTTTATAGAAAAAAATGTTTATTTAATGGCAGACTTTTAAAATCATGATTAGGTTTGGTTTGTTTGTTTAACAGAAAAGCAACCGTTTTGTGATTATTTAATTCCGAAGCACAATACCGATTATAAACAATTCCTTATATACGGTTAATTGAACCCAAGTTGCTATTTTACCCATAGCTGAAATAGAATTAAAGTTTATACATTTTCCAATGGTATTAATACATACCCCCAATAATAAATAAATTACCACACTTGATTTGAGTGAATAGGAATTTAACATCATCAATTTCATAGTCTGTGGTGGTATTCATTAGGCCAATCAAGCAGCCTCTTCTTTATTTAAGAACTGATTATCAATAATGGATGAAGATGAATATAAGTAATAAATATGGAAATATACATTATATACTTATTAATGTTTATTTTCACCTTCAGAATTATATTCTTCTCTTTTGATTGAAAATAATCATTTCTTAAAGATTTCCTAAAACACATCATTCAATCCAAATAAAGAATAAAATACACGGAGTAAGTTTAAAAACAAAACACATGTTGTATTACCCATTCTTTTGTGGTACACGGTAAAATCCAACAAGAATGACCAAGAACAGAACCTATATGGAAAAACTTTGGATTTCTTTATTTTCCATCACCGGATGGTTTACGCCGGCTACGCACACACATATAAAAGAAAAATCTTTTGACATACTTTTATCTCATGAAAGTCTTTTTTTGCTGAGGTCCCAGACTTGGTTTCCGCTAGAAACTCGTTCATATATACATCCGATTGGAAAACAATTTGCTCTGCACTGTCTATTCGAGCCTGAACTGAAGCAATTATTCCACAAGCACTTCTAATTGTCTGTTTGATGAAATACAAGTCAGGGGATGCCTTCACAGTACCAACTTGCTTATCAGTCGCATTTTTAGTCAGCGGACACGAAAGCCTAACAGCAAGACGGGCTTGGGTACCATAGCCAATAAAGCTTCATCGGTGCCATAAACATCGGTAAACTCCCATTCTTCCGGTACTTCGATACTCCAATCACCAAGCGCTCCGGCAGTTCGCGTTTCTGAAACTGCCGCCTTTACAGTCTGGCTTGCACTGCGGAACCTTCTTTTTTAACAGTTATCAAGTCGCTTTCTTTCTTTCTTGACGTCCCACTCACAATGGACTCTTCCACGATTCATTTTTGCCACTCTTCATTATCTTACACACACACAAAACAACAGAAAAAATGCTACTGTTTGGCCATTGCAACTTCAATTTAATTGTCTGGGTTTTGATTGGTTGAATTTCATCTAAAACTGACTATTTAAAATTAATGGCAATCATTTTTTGGGACTGTTTTTCTTAAATCCTTTGATTACTTCAGTATGTTTTCTTTCAACCTTGATGTCTCCTATATTTACACTTTTTTTCTTTTACTAATAAAAGATAGCATTTTGTTTTAATTGAGTTTTTACTTTCGATGTTGCATTTGATTTTGAAAAGAATTACTTGATTGCAAGTTGATCAGGCAAAGTCTTGTTTAAATATAGAAAAATATATCGCTTTCCTTCAATCTCTCATTATTTCTATCATATGCACAAAGTTACACATGTTGTTGAATATAGAAACATTTGTAAAACATGTGTATTCAAATAGTTTATGTGCAACCATAGGCATACACTGAATGAATATATACACTGCATAATCAAATGGGCAGCAATGAAAATAAAGTCTTCTAAATGCTATAGTTTATCTATGTTAAAAGGAAATACCAGAGAAATGAAGTTCTCTGTCGATTGGAACAAAATCCCCGCAATCTGCAAAATTTTGCCTATAAGCTTTGCCTATAAGCTTTAGCTGAATTTTGAACTCTCTCCCTGCTCCCCGCTTTCCTGACATTACTGACATGCAGAAATGTAAAACTAATGTAAACAGACATCTTGCTGCGCAGCTCCTAATTTAGGTTGAAACCCCCAAAAAACCTTCACCCTTTTTTTTCTCAGTAGCCCCTTACATCTACAGTGGCGGCCTGCCTTGTTTGGGGTGAACTATTATATAAAAAAAGTGTTAAAAGCCTAGTTAATTTCATGGAAGGACATCACAAAGAAAATTTGTGAAAACAACCAAATAAATGTGATCTCTTTCATGAATATAAAACATGGTGTGTATTTACTTTGGATTGATTCCTAAAATATCATGGCCAATGCAACTTTACATGTTTTCACTAATAACAGTTGAAAGAATAAAGCAGCAAATACCTAAAGAAATATGATCAAAAGTTGCTTTATACATTTCATCAACAAAATGAAATTTGCAAACATCATCACTTGTGGATAAATAAAAAGTAGGTAAGGAGTAACTTATCCAAATGTTAAAAAGGTTCAGTCTTGCCTTATGACTGGTCGCAAGTAGAATATTAAAGAATGAGAGCTGATGTAAGTTGGCATCCACAATAAATAAACGAAAAATGGTATTAGAAGAACTTTATCAATTTTTGGATAATATGTGTCTTGGTATCGCCGAAGGATAATACAGACAAAGAAGCATGGGCCAGGTGGGACAACACAAAAGGCAGACTTATAGCATTTAGTGACATCAGACTTTAGGTCTAAAAAAAATGTTTTGTCCTAAAAGCTGAGTACGACATCTTAACTACATCTGCTCACCCTAATGTGGGAAAACTGCCAATCTCAAACACATCTTCACTGGATGCAAACATGCTCTAAGAAGCTAGTTGTGAAGACATAATGAAGTTGCAATTATCATTGCCAATACGACAAAACAGTCGTTTGAGACTATCAATAAAAGCTTGAATTGAAAGCAAAAAACAATACATTTCTTAAAAGATAATCCCAAGCACAAATAGACACATATAATTAGGGTATGATGGCACTCGGACTGACATACGGCAGAAGATTTAGAACACCAGTTTGTATTTCCAACTGAAATAATAATCACAGTCAGAATCTATATATCGACATATGATCCATGAATTCAAAGAAAGTTTTTTTTGTGTTGAATTAATTGTACCTTTTGATGAAAACATTGATTGAGCATATCAATGTAAGATGGAAAAATACAAAGATCTATGGAATCAATGTACCAGAAATGGCCGGGCAACAACTATCTTCCTGCAATATGATTCATTGCCGAGCCAACTTCCACATAATTGACTAACCTGTGGCTATGTCAGGGAGACAAAAGAAAATCTATTAAAATGATTCAAAATGAAACAATAATTGCATTAGCATAGATTTGGAATTTCCACAGGGCGTCGTCAAATTAGTAAAGTCTGGTGGTATTGTGAGGTGCCGTTGGTACGGTCTGGGTAACGATACTTCAGCCCCGAAATCATGCCTAAACCAAGGGTCATTATCTGACGAAGGCTTTGTTTCGAGTAACCTTATTGCTTATGCAGCAGTAGTTGTATGAATTTATTGACATATACAAGATGCAGACGATATTTGTTAACAAGATTACTACCCAGGCAAAAGCAACAACACAGTAATTTCATTATAAAACGGATCAGTTTGTCTTCATGACTTGTTTTGTTGATTTCACTGGATGAATCCGCCTTTGGCTTTGCTGTTATTATTCTTATTTCTATTGGAAGTAAATGAGCAAATTTATATTCGAATTCTTTTAAACTTGATAACTTTGGATGATTATTAAAGATGTCTTCAATACAATTAAAATTTGGTCTGTTTATACAAGTAGCATATTATCAATAATCATGCATTGTGTGTGTCGTACTAGATTACACATTACCAATAGTACTCATCGATGAGTGCTACTGGTAATATCTAATCTAGTACTACATACTTACATGATCGGCAACTAAACCGTTTCCCCCACAAAGCTTGACTGATGAGGAGGGTGACTAGTCACCCAGAAACATAAAGAATAATACCTGTAACATCAAAGTAACTTATAATCATAAATTTAAAGTGTATTTAAATGTCAATATTTATAGCATCATGACTTCTATCCATCCATACATGATAATAATAATGACAAAAAAAGAATACTTGAATCAATTTAGTAATTATAAATTCATCTTATTTTTTTTTTTGTTATTAAATAGTATATTTGACATCAAGAAGTTCACTTCAAAAATTGATAGAAATCTTGTTCATAGTAAGGAATGAAAAGTGATTTCCTTAATATAATTTATCTGTGATCATCTATACGTGCACATACTTACACACACAATTGAGGTAGTTTGGTAGTTTTGTTTTACGGCATATCAACCCTTTTTGGGTTATTTAATGCCGAATCTGGTCATTATAGTAAAAGTTTTTATGCTTCAAGTTCTTTATATCTTCAAATGTTTAATCAGGGTTTTTGGTTTGGTAGTTTTGTTTTACGGCATATCAACCCTTTTTGGGTTATTTAATGCCGAATCTGGTCATTATAGTAAAAGTTTTTTGCTTCAAGTTCTTTATATCTTCAAATGTTTAATCATCGTTTTTGGTTTGGTAGTTTTGTTTTACGGCATATCAACCCTTTTTGGGTTATTTAATGCCGAATCTGGTCATTATAGTGAAAGTTTTTATGCTTCAAGTTCTTTATATCTTCAAATGTTTAATCATCGTTTTTGGTTTGGTAGTGTTGTTTTACGGCATATCAACTCTTTTTGGGTTATTTAATGCCGAATCTGGTCATTATAGTAAAAGATTTATGCTTCAAGTTCTAAAAATAAAATAAAAAAGGGGAGGGAGAAAGGGAGAGGGGCTGTTGTTTTTGTTTTTGGTTTTGTAGAACATAATTAAGTTTTACAAAAAAAAAAAAAAAAAAAAAAAAAACGTCAATGTAGGTGAATTTCGTCTCAGGGAGCCACAGGGCAGCCTGATCTGGTATCACCAGACACACAATTGAATGAGTCTTACTAATATTTCAGAATGATAAACTGAAAGAAACTATATTATCATACAAGTTTTCTATAATAGAGAAAACGGGTTGATTATATATAAACGTGTGTGTAATCTCATTATTAAACACATAGTTTAATTGGAACAATTGTAATTTCTGAACTATTAAATCTTTTAACATAAATGTTAGACAAAATGATTGTGCGACCAATCTTCCTATGAAAATCAGACTTTTATATTTACAGATGACCAAAATAACTTTATACTATTTTATTATGTTTTTTCATCGTCCCTAGACATTAGGTGAGATGGAGAATAATTATAGGATCTTTGGGCATCCGTAACTTTAAACATTTTATTTTCACAAATAAATGCTTGAATGTCTTTATCACTGTGTACAAAGAAATATTAACCTGCGATAAATCATTACGTTCAAATATAAAATTTGCGTAAATTATTAATCCTCATGAGATGCGTATCCTCATCTTCTGTGTTTTAGATTCAGTTTCTCATTTGGCAAATATTTTATTTAGTCACTATACATGTTAACATGCAAAGATTGAGTTATTTTCAATTAAACACATTAAATTAGATTTCCCATGAGAAAAGTAACAAGTCTCATTCGATCTTTATTTCATAGGTTTTTAATTAAATATCTTCATGCCATGAATTGTTTCAACTTGTCATTTTCTTTATCCTTACTGGATTCATCACCATAGTCCAGTCGTTTTTTGTCCTTTGTTCAACCTTCCTCGTGTCTATAATTCATTTTATAGAAGTGATTCCTATTAAAGAGTTTTGCATCCTGCTATCAGAGGTTCCTGACTGAAAAATACCTTGTAACATCTACTGAGTACATTAACATAAAGCCTCGGTTTTTATTTGGTACATTTATTAAGCGCTGATCATGTCTTGTTTTATTATTAGAGAACATCAACGTGTTTTTTTCGTTTTGTTAGATTCATGTACGCAGCCTTGCCTTATACAATATGGCCGTAGGTGTAATTCTATTAATTCAACCTTATTTCAAAGAGGATAATGAACTCTCTTCTTTCAATATATGTCCATCCATATCTAACTTGATGGTATCACCTCTGACATTTACATCTACAATAGTAACCTCTACCCGTGGGTGATATTATACACAGAAGGAAAGACAAATGAAAATACTAGTCTTAAACAATTTGTCTGATAATATATAATGACTCATCTTTCTATCAGACTACTTTAATAAGAATAATATCAATACCTACATTATTAGATCACATACATTTTAATCATTAATTTATTAATATTCTTCTTTTTATTTTAATAAAATTAAAATATCAATATAGTATGAAAAAAATCCCGATTTAAAGATATTAAATGTATTTATTGAAAAGGTTTTTATATCAGTATAATATTTTTTAACTTCTGATATTGTTAAAATTTAAACTTTAGGTAGCATGGTATTAATTCATTGACGATTTTTGACAATTATTTCGGTTACAAAAAAAAATTTTTAAATTGGTTTTATTGAAAGGAAAACAATAATTATCAAGAAAATATTTTAAAATGGGATCGAATCAATTATCAAGAAATATAATGACATTTTTATTGCCAATAGAAGAAAGCAATCTTTTAATCTGATGCTTAAAATGTCAGCATTATTTTGAATTATTTCCGAAAGACATTTGTTTCTGAAAGATTTTTAATTTTCTGTGTTTGGAAATCTATTGCATAAGAAGCATTTTTAAGAATAACATGTCGACAAGAAAAGAATTGACAAAAGTTTTTAATAATAACAATCAAGTAAATCGAACATGAAAGTACCGTGAAGGAATTAAATAGAATAAATAATGCTTGGCAGGAAAACCGTTGAATGAATTATGAAAGGAAATACAACTGGGAACCTGGAGAGAAAGAAAATAAAAATTCCATGTTGGGAGATATATTTTGGAATAAATAATTCCTTAAGCTTCATCAAGGAATCTGAGTATGTATAAATTTTACAATAATTATTTTATAGGCTTATTGAAAAAAAAATGTTTTAATTAAATATCGAATCAAATTGAAATATCAAATAATACATTTTTAAATTCAGAATTTTACAGATTTTTAATTTAGAAAGCTTTAAATGTTTTTTGTTTGACAAAAATTATGTAATGATAATTTGGAGGTTCAATTCAACTTTTATTCATAACTATATTTATACTTATCTAGATGTAAACTACTATGCCTTTTTCCATTTTCATGATTGGTTTAGATATTTAATGGCATCAATATCAGAATTATCAGTTTGCATAAATTAAATTTTAAAAAATTCTCTTTTAATCTAAATAATACTTTTCACTACTACCCCACGGCCATATTGGCATTTTTTTTTGTTAATGTGTCAGACACATAGAGAGGGTGTGCTAGAGACGTCAAAAATGATCTGCTAACAAATCAATGATGAGTATGACAAAACATGAATCGTATGTTCTTACACCAATGACACAGAGAGGATTCCAGCAGGATAACCTGTCAATCCGGACAAGATAAACGGTGGGGTAAAGTCAAACTGTCAGAACAAAGAGTGGTGCCTCATCTCATTTGCAACAGAAGTAAATTCCAAGAAGGGCCTCTAAAACCACCACCATCTTTGACAATAGAAATAACCCTGATTTCAGAAGCCTATACTAAATTCGGTATATCTCTATAGGACAGATTAGCCTCCTCACCCAATTAATCACCGCTGTGACTGACACTGGAGTACATACTTACCTCTGCAGATCTGAGATACAGAAGAACCTTAGATACCCAGACGAATACCTGTTGTCGACTAGTCATTTAATCTGGGGCGTCACTGAGGACCAGCTATATATAAAAGGTGTAATATTTACTAATATTGTAGTTGGCTCACAGGAAACATGCCAAATCGTATGTGTTAGAAACACATCCAGATTTTACCGATCCAACTAACATCAAAGCAGAATCTGACAACCAGCAACAATGGAAAGATCCCGTGGGAATGTCTCCCCAAAGCAGACAAACATTTACCCCAACAGACAACATTAGAACCTGACTAGAGTAATGGATGCTGGAGAATTTTGGGTCCAGTACATTCAAAACATGTCTGCACTAATATTTCCATCAAAGATCTGATGATTCTATTTAGACGTGCATGAAAAGACCATCTCCCAACTATCCAGCACAAATACTGACTTCATAAGCTGTTGCTCAAAATCAGGTGGTATATCCCTGTACAAAAGACATGCTGAATAAAACTTCTATAATGTACAAAATCGTTTACTTTCGGCGCTAGAGAGTGGAGAATCGGTTCAGATACAGAATTAAGTTAGTCTGTACCCACATCAATAGGGTGAAAACTGGGAGAGTTGTAGAGGCACGAGGCAACAGGTAATACTATGTATGTAATGACAAGAATATAAAAGAAGTTGTGGAATACCCAACACCAGATACTGGATATATTGAATGAACGAATTGGGATAAAAACTAGTGTTTGGACGATTAATCGGAATCGAAATCGGGAACCAGAAAAATCAGAACTTTTTGGGTATCAGACTCGGGAAAATTTGAGCTAATTTCCGATTCCAAAAACGATTCTTTCAATATTTTGTTGTTGTTTAAAACTTAATTTTCTCTTGCTGATACTCATGATAAATATTCATTGATTTTAAACTACCAGTAAAACTTAAATCTATAGATCATAATAACAAATTTAGGGAAATATGGCACAAGTGAATAAATAGGGGAAAAATGGCACAAGTGAGAAATATAGATGAAAATTTCACAATGAGTTTATCAAAATCTTGGATACAATACATAAAGGTAAAACATTAAGAAGTTTGTCAAATTAAAAATAAAATTAAATCTACATTTAAAAGTAGATGAGGACCCGAAGCTAAATTCCCTGTCCTTCCAAAAAAATGAGTTTCTACTTTTTTAGGCGAGTATATGTGACGACCCTGAAAATACCTGGGTGAAGAAAACCCAATTATTTTGGAAGTTAGAATGTGGAATCAGTTTCGCATATAAATTTAACATAAAACGATCGTCCATTTGTGGGTTAGTGTCTAACTAAATAGCATTTTAAGGGCATATAACCAGAATTTTGTTTTTGATTAATGTAGATAAATACTGTGTTTTTTTTTAGGGGGGGGGGTAGAAGATTAAAAAAAACTCTCTTAACCCTACTACTTACCTTAAATCCAAATGGCAACAGCCCCAACCCTTTTTTAACCTTACCACTAACCCTAAGTCCGAGTGTTACTCCCTCTTACGCCCAGAATCCCCTCCCCAAAAACAGAATAAAAACATTGTTAGATCTAAGATTTAACACAACAACAAAAAAGAAAGTTTATGTTTTGAGTTCAAAATTGGATGAAGGTGGCTTATTCCCTATTTAAAACTATAGGGGAAGGAACCTAGCCCCCATAACTTAGAAAAATCAATGTTATTTGCTTGAAAACAACAGAGTAAATACTTATCTACATATTTGCATTATTCGGATTATTCAGACTACTGTTCTACAACGTTTCGGTCGATGTAACCTCCAACCTTTTTCAGGTGCATCTTGTCGAACTCTTGAATCTTTGTGTCAAACATTTTTCCTATTTATTCACTTGCACCATTTTTACCTGTATTATTTTGTCAGGTGCCATTTATACCATGCTACATTATTATGATAAAATCAAAATACGATATAAATTTATTTTACACATGTAAAAGAATTTGCATAAATTCGCTGGTAACATTTCAAAGAATGCAGTTGCATTTACAAGGTTCTGAAAAATGTTTAAAAATTCAATAAAATATTTTTGTCAATAAAAAAAATGCTGACAAAAATCATTGATAATTAAATTATAAAAAAGTTAAATATAAAAAATGTTTTAAATTTTTTTTAAATTAATTTATTTTATGCTGTTGTGCTTTCGAAATAAAGAATTTAAAGATCTTCATGCCTATGTGTGAAAGTCCACACTTTTGAGTCAGTTCTTTTTTGATTTTGAGTTTCCATATCTATGAACTGATTTGAAAAGAAAAGATATAAATATATTTTAGCTCTTTTATTACACACAAAGAACTTGTGGAACAAAAAATAAACTTTGAACATTTTTTTATATAAAAAGAAACAAGTTTCTAGTCCCTATTTACTTGCATCCCCACAAGGGCAGAGTTAGACAAAGTAAACTCAGCTCCTAAAAAAGAGACACTCTGGATTGGGATGAAAATTAAAATTGCCTGTTTAGAAGTATCTTTCAGTCACTGACGAAGGACATAAAATATGAAGTGTTGTATCAGGACAGGTTTTGGTGGGTAGGCATAAAAGTTCAATTTTAGCTATGTTCAAAGATAAGTTTTTTTTTAGAATTTTGTTTTAGGGCAAACAAAACGGTTTATGTTATGCAGACTTGTTATTGTGTAAAAACTATTTCAAATTTTAGGGAAAACAAGCAAGTATTTGTTTTTCATTTAAGATTTTTCTAGACTAATTTGGGAACTCATCTCAAATTTTAGTCTAGATGAGTTCACCTTCAAATCTCTAGCAGACTTCTATCTTGAAAACCACTTGAACAAAACCATTAGTATGCTTTTTCAAATACCAAACTACTAGATCAAATATGAAATAATTTCAGACTAAAATGACTTAATGAAAAAATTCAAATAACATTTTGTCAACTTATTATGAACTACTGCAAATCGACTTTGTTTTAAAAGAGAAATAACTCTTTAGTAGCCTCACTATTTTCACTTAATTACGCACCCTCCCACAAGTGTATTTCCACTTTTGCAAAAATATATGCACACATTACACAGGGTTTTAAGGTAATCCGGAAATACAAAAACTACAACAACTATATAACTAAATATTTAAAAATTTAAAAAGAATTAGAATCAGTAATTGTATCTGAATCAAAGAATTTAGAACAGAATCGGTAATCAAGGGAGGCGCGAGAGCGCTCTATCCCTTAATAGACTTCACAAATGGCCTATGCTGGAAATCTCATTTCTTTGATCAATCATAACTCAAAAACCAATAAATCAAATTAGTTAAAACTTTGCACTAAATTTTTATTTGATAGGTTCTATAAGTGTGTAGAATTTCAACATCATTAGTCAAGGCAACCCAGAGATCCAGAAAGTTCAATCATGAAATCATGTTATCTGTGTGTACGTATGTACGTATGTGCCACCCTGTATCTCATCAACTATTTGATGGATTCAGCTGATTTTTGGCAGAGATAGAGGTTCTAGAGTCTAGTTGATGGCATTTTAATTTCAGTTTACCATATACCTTAGTTTTCCAGAAAATTCCAAAAAAAACTTAAAAATGACCATTGTATTGAGACATAGCCTTTACAAAAGTAGTTACATTCCATGAAAAATGCTAGTATACTGAAATCATATGCCCTTAATAGGGTTAAGATGAAAATTTATATACACTAAATGTACAAAAGCAAGGAAATTCCCAAATTTTTACACTTTTATTGTCATTAAGTGTATGCGAGCACAACAGGACTATGTATTTTACTTGTAGGAATTTTTCTTCAGCACACCTCACACACTTCATCCACTCATGCATAGAGATTTATACTGTAGTGATGTGATAATGAAATGGTTTGGTTGATATGTAGTCATACCCTTAATGACAATAAAAGTGTAAAAATTTGGAAATTTCCTTGCTTTTGTACATTTAGTGTATATGAATTTTCATCTTAACCCTATTAAGGCCATATGATTTCAGTATACTGGCATTTTTCATGGAATTGTATCAGGATCTGGAAAAAATATTAGAATCGTCCGATCACTAGTTAAGACACTGACATCAGCAACCCAACAAATGGACCATATGAGTTGTAGACAGTCTGCACAAACCACACCAGAAGCAGTTCCCCAGATGCCGGATACATTGGATGACCCAAATAAGTCTGGATACATAAGACATCAAAAATCCAATGAATGAACCATACCTGCATCCTCAGATCTGTATGCTGAACTATGGAGATTGAGATCACAGTTGGTTCGGAAATGGTGGAAATCCAAATAATAAGTTAATATAAAATAAATCAACCACCACTTAACTTCGACCCACATCACAATATAAGAATCTGATGACAACTTAGAATTCTAACTCCGTAGATGTAGGGTTTGTTAAATGAATAGTGAAGGTTGTTCGTGCAATTGATTTCAATGTCTTGTGATATCATGAAGGAAGTTATGTAGAGTAGGACAAGTGGCCTTATCTTATAAGAACAACACTTGCAATCCTGCCTCAAAAGAACTAATCTGGCCACATGCAAGACGTAGCATATATTAAAATAACAAAGGAGAGGCTTGCTCAGTTGCTTACAGTCATTTGAACACTTCACACTTTCTTAAAGTTTATTTGGTATTTTTTTCAATTTTGTTTTAATTATATTTAGTGTTTATCATTAATTGAAATGGAAAGACTTTATTATGAGGCAACCAAAAGTGTATGGTATTGTATCTTTTAGTTACAATTTACAAAAAAATGAGTTTCTTGCTTATTTTTACAGCTATTATTTCAGCTGGAAATACAAAAATAAGGTATGGTTTTGAATATTTTTATTTTAAAAAAGGACTAGTTTTTGAAAACTTTCATATATAAATATACTAGTAGGGGTGCGACGTAATGGGTGAAAATTTTAGATTCATGCGAGTAGTATTTTTTTTGTGTTCATTTATACATAAAAAACACTAAACAATCAAACATTTTGAAAATTTTGCAAAATTCAGAAGGTGTAGGCCACTAGTTTTTGGCTATTTTACATTCATGAAAACCCTTTCACAGCCTGTAAATGGTCCTAAATTAAAGTACTATATTAGATTTAACCATCTATATCCATTCATAGCTTTTGAGGATGTTTTAGGGCCTGCAATGTCGCATGAAACCACTTTTTCACCGAAAAATGATTGATTTTGAGTCCCGTGGAGCCCTAACGGCTATTTTTTGCCTGCACCTTCTGAATTTTGCAAAATTTTCAAAATGTTTGATTGTTTAGTGTTATTTATGTATAAATGAACACAAAAAAATACTACTCGCGTGAATCTGAAATTTTCACCTATTATGCCCCACCCCTAATGCAAATAACATAACTATTTTTTGTTTCATCCAAACTGAAATGCAGTAGCTTTTTGATTGATTGTTATTTCATATAAAAAAGGATGAGGATTTTAATTATCAATATTCTGAAATTGAAACATTATTCAAAAAACCTCAAATAATCTTCTGTTAACCTTGGATTGAAAAGTCATAGTTTCGAACTCTAATATTCTTTTGGCGTTTGTTTGCTTTCTGTTTCCAGACATTTTAAGATAGAAAATTTCAGAGAGCTCAGAAATTGTTATTAACTTACACCTAAATATTTTTAAAGATCTGTCACACACGGTTAATAACAAAAATAGAAAAGATATCTTCACCCATCATGAAACGAATGTGAAGAAATAAAAATCAGAATAATTATTAAACATAAAATCTTAATATCTCCAAGTTTAAATGTGCAAACAATTCGGCTTTGCTTTATTTTTAGAAATATATGCTTAAATAAATATATGATTGTTTCAAGGTGCAAAAAGCTTTAAATATAAATATGCATATAAACATTACTTGAAAAATGAAAATATACATATGCACTTATAAATATTCAATAATCGTTACATCAATCAATAATGATAAATATGTATGCATATATGTATCTATTTATACAGCCTGGGGTATATAATCTCACAAGGTTAAAAATAAGTTATCATTATTTGAAACATAAATATTTCGGAATTTTCCATACTTTTACAGAATTAAATAACTAAATATATTATTCTTAGAATGTATGCACATATATTTGCATAATAAATGCTTATAAAATATTTTGAATGTCAAATTCCAGACTAAAATATATTCTAGCTATTTTATATACATATATGTCTAGTGTGCTTATCTTTTTGATGGAAAATAATCACTAGAAAAATAAATGCAGATTTATGGAAATTCCTTAATTGACTTTTGTGAAAATTTTAAGATATTGAATTTATACAGAAATGTTTTAATATATGCTAAACGGTGTTATAGATTTGAATAACAATTTAAATGATTGATTTTAAATGAATTTGAATTCCTACCCAAATGTATAATATCGTTCACGAATATTTTCTTAGGTTTTGTGCTAGTCTTTCATGTAGGCTCATGGACTTTTTTATACCAGAATCCATGTTACTGTCGTGTCTAGATGATTTCCAGTTTGCCATTTTTCTTATGATCTTTTTTCGAGTTTCTTCATGAATTTCTGTTTCTATGCCTTCTTCCATTCCCTGAAGATTTTTTTCATGTTTTTCAGACACTCAGCATTCCTGTTGTAGTCTTGTCGTTCTTCTAATATATTGCTCCAGAATTGTCTTGTTTCTGTTGAGTCCAAGTTTTTTACTTGCCGTTGACGTTTTGATAAAAGTGGTTTTCATTGTTTTCAAAAGTCATATTTTCTTTGTAGTGTTCAGATTTGTATCTGTATCTTCGTAGTCTTCCTTTCTTTGCTAGTATCTTTTGATTTAGCTTTTCATGTTTCTTTGTGTTTGTCTTTTTTTTGTCAGCCATATTTTTCTGCTTCCATCTTTTACTGGTTTCTTTAACCTTATTTACAGATGTAACTTCTTTCTTCAATTTATGGATTTGGGTTTTTAGACTAGATTATTATTTACTCACTATGAGTTCTCACGCAGGTCATCAGTGGTTGTTCACCGACAACCGGTGGTA
Source organism: Sepiola atlantica (assembly GCA_963556195.1). Taxonomy (NCBI): domain Eukaryota; kingdom Metazoa; phylum Mollusca; class Cephalopoda; order Sepiida; family Sepiolidae; genus Sepiola; species Sepiola atlantica. Next base: position 115,010,159 of record OY744519.1, on the reverse strand, counting down.
TTCCCTGAAGTCTGAGTGACAACAAGTCTCCCCAGATTTCCAGTATTCTCCACCTCTTTTCGATATCCACCGCAAATAAACTTGCAGTATCACAACAGCCGTTTACCATTGATTTCTCGCTGGTAAGGACCATTGGTCTTCTCTGAGATTAGGGTGGCAATAAGCCTCCTCAAGGTCCCAGCAGTCTCTGCACTTCCAGTGGAGGTCTGGTTTGTGCTGTCCCTCCTCGGTCTTCTCATCCTCCTTGACCCTATGCAAATATTTTGTGTGGTGTCAGCCTAGGCTGGTACCATTTTTTTTTTTTTTTTGAAATTAAAATTTTTTTTTTGAAATTTAAATTTTTTTTTAAATTTAGATTTTTAAAAAATTATTATTATTATTATTATTATTATTATTATTATTATTATTATTATTATTATTATTATAGCAAATGATGAATGTTAAACTGTTATGTATGTTATGTTATCTATAGTGTAGTAAACACACGATGAGATGGATTGCAGGCTAATTTATTGTTGTGACCTTGAAATATTGCAAGCCTACTTACCGTCCCCTGTTCATTTTACTGCAATTCTGAAGGTTACATTAAAAGATTTCAAAAACAACATTGGAACATTTTATAATGGAACTAAACGAGTTCAAGTGGACAAATTTAAACCGTGGCCATTATATGACAAAAAATATGAATACATTTGTCATTACCTACCTATTCACCTCATACCTACATATCTAACCCACTTTGATATGTTAAATTAGTAACATTTTCACAGGTAAAAAATGTAGTTGCTCCTGTTTAAGCTGAATAAAAAAGGGACCTACCACCATTGACCACAGCAAAACCCATAACTCTCTGGGAATATGGTTCTTTGAGAAAGGGTTCAGTACAACCCTGATATCTACTCATATAGTCGTACATATATACTATGATTTACAGGTATAATGTACTGACAATCACAATGAATGTAACACATTTTCCTTGGGTTTTCAAGCGTTGAATTTTTATCCCATGTGCAAAACATCTACATATGAAGATCAATGGATTTCAACAATGAAATCATGGAATCAATGGTATGAGCTTAACGTTACTAGAGAAATATGAAACAATCCTCCATTGATTTGTTGTTTGGAATCGATCAATTGGATGAAACCCAATTTCTTGTGTTGATAATGGTTAAGCTAGGTGGCACCTTTCTGCTAAATTTATATAGATATTAATTCCAGAAAAGAACGAGTTTATTCTGTTCATAAAGAATAGAAAACCAGATGAATCCATTCAGGCATTTATATTTTCCTGTCAGATAAAATAAAGTGAAGAAAGTTTTTTTATAACATGGAATTGTCTGCTGCTCTTGAAATGTTATGGCATGTCAGGAAAACCTCCCACCTTCCTCTCTTGCCGCGTGTCCACTTCTGTCCTCCGCTGTCAAATATGGCAGCTATAAGTAGAGATGATTACTTTATCTATAATCATTTACTTTCCTTTTTTATCAGTCGGATGCACAGTGTAAACATTCTTAGTTTTATCTGATAAACGTTTCACAACATCAGATACAATCAATTTGCAGACACAAAAAAAATATCTTTATTTTCTCAACAACATTTTATTGACAAACTATAATCCATGCATATCATTTTCATCCATAATTATATTTTCATATTTAATGAGAATCACAAATTTGAACTATGTGCATAAAGAGAATGGTTCAGAAAGAATGATTACATTAGAGTTTGTAGAATATGATTCTTGATTTAATATTCCATGTGATAAAATAAAACTTAATTTTTCACTTTATTCCAAAAAACCATAAAGTAAATGAAACGAGACATAAGTAAGAAGAGCACAAGATTGTTTTAAGAAAATGTACCAAAGTTACAATTTTCAAAAAATTGTTGCTTATGCCATGTGAAAACCGTATTTAGTGCTACAAAATAATTTTATAAATGTTTTAGTTAATTTACGAGATAAATGATTTCACTAAAACTTAAGGATTAAATTAAAATTAAAATTAAGTAGTTTCCGCTTCATAACTTGTTAAAAATTCAGTTCTTATTCTGATTTATTTAGTCAGCATGAAATACTTTATATGCAGGAGTCTATTTTTTAGAGAATTATTTTTAGACAGAATAGAATGTGAACGAGAATGTATTCGTTAATCTTAACATATCTTTATCTTGTTTCACTCTTCAGTAATAGAGAGTAGAAATAGCTGTTATCTTGATTTTATCTCATTTCTATTGACTTTGTATGGAAGAAATTGGAAAAAATAATTGAGAGAAAGATTAAGTTGGGGGATTAGATGGATAAATCCCTATTTTCATTAGCTCAAAAGTTATTTCTTTCTCCTATGAATTCTATAATTTATTTGCTGCGTCTTTTCTCCTTTCAATCTTGTTTTTTGGGGTTTTTTGATCATTTTTCTTTTTTGTTATTTTACTCAAATTCTTTAGTTCTTTTTGTTCGTCTTTGTTACTTTTATTCTCATTCTCTCTCCTACTGTTTCATTCTTGCCATTATTACTTCAATCCATATCTTTTATACTTCTTTATTTTCATTCTCCGATATTTACTACCCTTTTATCCGCATTCGCTTTTTGTTTGTAACCTTTTTTTCTCATTCAACAGTTCATCCAAGTCTCATCTCATCCTTTCTACAGTTCCCTCAATAGTTTGCAATCTCTTTTGTCAAGATTTGTGTTTAGCTTGAAGAGAAATGATACAATAAAGATTCTGAACATGTGCATTGCATCAATAACTGTAAGGCAGCCTCCTCTGACAGTTCAGGAACAAACAAACCAAAAAGAAGGGAAGCCCCTTTCTTGGTGGCACCAACAGACAAGTCTGCTTTGCTAGAATGGCTGAAGCAAAATGGTTGAATACATTTCTGGCAATAAAAGACAGAAGAAATTATCAGCATGAGATAAGCATTGTGCTTTGTGCTTCTGTTCATCCAAACAGATGAAAAGGAAGGAACAGACGATAAAACTTGTAATGTTCTCAAAAGCAATTGGTTCTGAATTAGTGAAGAAAACACGAAAATAAAATATTATCGTTAAAAATTGATATTCTTTGAGAAAAAGAACGGGAAATAATTATAAACAGAAAAAAAAAAAAATAAAATAAAATAAAGACAAAGGGTCAGTTTGATTTAAGTTGATAAACTTTAAAAAATGTGTTTGGAGTTAGAAAAATTGGAGAAATCTAATAGAGGAAGTAGCACGTGAAGCATAACAAGCAAAAGAGCAGTAAGTAATTTCATAAAAAGTTACAAACAGTAGCCTATGTCTTTTAATGAAGAAACAAAAGTAATGGATGCCAGCTTTGGTCATGGAACCAAATTAGCGCAAGTTAAAACATGAAGAGGGAAAAATGCTGTTCTTTTTGTTGTATTCAAAAGAAATCATAAGAAGCGTAAAAAGCTTTAAATTCTGATTATGGAAATCATTCAAATCATTTAGACAACTTTTGCAGTTACATATTTCTCTCTTGTTTTACTAAATTCATTGATTATATATCATCATCATCATCATCATCATCATCATCATCATCATCATCTCTCATAAAATTGTATTAGTAGTCTAAATCTTGATGTTCAAAATGATTGAAAAAAATGTTAATAATTATAGCTGAGAAATGACATGGCTCTTTGTAATATTTGTATAATATTAAGTTTAAGAATGCAACTGGTAATGTTATTGTTATTTCACATTTAAGATAATTAACAGTACACTGTATAAACATACAGGGTGTCTGAAAGAATTGCAATAACATCTGCCCATGAATAAAATGAAGATTGTCAGTGGAAATCTTTGTGTACTTATAAAAATAAAGATGGTTCATGGGTTAATAAAAATTAACTAAAATTTAGTTAATAAAAATAAACTAAAATTTAGTTAATAAAAATAAACTAAAATTTAGTTAATAAAAATAAACTAAAATTTAGTTAATAAAAATAAACTCTTATCAAAATAAAGATGGTTCATGGGTTAATAAAAATAAACTAAAATTTAGTTAATAAAAATAAACTCTTATAAAAATAAAGATGGCTCATGGGTTAATAAAAATAAACTAAAATTTAGTTAATAAAAATAAACTCTTATAAAAATAAAGATGGAGCATGGGTTAATAAAAATAAACTAAAATTTAGTTAATAAAAATAAACTCTTATAAAAATAAAGATGGTTCATGGGTTAATAAAAATAAACTAAAATTTAGTTAATAAAAATAAACTAAAATTTAGTTAATAAAAATAAACTAAAATTTAGTTAATAAAAATAAACTCTTATAAAAATAAAGATGGTTCATGGGTTAATAAAAATAAACTAAAATTTAGTTAATAAAAATAAACTCTTATAAAAATAAAGATGGCTCATGGGTTAATAAAAATAAACTAAAATTTAGTTAATAAAAATAAACTCTTATAAAAATAAAGATGGAGCATGGGTTAATAAAAATAAACTAAAATTTAGTTAATAAAAATAAACTCTTATAAAAATAAAGATGGTTCATGGGTTAATAAAAATAAACTAAAATTTAGTTAATAAAAATAAACTAAAATTTAGTTAATAAAAATAAACTAAAATTTAGTTAATAAAAATAAACTCTTATCAAAATAAAGATGGTTCATGGGTTAATAAAAATAAACTAAAATTTAGTTAATAAAAATAAACTCTTATAAAAATAAAGATGGCTCATGGGTTAATAAAAATAAACTAAAATTTAGTTAATAAAAATAAACTCTTATAAAAATAAAGATGGAGCATGGGTTAATAAAAATAAACTAAAATTTAGTTAATAAAAATAAACTCTTATAAAAATAAAGATGGTTCATGGGTTAATAAAAATAAACTAAAATTTAGTTAATAAAAATAAACTAAAATTTAGTTAATAAAAATAAACTAAAATTTAGTTAATAAAAATAAACTCTTATAAAAATAAAGATGGTTCATGGGTTAATAAAAATAAACTAAAATTTAGTTAATAAAAATAAACTCTTATAAAAATAAAGATGGCTCATGGGTTAATAAAAATAAACTAAAATTTAGTTAATAAAAATAAACTCTTATAAAAATAAAGATGGAGCATGGGTTAATAAAAATAAACTAAAATTTAGTTAATAAAAATAAACTCTTATAAAAATAAAGATGGTTCATGGGTTAATAAAAATAAACTAAAATTTAGTTAATAAAAATAAACTAAAATTTAGTTAATAAAAATAAACTAAAATTTAGTTAATAAAAATAAACTCTTATCAAAATAAAGATGGTTCATGGGTTAATAAAAATAAACTAAAATTTAGTTAATAAAAATAAACTAAAATTTAGTTAATAAAAATAAACTAAAATTTAGTTAATAAAAATAAACTCTTATAAAAATAAAGATGGTTCATGGGTTAATAAAAATAAACTAAAATTTAGTTAATAAAAATAAACTCTTATAAAAATAAAGATGGTTCATGGGTTAATAAAAATAAACTAAAATTTAGTTAATAAAAATAAACTAAAATTTAGTTAATAAAAATAAACTAAAATTTAGTTAATAAAAATAAACTCTTATAAAAATAAAGATGGTTCATGGGTTAATAAAAATAAACTAAAATTTAGTTAATAAAAATAAACTCTTATAAAAATAAAGATGGTTCATGGGTTAATGATAAAAACATATGAGCAAAAGCAAATTAGTAAGATTTGATATTTTCCTATTTCAAATATTTGTCATCCTTCTTCAAAAATCAAATTGACCAAATTTACACACATTTATCGAGTTTATTATGTCAGTTTAATATTTTACACAAAATCTAAAGACTACTATGCATTTTGTAGAATCATAAATTTTGAGTGACCTAATTTGTTTATTATTTGGTATACTTTTCATGACATTTCTTTTCATTGATAAAGCATCCATATTTCCATTTTGGGGCTTATCTTATATGCCATTTACCATCTTCAAGACTGAGTTCTACCGTGGATCATAAGAATAGATGAAATAATGAATCTATTATTCCTTCGAGTATAATTATGTTCAGCGATAAATATAAGAAGTATTTATGTACAATAAAGGGTGCTAAATTTATGAAGTGTATATTTACAATAAACGGTGCTAAATTTATGAAGTGTATATTTACAATAAAGAATGCTAAATTTATGAAGTGTATATTTACAATAAAGGGTGCTAAATATATGGAGTGTATATATACAATAAAGGGTGCTAAATATGTGGAGTGTATTCGTGCAAGAAAGGGTATATATATATATATATGTATATATATATATATATATATATAAAGTGGTGTACTAAAAGCGAACTTTTAGGAAAAGTAAAACCTATTGTGAAGAGAATACAGCTCAATATCCTTTCCATTCTTCTTCATATATATATATATATATATTTAAAAATTTTATATTAAACAAAATTTTTATAACATAAAGAAATTGTAATAGCTCAATAGTGTGAGGCTAGAGCTATGTTGTATACAATATTTTTTAATGTAATTTTATACCATATCGAATGTTATGAAAAAAAGGATACTATGCTGATAATGAGTACTGATTGTAATGTTTGCTCTGTTTTATATAGTTAGCATTGAGGATAGCCAAACCAATAAATAGATGCACAGGAGCATTTTAAATATATCTTGGTGTAAGCGAAACAATTGTATGCTGAATAAAAAACAAATTTTGTGAAATGATGTGTATCTGTCCTTTATAACATTGGATATGGTATAAATTAAATAAAAAGATATTGTATATATATATATAAATATATATATATATATATATATATATATATATATATATATATATATATATATATATATATATATATATGGAGTGTACAATAAATAATTTCTGAACTTTTCATGATTTCATTCCCAATGAAGGTATTTTCTTTTCTTATATAGAATTAAAAGAAAAATAATCATTCCTAATTCTATGTCAACATTAAATAATAATTCAAGTTTCTGAAATGTTTGAAAAATGAATTAGATTATCTTCATAATTAATTTTGCCATATTGCAGAATTGAACAGCTTATCATATAGAATAATTGCATTTAAGAATAATTTAATTTTTAGAATAACAGCTTTTATATTATTTAACTTCATTAAATAGAAATCATTTATATTTAAGAAGAAAAATAAACAATGATATTGGTTTATAATGTAAAAATGAATTACTGCATCAATAATTATGCGAAACTTTTACAAGTAAAAATGACTTTGTAAGAAAAGATCTCGAAGTTTATCAGCACAAACTTAAAGCTAAACCTGCAAATAAGAAGAGAATATGATTTGAATTTGCCAAAGTTCACGAAGAAGGCAGACATTTTCGCGAACACTTCTTGAAGTGCGATTTATTTTTAATTATAAGACTCCCTGTAAATTTGTTTGGGTTATGAGGTATTTAAGAGTCCTTCGGATATAAAGATAAAAACAAAAATATCTCCTAGGTATGCAAACGTTGAATGTTATAATCAGAATGCATTCTCATTATCATTCTCTGCAAGATTTATGCATTCTACTTTTCTAAGTTTTTGATATTCTTCTTACATTCTTTTATTTTATTGTCTTTTTCTATCAATGTATCAACATTTATTTCAAAATATTATTATCAAATTTGGTTTATTTGAAATCATTTTACTATGATGGGTTTTCATATGTACAAAAGTAAATCCAATAAATTTCTGCTTGGTGTTCATGTAGCATCTCTCACTAAAACCAATGTTAATGTTGACGGTATTACAGTCAACACTAATGGCTCCCACCAAAACCAATGTTAATGTTGACGGTATTACAGTCAAAACTAATGGCAATAGAAAGAGGTGTTCTCAAAAGATATGTGATTTCTAATCAGGAAGATTCACCTTGTATTCTCTTTCTTATGCAGGTCTGGCTTACATGGATAAACTTGAAGGAATCTTTTCTTCTAAGCATTTTCTTTTACTTGTAATCTCCTTTTTAGCAATAACGAATAGAATAAACAATTTTGTTTTAAACATAAAATTTGAATTGTTTTCTACCGAAGATCAAAATTAAAGTGACATTTTTAAATACCAGAACTCTTTTGCATGAAAGAAAATTTTGAATTTCTCCAAAAAATTTATATCTAATTTCCTTGTTGTTTTGAGGGTTTTTTTTAATCGTTGTTTTATGAATCTTCAAATAAACTCAATTGTTGTCATCATCAGCTATAGTTAGTGTAATACATTTAAATTATTCATAAATCTAACGTTTGTAAATTTCAAAGTTATTTGTTCTTTTAAGTTAAATTTAAAAAACAATTTTAATTCAAAGCATATTTTTAAATTAGAAATAATTTTTTAAAAAATGTTTTGAATTTAAAACTTTTTGTTTAAAGAAACTTTTTTAAAGACATGTTTAGCTGTTTTGTATAGTTTTTCTTTATACAGATTTTGTTTTTCACGAATGTTGCATTCACGTTGTAAAGGAAACCTGAAAAATGATTGTGATGATTATAGTATCCTTTTGTGTGTTACATTATCGTTACATTATTAATAAACAATTAAATTTGTATTATTTTCATTATTTGAACTCGTGTTCTCATCTTGAATACTATTCTCACAACGTTTTGTGCTGAATAACTTCTGATCTTCTTCAGGTGCATCTTGTCAAACTCGAGAATCTTTATGTCAAACTCGGGAATCTGTGCAGAATTTCGAACGGAACCCTTTATTTAATTCACGGGGGTAGCTTGCTCTCGTTCCATCAGCCATCATTGGGTAAAAGTCTAAAGAAATTTGTAATTATATTCTTAGTATCGCCCATGTAAAGGATTGAACCTTCAACCTAAGAAACAAACTGTAAATTAAAATAAATTAATACTTAGCACTTTTATCTGTTTCTCGCAGACAATTCTACTATGAATTTTAAGAGGCTTAACCCTCTGAGCGCTAAATTTTTTTTTGTATAAAAATGATTTTTTACACCTATTTTTAAAATGGCTCTGTAAGCTTAACCTTTTATGCGCAAACACTGTATATGGCATTTGTAGCATATAACTAGGACTATCAAAATAAATTGTAAAATTTGACTAATTTGCATATTATGATGGCGGCCATCTTGAATTTATAATGGGGTTGACCATCCGCTCATTGAAAATTGTCATTTTTTCAATTGCTGAATTTTTTGTGTATATTTGTGCTGTTGTGTGTTATATTGCAAATAAAACCAGCTTTGCAGAAAATACACATGTAGTAGCGTCTGCTATTAGAGGTAGTAGATCTAAATATTCCTGAGTTCAACAAGACGCACCTAGAGAAGGTCGGGGGTTACATTTGCCGCAACATTGTGATAATAACATCCAAGATGAGAACACTAGTTTGAATAATCGAAATAATACAAATTATCAATCCTCATCTAAAAAATTCCTAAACACAAACAATTTAAATAGGAATAATTGAAAAACTGAGGCGTTTATTTAAAACTAACTTGCACTTGTTTTCTAAAATGAATCATATTGACGCATATAAACAACATACATAGGCTCAGATAAGAACAAAAATCAAGACCAGAATTATGACTTTACAAAATATTACCTATGAAAAATTTCAAGGCCATTTAAACTTCTACGTGGAAAACTTCATGGTCATAATAATGACTGTACAAAATATCATTTATGAAAAATTTAAATATTCTAATTATGACTTTAAAATGTTACTTATGAGAAATTCCAAGGTCATAATTATAGTTGTACAAAATGTCACCTATAAAAAATGTATTTCCAATTGTAATGCACATTTCTAATAAAAAAACACATTTCTTTTCTTATGACTACTAAGATATTGGCACAAAAGAAAATTGTGCGTCATGTGTTACATTTTACCCCAATACACCCCCACACATAAGAAGCACTGGAAATAATTGATGGCATCAGAAAATTTGACCTCGAAATAAAGCATTTTCAATGAAGGCTTAAGGAAAAGACATTCTGTTGCTCTGTACCTGAAAACAAAGGATTCAGTCACCTCTGATACCCCATTGCTTCTGATGTGCCCGCTATGTATACATGGAATATTTATGACAAATATGGGAAGATCGCGTTCATTATGTTCAATTCTATATTAACATTTTGGATTGTAAAATCTCATTGGAAAGAGCATATTTTAAAAAGTCAAGGGAAAGAAATATAACAATTGGCAAATAATTGATTAATCTGAAATCTATATGTCGGCAGTATATGTATGATTTATATTTGTCCTCAACAAGGATAAAAAAAATTAATTTAATCTCAATAGTATAACTTATTTAATAGCATATTGATGATTACGTCATAGAGAAAAAGGAAATAAAATCATTATAAAAACGTGAAAATGTGAATATAAAGGCACCTATTTCAAGAGAGAGAAAATGAAAGAAAAGAACAGATTCCTTCACAAAATCTTCAATACTCATCATGTATTACATTGTGTCCTGCAACGGTTAACACCAACACAATTTCTTGCAAAATAAGTTCAAAATGCCATCTAACAGTGAATCGAAATATTGACGCAGATGTCCATAAACATTTATAGACATTATAAACATATGCATATTTAAAACCGAAGTTAATGTAAATTTTTTAAAAAACTACTCAGCAGTGTGAAAATATAGTAAAATAGGCTTATTGGAAATCGATTTCACTTTTGTTTTCAGATGCCGAAAGAAAGAAATTAGAGTTAATAAACCTCCAACACTGAAGTGGACATTGTGTTCCTTTTCTAGGTACCTGTTACCTTTAGCCTATGTTACCTATGCGTTATTTTTAAATTTATAAGTGGTTCTTTGCAAATTCTCATCCAATTATAATTTTTTTTATTCAAAACGGTCTTCATCTTATACAGAATTCAGAGTATCAACTACAAAAATTATATGACACAAAGTTTCATTTTGATACTAAGATTGTCATGGAATCAATCTTTAGTAATAAATTGTGTCACATATGACAAAAACAAACTTTTATATAATTTTATACTACAATATATAAATATGGCCTGATCCATCCTATACTTGTATAAATTTAAAATGACAATAGACATTTCCCGGACTTTGGATAGAATCAAAATGTAGTATCTGTTCTGTCCAGGATCAGATAAAGAGAAATCCTTCTCAACAGAGGCAATCTTTATAGTTCCATCCAGAGTTCCCCTTTTGTGGAGCTGGGTTTTATCCACATAAAAAACAGACCTTGTGTCTAACATTGCTCTTGTGTGGAGGCAAGTAAATAGGAACATTTCACATCTCATATATAAACTAATTCAATTCCTGAAATAGCCTAATAAACAAAAACTATATAAAGGAATCTTATTGTTCACTCATTATCGCCATATTTCGTTCATGTTCAGAAAAAGAAATTTGTTTATTTCCAATCGTTTTTGTATTTTTATATTTAGTCTGCTCACCAGTTTCTGTTTTATTACTAATATCATAGACAGAGTTGGAGGAGTTAATCCCCTATAAGTAACATGTCCTTTTACTGCTACCAGAATGACCAGGTTAAAATATTTTGTAGGGTCATCGCTTGTAAATTCTGCAGATGCTCAAATATGTAATAATCATTCAGATTTTCTTACATCAAAGCTTATCATTAAAATTATAGCAAACACTGAATATTAATTAGTTGTAATTTTATTCAATGTTAACTTTATAAATATTACAGTCACAAATTAAAAGACAAGCTACATAAGATACATTTATACAAGCAGTTAAGCTTTTGTCACACTTACGAGCATCCATAGTTTACATTATCTTCATCGTAGAGAAATACTGATGCTTTATCAACCCGTTTTTTATTAATGGCATGCAACTTCATACTTCTATATTACTTTGAGTTCAATTACACTCTTATTTGTTACACAGATTTAAATTAACAGTTATTCTCTTCAGTATTTACACATTTCTTTTTTAATATGTACCGAGGCCTGTGCTTGATAAGCAAACTCTACTTTTCGGTACAATTACTGTTGTTCTCCGACGTTCTTTGGCTTTTATCAACAAAACAAACTACAAGCCATGTTTATTCGATGAAGGTAAACTTTATGTTCTTTCTTCTTTAATAGTTATACATTATCAATTGCTTTTCACTATATTAGAGAACCAATGCTTTTTATACACGCCTTCTTTCTAAACGTCTTTCATTAACTATTATTATATTAATACTACTAATATTAATAATAATGATAATAATGATAATAATAATAATAATAATAATAATAATAATAATAATAATAATAATAATAATAATAATAATGATAATAATAATGCTTGGTCTAAGTTTAGCAATTAAAGTGAAACTTATTGTAATTTAAATTTAAACATTTTGCTCGACGTTCAATTCATTTAAATGTTGATAATACTACCAATAATAATAATAATAATAATATGCTTTATAAAAGTAAAATTTATTGTGATGATAATAATGATGATGATGATGCTGCTACCACTTGATCAAATTCTCAAGTGATCCCACATGCATATGTCTAAATTATTTGCTTTTTCTTTGTTTTTAATTTTTATTTATTTATTCGGTTGTACCTACTATTTCGGGCTGTTTCAGGTTGAAGGACTCCAATAATAGCCTTTATGTTATTTACTTATTTAAAAAGAAAATTTAAAATAAATAAAAACATTTAACAAAAAACAACGTAATAACAGTCTTCCTGAAAATAGACTGAGCACTGAATATCTATAAAATAAAAAAACAAACAAAGGTTAGCAGAGCTATCGGCTTTACATTAAAACTGACTGGTATGCAGCTGACGAATAATATAAACACTGACAATTTGGGGTTTCCTGCATTCACTCAGAGTATCCATACACAGCAAAGAAAAGATTTTACTAATTTGAAAATTGCAACTTATAGAAAATAACCAATTTGAATAAAAATATTAATATGGGGTTCAGAGATGGTAGCATGATTTCTTGGTTTCCTCAATTTCCCCGGGTAAAGTCGGAATACGGGTCTTGCTAGTGTACAATGAAATGAAACTAGTAAAAAAACAATGGTAGTTTCTTCAATTGTTGAGTCAAAACGTAGACATGTCAGTGTGTTGCAATTGCTCATCTTGTAATATACTAGTATACAATGACTCAAAAGTTATGCACACGAATCTTCATAACTGACATGTACATCACTTCCGTTATGAAAATGATTGATCTTTGTTGTTCTTTTCGTGCATAAATCGTCATAATAACTGCACAGAATGTGGATTAAAAATCTTTTTATTTTTTCGTATATTTAAAAATAAGACAAAATTAACCAAACAATAGAAAAAATGGTGACATTTACTGGGGGTTTATTTAGTTGTTAATTATGTGTTCCTTATCTATATCCTACTAAAACTTTGACGATCTTGCTTGTTGTCACCGTGCACACACTTTATTTGTACATGAATGTTTTAGATGAAGATTGAACGAAGCACGAATAACATAAATAAAGGGAAGATGATAAGAGAAATGATTAGAGGAATGGAATGTAAATAATTAAAAGAGAAAGAGAGAGAGAGAAATAAAAGAGATAGAGAGGAGAGAGAGGCAGGAAAGGGGAAAGAGAGATGACAACAGAAAGAGAGAGAAAGAAAGATAGAAAGAAAGGAAGAGAGGAAGAGAGAGAGGATCTATTATGACATCACAATGTATTGTGACTTTGTGCTTTTACTTTGACTTTGTAACCCTTGTAAAAATATGATTTAGTCTTTGACTTCTTAGTACATAAAAAAAATAAGCAACCAATGTCAAAGTTAAGAAATTATGTATTTAATAATATATATAACAATTACTCATCCAATGTGTTACGGGTGGTCTAGTATTTTTTTTTTTTTTTTTTTTTTTTTTTTTTTGGCTAAGAAAGCATACGCACAAGCCATGTAAGATAGGCAAAAATTTAATCAGTGTACAAAAATAAATCAAGTTTTCTCTTGAAAGCACTGATAGTAGGCGCTTGGATGACCTCAGCGGAAAGCCTGTTCCAGGGGTTGACAGAACGAATTGAGAAGGATGCTTGACGCCTCTGAAGCCGAAATTTACGACAGTAGAGCTTCTGGTCATGACCTCGAAGGCCTCTGTCTTTCAATAAGATTATTTAAATTGGTCACTTTAAAAGTAAAAATGACAGGCAAAAGAAGTTGCCTATGTAAAAGCAAGCAGTTTCTTCAAATACATAGGAAACCCTTATTCTCGAATGGTCATCTGGCCTTGATAAGCGGTGACCTTTATTGTAACACAAAAAATTCATAAAGCCACAAGAATGAGAAGAACAAATGTCGGTTATAACTAATCGAATGTGAAAGAAAAAGAATGTCAAAGAAATGTTTACATCTATCTTGAGTGAACACCATAAATGTGACATAAACAGGAAAGGAAATGTCTGGGCAAAGATATTGATGGAGATTAATCTTATACTGAAAACAACGACTACAACAACTTAGAAGAAGAAGAAGAACTAGATCAGAGACATCGATCTAAAAATAGTGACGCTTATGCGATAATGTTCACGACAAAGGTCGACTCGTCTTCACAATATAGATCGATGGTCTTACCCAGATAACACTGTGCAAAGTAATTGAAACAGCATGCAGAATATGCATTTATACATTAAACATTATGTTTCATAAAGTAGTCTTAGATCAATGTTACACATAATTGGTAATAAGAAAATAGAATATAAATATGTGTCACTGTTGACATCGACACATGTCATGTTGAAGAGGTTTGTATTCTCTTACATGCATATGCTTGACAAAGGTGTAAATTAATCAACCATTCACAGGTAAAAGACTAGGGTAATGTAGACATATTATAACCTGGGAAGGCAACCAGTCTGAAAAATGTTCAATAGTTTAAATCTATTTTGCATTGAAAATGGATTGGCAAGAAAGATTTCCAAATCCAAGTCTACCAAAAATTAGATTTTTTTTCTAATTGAGTAAATTATTTTTATAACAATTACATAATATGGTTAACATAGCATTTGTGTAGAAAATGTTAAGAAGACACTGATTGAATTCAGAAACAATGGTGGAAGAATAGAAGGATATATTGGGAATCTTTCCGAAGAAATATTTGAGATAATTTTATCTGTATATTCCTAATTATGTATTGTGTGAAATTGTAGGTATTTATATATATTCATGTGTGTGTGTTTGTGTTTTTAGTGAATGTTGAGATGCGATTGTCCAAGGTGACATAATAAAGGATTAAAAATAAATTCAAAGTTCTGTACTGTGGGTGCTTTATTTTAGTAGGTGTAACATGAAAGCAAGAAAAGGAAATTAGAAGAACGATTCAAATGATTTAAAGGTAAGAGACAAAGGCAGACAAATCGAGTAAACGATGACGTCGCTTGTGTATTGTTGAAAAAGAAACAAAAGTTTTAAATGAGTTCTGGATAAGAGTTTGATCGAGACAAACGTTGAAAATTATGCTATCAAACTTTTGAAACAGTTGGAGATCTCCTAAGACGAAAGGGCTCCCCCAAAGTGTCTGTTCGTTGAGTTCTTCGATTATCTTATAAGAAGTATGTACCTAACATTTTGAACTAAGGTACAGAGTAGACAGTAGTTAAGATGAATGGTATCTCTCTCACATAAAATTAATCTGAAATTCCAAGGAAAAATGTCTTAAACTCCTTTTCTGGGAGAAGAGAAAGTTTTATTATCTAGCCACACCGATGACGGTCACGGCAACGGTGACAACACGCAGAGAATGAAAGGAAGAGATAACTAATGCATCGACGAAAAAAATAAGAGGCAAAGCGAATATTTGCAGTCATCCAACCCACGGTGAAAGAGACAAGAGAAAAAGTAATAAAGAAAGGTCAATTTTGCACTAATATTAACATTGAAACGGACATTGTCGCTTTAAAGAAGGGAAAGAAAGAAGCAAAAGGGTTACAAACACATCTGCACACACATCACGTGTAAAAGATATAAGATGTGCACATGTAAGATATTTGGACAATGTTTAAATACACACACACACATAAAAGGAAATAATGATTATACACCCACACACACATTATAAGGTAGACCCATGAAAGAATTAAGATACGCGAAAAGTGCGTAAGTTAAGAGAGCAAGAAAAATAGCTTAAAAACTTTATTAGGAACGTATTTTGAAAGTGACATCGTAACAAAAACACGAAACAAAATCTGACCGTAAAGATAGGAAAAGAAAGAAGAAATCAATTAACCTTTTCACTTGCAATTTAGAAATAGATTGCAACTTGTTGAAAATGAAAGGAACGTTCGAACACAAATGCTAAATTGCGAAACAGAAAGTATTTGTTACATTAAAATCAAAACAATCATTGAATTACAAAACAATAACAAATAATAGTTATTTAATAAAAATGTTTTTTGTTTTTTTTTCAAAACCAATATGCAAAGTAGTTAGCCTTGTGACTGATATCGCATATATATAAGCAGTATATAAAAAAGATGGTGCATCTATTGTGTAAAATTGAATTAACACGAAATTGAACGTTTGGGCGTGCGAGAAATGGGCCCAACTTTCGCATTTATTCATTTAGATGTATCCTACTTTTTTAGTTACATTACTTCTGTAGGGCTTGAACTGGTAACAATGTATAGTACTAGTTAAAATACCCAGGACGGATTCATAGTAATTAACTAAATAACTGCAAGTGAGCAGAACAAAACAAATAAATATGTGAAAATAAGAATTACATAACTAAAATTATGGATTTTGAAAAAAAATTAATTATGGGATGCCTCATGAACACGATTTACTCAAATTAGTTAGAATTGATATCATTTTTTTCTGTAATAATGGGTTAAATTTCATTAAAATCACAGCTAAAATTATCCAGTATATATGGTGGTCATAATCCCCTTTAAAGAAAGGTGAAGTCCCCAAATACTTTAATGCAATCAAAACATACTGCTATGCTGGAAATAACTATTTGTAAGTTTGAGAAAGGTTTTAATTTTGTGGAGATCAACCTTAACCGTAGATAGATTTAAACTGATCATTTTCTTCTCAGATTTTGAGCTTCTGTTTCATTTTATGTAAGTAAAACTATAAAATTAAATTTCATTAAAATCAGTGGCTAAATGAAATGTTATGCGAGCGGATTCATGCTCTCTCATCGACATCTTTAAAGAAAACAAATATAAAAAAATATGAACCCTTTCCCCTTAGGGCAATTTGCATAGATAGAAGATCATTCCGACCAAATTTAACATTTCTACGTCTAAGAACCTATGAGTAGTTAGAAGGCAGACAGACATACACTTTCCATATTTTATGTATGTATATATTAGAGTTGGGCGGTTTTGAAATTTTGGTTTCGGTATCGGTTTCGGTTTTTTACCCTTAAAACCTCGGTTTACGGTTCGGTTTTTCGGTTTTTTTGAAAAAAAATTTTTTACTATGGAAGCTATTCATTCTCTTGTGTGATGATTAGTTATTATTCAACGTTTAGTTGAATTATGCCACTGTTTCGATAATTTTGTGACTGAATCATTCTCCATATGAATCATATAAGTTTTAAGGTGTTGACTGTTGTAATCAAAGTTCTGATACTTTTTCAACAGTTAACACGTTAAAACATAGATCTATTTTAACTTTGGTAAATTTATTCAGTTTTTAACTTGCCAAAAAAGGGCCGACAACAACAAAAATTTAAAATTTGTTATATAAAAGGAATAACAAGTCATTTTTTTTTTTAGGCAAATACTTATTGTAAAGCTTAAAACTTAAAAAATTTGAAATAAGCTAAAATATTTTTATCTTAACTGACGGAACATCTTATAATTGTTCCCCTACAGTTCTTCTGCCGACTAGTCCCATCTGTATGGAGTGTGACACTTGGTGACTGCAGGATCATCTTTGCAGCATGAAGCTTAGTGATGAAATGAGATTCATCACTGATGTTTGCTGATGTGGATATTGAGGGAAGATCATCCAGCTTTTCTTCAAAAAATGTCAATTACTTGTGAACATTTTGATGCAGAAATACCTGCTACCTGCAGGCCTATAATGGTCATCCTAACATTATCATTAAAGCGGTTGCACCAACTGTCCCTAGTTGCTCTAACCTCCTTTTTGTTTTTTTCTAATATCTGCTGAATAGCTTCATCTCTGGAAGTCTTCTCGTTCCTCAACTTCTTACACTTCCTTTTCAAAAGACTTCTTGTTTTCTGAAGTGATACCTTTTCAGCTTTCAGCTTTACCTGAATCTCTTTCAAGGAGTTGACTTGTTTTTTAAGCTCATTATTTTCACTCAGTCTCTTCTTGTTCATTTGTTTTAACATATAAATTAGTTTATACAATTTACTCTTTGTCAACTTTTTCTGCCTGTCAATGGATTGTTTGGAGACTTCCATGCGCAATCTGGCAATCACGTTCTTAACATGAACATTCTGATTTAGCAGAGATGGTTTTTGTTTAGAAACAGTTTCATATTTTGCTGTTAATAATCGAAATGCAGTTCTCATATCGGACAGCTTATTCTGATATTTTTTGACCGATTCTTCCAGTGCCTTAATTTTTGAAGCAGGTGGGTGTTCAATAGTGGCTGAATCATTGGATTCGTCTGGAGATTTGACCTGGGAAGATAGGGTAACTCGCTCATGGAAAGGTGAAGTCAAAAACTGCTGCAGTTCTTGAGGTCTTTGTATCTTGTTTTTTCGTTTTATCCGATTCTCTATTACCAGTTTTTTTAATGTTGAGGACAGATGCTTTTCATCGTAATTGGACGACAGAAGTTGATTTATCCACATGACCATCATACTGAACTTGAGATTCTTCTGCGTTAAGTAATTCTGGAGCTGAAGAATATCTTCATTAGTCAACTCATTTGATCCTTTGGCAGCTAAAGAATCTAAATTTAAAAAATAATAATTTACCAAAGTTAATAACAATACTGTTAATGATACGCGCTCGGTAAATTCTTTTTACGAACATGTGCTAATAAAATATCCGTTTCTCTAATTTTTTTTTTTGGGGGGGGGGGGGGAAATCATTTACTACACTCAACAGAACGAAAAAAAGGATGAAAAAACAAAATGTGTAACAAATAAATGTTAGCAAAGGCAAGTTATTCATCTACCTACATGGATAAGTTTATTTGTATTTTAACTGATTTTAAAGGGTTGTTTTTGGTTCAAACCAGCTGTGTCAATAGAATAAATGTCACAAAAACATAATTTATCGAATAATGATACCGTTAATGATACGCGTCGTATTATTTCTGCAATGTTATTATTTAATTCAAGAACGTACTTTATATTGATTTTATCAAAACGCATTAAAATACGCTGAATAAATCTCGCCGTGTGCCGGTAAATAGGGATATATTACACGAAACCGCTTGATAGTGACAACTGTTAATGTTATGAAGAAGTGATTATTCGGCACTTCTTCAGTTTAGGTGTGAATCAGAAATCAATTTTGAAGAGTTACATTCCAGATAGCGGTTTTTAAAACTCATTAAAATACGCTAAATAAATACTGGCGGTGTCTCTAAATTTGAATGAGTTTTATTTTGTGTATACGTCGGCCGTGTCTCTAATGAATAACATTACAGACATGACCGCCGTGTCTGCAGCTTCTTCGTTTTAATAAACAGCTGTTATTATTATTATTATTAAAAAATATCTTTCATTTCCTGTTATTTAATTTAAAAGCGCTTAAAAATATTTAAATACCACCCGTTTTTAATTCGGAAGTTATTTTCGTTTTATTAATTATATTTACGCACATGTGATAAAAAAAATACCACTCGTTTTAAATTGACGCACAAAGTTCAACTAACAAATATATTCTTCAATTTATCATTTTAAACAAACAATAAAAGACTTCATGCAACTTTTAAATAAACAAAAAACAAAAAAATTAAAGTCGCCTAAGATCTTTGAAATATCCATCAGCAGCAATTGTTTTGTTGACGTTTTCGAATTTTTGATGCGCGGCGGTTATAGATCATTGAAGATTTTGTCATTTGCGCGGACCTACCTCCAGTTTTATACGTTGCGCGTCCTGAGTTATGGGTGTATTAATATGACACCAACAGATTATTAAAGACGGTATATTTCTCTACAAAGGTGTACATTTTTGACATTTTTTTACATTGAATTTCTTTGTGATTTTATACACTAAATTTTTTAACTTGGATTTCTTTTATAAAATTCGACATAAAACCCTATGTTACGCCCACCAAATTAAAGAGCGTCCTTTTTTCTTTTAGATGGGACTATTTTTATATGCATAGTAACATGCGCGAGCGCGCGCAACAAATTTGAAAAAGACATCGATTTTTTTCAAAAAAAAAAAAAGCGTCCATCACTGAAAATAGTGACCTAATTTAAAATTGTCTGGAAAAAAATATATTAATGAGACAAGAAAAAGAATTATATCTTTATAAAGAGAAAAGATTAAATTTTGTTTACATCCAAATTTTATCAAAATAATCCAAAAAATTAACGAGATACCGCAAGTTGAAATTGTATGGAATTTCACTTTTTTTTACATATTTCGCTAGCAAATCAGCCCGGTTTGGGATACCTATTATCATATATTTGTTCAATCTGTCCTCTTACTAATATAACATTTTTTGGTAATATTCAATTTTATTCAAATCGGAAAATCTTTTCAACCGTGTTTCCTTGTATATGGTGGCTTACTGTAATAAAAACACAATACCGAACGGTTACGGTTTAAAAAAAAAAAACCGATTCGGTATTCGGTATGGAGACGAAACCGAAAAACCGCGGTTTTTCGGTAAAACCGCCCATCTCTAGTATATATATATATATATATATATATATATATATATATATATAGACAATGTAGTTGAACAAGTAAATGTCACTTACAATCACACTTATACACATGTATTAAATTCAAGTAACTTTTAATCGATAACACCAAAAGTGGAGAGCTCATTCCAAATATTCAAATGAATCGTTGCTATTAAATAAGCAATACGAATATTATAAATAATAATAATTCTTTAAGATGTAATCGATATCTTGCATTTATAATGTCAGGGCTTCCCGTCTCGCGGGTATCAAACAATATGAAAGAACAACAACTCAGAAGGTAACGTGTTAACAACAGCTTGGTCGCAGATAGACTGCCGTCCAAACATATATTTATTGAAGAGCGCACATACCTAAGGGTAGATAACTCATAGAGTTATGTCCCTTTGATTGGGGACATCACATCCCTCCCCATCTTGGTGGGACAACTTGTCTTATTTTATTTATTTATTTTACATTATGTAGTCTTTGAATCTGGCTGGGGGCAGTCTTTCCCGAGATGGATTTCGTCTCGGTAACTGGTCAGCTATTTGTGTTTTGGGTATTTCCAGGTCTTCTGAGGTGTGTGAATTGTACTCACTTTCCCAGTCTGAATCAGAGTCACGGTTCTCATTCCTAGGTGTTATGCGTCTTAGCAAAGAAGAGTTTCTAGTCATTTTGTGATTTCCTCTCTGCACCGTTATCATACTTCCCTTCATTTTTGTAATGGTATATGGTTTAGGATTGTATGATGTTGACAGTTTGTTTTGTCTCTTCTGCCTGACCAAAACCATATCACCCAGGCTGAGAGTTGTTGTTTTTGCCTTTCTATCAGCGTACCCCTTCATCTTCTCTTTTCCTTTGGAGTCATTTTCTTTTATTCTTTTATGTGTCGGCCCTGTTACTGGGCTTTCGATACCATTTGGTATTCCGATGTTCATTTTTCGGCCCGTACAAGCTTCAAATGGTGATATTTTAGTGGTGGTATGGGGGGTGGCTCTATATTGCCTTAGGAAATGTGGTAACTGGGTCTTCCAGTTGTGGCCTTCCACCGTGGCTGCAAGAATGTATTTTTTTAAGGTGCGCATAAAACGCTCTACTTCACCATTTGCCTCCGGCCATAGAGGTGTAATGCGTCTATGTTTGAAACCTGCTTGTGCCGCTAAGTCTTTAAAGTCTTGTCCTTGAAATGGTGGACCGTTATCAGATTTTAGAATGGTTGGATATCCTTGTCTAGCAAAGATCATGTTTAAACGGGGAATAACTGTACCCTCCACCTCAGGGAATCGGCTGTAATCGTCGATTATGACTAACGCATAGTCACCTGATGGGAACGGACCTGCAAAATCGACTGAGATTTCAGTCCATGATGCAACTGGTAGTGGTGAGGAGTGTATGGGTTCGCGGCTCATGTGCCTTGGGTCTGAGGCTTGGCAGGGAATGCATCCGTGTACTGTTTCCTCCACCAGTCTATCGATTCCTGGGAACCATACTTTTTCCCTTATCAGTTGTTTGGTTTTGACCATGCCCTGGTGAGATTGATGGGCTAAATCGACGGATCTCTTCCTCAATTTTGAGGGAATTACAAGCCGGTGTCCTCGAAGGACGAGACCATTGTGTGTTGAAATTTCGTCCTTGAATAGGGAAAAACTTGACAGCTGGGGGTCATTCCATCGTCCATCTTTAACCGCACCCATGACTTTTTGTAACTGGGGGTCCTGTTCTGTGGCTTGTTTGACTTCCTCAAGAGTTAAAGATTTTGGTATGATATTCTTAGCTATATATCTTATGTAGGCTTCTGCTACATTGTCTTTAGATGGTATGTGTTGTGGGTGACGACTCAGATAGTCCGCAGGGTTTTTGTCATCTTTCCCGGGACGGTATACCAGGTTGTACTGGTAGGGCATGAGACGAAGACGCCAGCGTTCCATTCTTGTTGTTGTCGGTTTGAGACTTTTCACAATCCCTAGAAGAGGTCGATGGTCGGTGGTGATTTCGAATCTCGCTCCATATAAGTAGAGATGATAATGCTCAGCTGCATATACCACGGCTAACATTTCTCTCTCAGTTTGAGAGTATCGTTGTTCTACATCTGTGAGGGCACGACTGGCATAACATAGCACCCTCCCATCTTGTGTCAGAACTGCACCTAATCCAACTGGGCTTGCATCTACCAGTATGTCTGTGTCTTTCTTCGGGTCAAAATACGCCATCACCTCAGCTCCAGTCAACGCCTCCTTTAACTTGTTTGCAGCTGCTTCTTCTTCCTCTGTCCATCTCCAGTTTGTATCTTTTTTTGTGAGCCGTCTCAGTGGTTCACTAATAGTGGCATAATGTGGAATAAATCGAGCCACATACTGTGTCATGCCCAAGAATGATCTGACTTCACTGATGTTCCCTGGAGACTTGCATTTTGTAATAGCCGAGATTTTCTCTGGGTCAGGGGACACTCCATTCTCACTGAAAATGTGTCCGAAGAAAGTCAGTTTCCGTACAGAAAAAAGGCATTTTTCTTTGTTCAGCTTGGCTCCTACTTCTTGTAGACGTTTCAGGGTGTTCCTCAAGCTGATGTCATGAGATGACTGGTCACGTGCATATATTATTATATCATCTGATAAGTTTTTCACTCCAGGGATGTCTCCGAGGAGGTCTGATATAGCTTTTTGAAATAGTTCTGAGGATGCATTCACACCAAAACTTA
The DNA here is from genome assembly GCA_963556195.1 of Sepiola atlantica. NCBI lineage: Eukaryota > Metazoa > Mollusca > Cephalopoda > Sepiida > Sepiolidae > Sepiola > Sepiola atlantica. The sequence continues at coordinate 114,986,706 of OY744519.1, read as the reverse complement.
GTCGCTTGTAACGAAATAAACCTTCATGCCTGGCAAATGTCGTTATATATCTGCTGGGCTCTTCCAGTTCTAATTGATGATATGCATTAGAGAGGTCTAGTTTGCTGAAAACTGTACACCCATTTAAGTCCGCTATTAGGTCGTCTACGGTTGGCATTGGATGTTTAATCCGTTGAATGGCTTCATTTGCCTTTCTCATATCGACGCAAATTCGTACGCTACCATTTTTCTTGGGAACTACGACAATCGGGCTAACCCATGGGGTAGGTCCCGTGACTTCCTCAATCACATCCGTTTCCATGAGACGTTTGAGTTCTGTCTTCACATCTTTTCTCACATGGAAGGGTATCCTGCGGTGTCGCTGAGTTACGGGGAAAACCGATGAGTCAATGTGGAGCTTAATGGTAACTTCAGAAATTTTTCCCATCTTTCCATCAAACAGTGCATGGAACTCGTCTTGAATTGGGACCGTCACATGGAACGTGAAGTTAAACGTTATCATTCCCAATGCTTCAGCAGAATTACTGCTCAAGAGGTTCTGCAGTCCAACTGAAGTATTTTCGCTGTCGACCACAAATATTTTAGCCTTACAGGATTTATCCCGAAATTTTATGCACGCATTGATAAATCCTCGGATGGGTATGGCATGTTTTGACCTGTATGCAAATATCCGGGTCGTTGTTTTATTTATACGTGGTTTGTGTTTTAAATCATCATATACGTGTCCAGCAATTATGTTTACGCTAGCTCCCGTGTCTACCACAAACATTACAGGGGAATTATTCACAAGGGCGGTAACTTTTGGTGTCTTATTCGGATTATTGACAAGGGCGGTGACTCCTGGTGTCTTAGTTGGACGTGTAGATTTTACCGAGTAAATAGATTCGTCACTGTCGTATAGGGAGATATCGGAGGAGGATTGGTGAAAAGAATTACTCTTACCGGCTTTGCTTTACATGCTCTTGCAAAGTGGTTTTTTTTGTGACAATTCATGCATTCTTTTCCTCGGGCTGGACAAGTCGGGTGTGTAGCAGAATATCCACAATAGTGACATGTTTGCTGTCCGCCATCTTTTTTTTGTCCACCTCGTGGTCTGTTGTTCGAGGTGTCATGGCGACTATTTTGCCGTGAGTGTCCACAACAAATGTCTTTACTGTCGTTGACGTTGAAATTTTCATTATTTCTACGTGTGAGACGCGTGCGGTTCTCGTTGCTGTAAATAGCTTGCAGTTCATTTCGTTCCATGTCTGCAGCGCGCGTATCAGCAAGTTCTATTGCCCTAGCTTCGTCCAGGACTTGTTTCAGCGTAGAGTTGTCTCTTAGCGCCTTCCTTCTGACTTTAGAGGATGTGCACCCCTGCAAAATTTGGGCTAGGATCTCTCTGTCTTTATCTTCAAACTCGCACGTGGTGGCTAGAGTCCGTAGTCGGGCATGGTACTGATCTAGACTTTCGTCCATGTTTTGCATAGCCCGTCGAAATTTGAAAAGTTCATATGACGTGTTTTTCTGCGGCGTGAAATGATCCGTTATCGATTTTTTCACAGTTTCATACTCGTCCGAAACTATAGAGCCGTCGTCCAAAATGTTTGTTGCACCTATGCCCTTTTGCTGGTCCGTGAAGTCATGGAAGATATCAAAGATTTCGTCTCCTGCGTAGTGAAGAAGTGTTGCTTTCTTCTTTTTGTCGTCGCAAATGTCCATAGCAATAAATAAATTTTCTAACCTGTCTATCCATTTTTTCCAGCGAACGGTAGTCGTGTTTTGGTCCGCATGTACGCTGAAACTTGGAAAAACTGTTAATCCAACGCTAGCCATTTTTTTTTTTTTGTATTAATTCCGGAAAAAAAAAAAAAGATTTATTTTTGTATTAAATTCCGAAATGTAACGTGAGCTCGTCACGAAATTCTCGTCGCCAGTATAATGTCGGGGCTTCCCGTCTCGCGGGTATCAAACAATATGAAAGAACAACAACTCAGAAGGTAACGTGTTAACAACAGCTTGGTCGCAGATAGACTGCCGTCCAAACATATATTTATTGAAGAGCGCACATACCTAAGGGTAGATAACTCATAGAGTTATGTCCCTTTGATTGGGGACATCACAGCATTAATATTTGAAAACTCTCTACATTAGTTTATATATTAGTAATGCACATTTCATTTTTTATCAGTACCGACAAATTTTAAGAATAAGAAGTGATAGGATAAAAAAACATATCTTTATAATAAAGTAAAGACGATTTTTCTCTATTTCATTGACCATTATAGCTTTCGAAACAAAACCTGAATGTTAAACTGTTTCATCAGCCACTTACGCCAATTCTTGATGTGTGTTTCCAGAAAATATGCATTCGTTTTGTTCCGTTTCTAAATTTCTTACATTTTTTCTAGCTCAGTAGCTTCTCCCAATACAAACGAGCCAATCTACATCTACAGCCACCCTTTTCACTAGAAACGGTTCTTAATAGGTTCATTATTTTTTCCTAGAACCGTAAGTGTTTTTTTTTTTTTTACATTATTCTTACTGTCTATTAACTACGCTACATTTCAAACCTAAATAATAATTCCCCCTTTGTCAGAAACATCGCTCATGGAATGTGAGGAGTACAGAACAAAATAAGGGAAGCGAGAATTACGAGGCTGCCGAAAGTAAACCCAAGGTCCACTTTCTACTCTCCTTAAAGTACAAAAGAAATCTATGGAAGCCTGTCAGAGTAATAATGCATTATTGTTTCTATACATACGTAGAACTTTTCTCAGACAAAGTTTACATTCCGTATACTCTTTTTACATTCTTGATGACGGCATAGGAATGACTCACAATTAAACAGATACAAAATAAATCTATGTAAGTACATCTGGGTAATAATGCATTTTGTTACATATGACTATTCGCATTAAAAAAAACCCATTAATTTGAAATTAAAACATAGCTTCAGAATAGCCGTTCGACAAACACTTAATCCTATTTTTTTATGTTTCAGATTTTTTGGAGACGTTACTTTTCTTTTTATCTTTCTTTATTTTAATTCCTTTTCTTCTTTTCATAGACTGTTGTTTTCTTGCAGAGTTGTATTTTTCTTTTCTTTCTTTAATGGTGGGGTTCTATTTAAGACAAACCACAAAGTAGTAGTAGTAGTAGTAGTAGTAGTATTCTTCTTCTTCTCCTCCTCCTCCTCCTCCTCCTCCTCCTCTCCAAATTCGATATGGTTAGATCTACGGTACAGTAAGCACATCTTAAATAACATCCATACAGAATTCTATCTAATTATTGAAAAGAATTTTCCTATGAATGGTAGATTAGGAAAGATTATTAATGAAAAACACTGTGCACATATCATACTCAACATTAATTAACTAAGCTTCAAATTTAATAGCCTCTAATAATAAATGTTAAAGTATCAAATCACTATCCTAAACCATAATTAGAACCTCAATCAAGGGAGGCGCGAGAGCGCTCTATCCCTTAATAGACTTCACGAATGGCCTATGCTGGAAATCTCATTTCTTTGATCAATCATAACTCAAAAACCAATAAACCAAATTAGTTAAAACTTTGCACAACATTTTTATTTGATAGGTTCTATAAGTGTGTAGAATTTCAGCATCATTAGTCAAGGCAACCCAGAGATCCAGAAATTTCAATCATGAAATCATGTTATCTGTGTGTACGTACATACGTATGTGCCACTCTGTATCTCATCAACTATTTGATGGATTCAGCTGATTTTTGCCAGAGATAGAGGTTCTAGAGTCTAGTTGATGGCATTTTAATTTCAGTTTACCATATACCTTAGTTTTCCAGAAAATTCCAAAAAACCTTTAAAATGACCATTGTATTGAGGGATAGCCTTTACAAAAGTAGTGATATTCCATGATAAATGCCAGTATACTGAAATCATATGCCCTTAATAGGGTTAAGATAAAAATTCATATACACTAAATGTACAAAAGCAAGGACATTCCCAAATTTTTACACTTTTATTGTCATTAAGGGTATGACTACATATCAACCAAACCATTTCATTATCACATCACTGCAGTATTAATCTCTATGCATGAGTGGATGAAGTGTGTGAGGTGCGCTGAAGAAAAATTCCTACCAGTAAAATACATAGCCCTGTTGTGCTCGCATACCCTTAATGACAATAAAAGTGTAAAAATTTGGGAATTTCCTTGCTTTTGTACATTTAGTGTATATGAATTTTCATCTTAACCCTATTAAGGGCATATGATTTCAGTATACTGGCATTTTTCATGGAATGTAATTGTATACATTATAATGAAGGTTCATCAGGAGGCTAATGCTTTACTTCAAACATAGTTTATAAATGCAATGTCATAGATGGAAATAGAACTAGAACATACATAGGCGTTACAGGCTGAGATTTTAAAACTATGATTGTCAATTGAGTTTTTGTTTTTTCCAAAATATTCAATTTTATTTTGTTTTTTCTTTTTTATTTATTTTACTTTCTGTTTATTTTTCTTCTTTATTTTGTTCTTTTTCAATTTGTGTTTTTTTGTTATCTAGTTTAGTAAGATATGTTTCTGGTGTTTAGCGAAAGATGTGCATATTTTTGACTAGCTTCGTTTGGATTCTAGATGGCGTTTCAGTTATTTCTAAGCCGATATCGGTCATCATCATCATAAACCTGAATAATTGTACTTGTTTATTATTTTCCAAATTATTTTATGGCGGTTTAAAATAAAAAAAAAAAAAATAAACAACTTTTTTCATTTGAACTGGTGTTGACCGGCATTTCAGCTAGTGAAATATAAGATTATTTATTGATGATCAGCAATTTAAAAATAAATTCATCTGAAATAAAAGATAAGCACTTAAGAGTAGTGTGATGTAGATAGTGACATAGTTTCGGTTACAGATACACACAACCCCTATTATAATACATAAAAACCGTAAAAAATATATTTCACAGAAATGTTGTGTTTTTTGGAAATGTGAAAAAATAAAAATAAAAATAATAAAATAAGAACATGGTTATTGGAACATAATATGAACCTGATCTATATATATATATATATATATATATATATCAGTATTTCATGTATCCACATAACATTTTATAAGGAGATATAATTTTTTATGTATCAATTTTCAGTATTTACTTCAACAGTGCTCGATACGTAAGTAGAGCTAGGTAGTAAGCTATGAAGATATATGTATGGCAATTAAGCTTAATTGCCATACATATATTTTCATAGCTTACTATATATATATATATATATATATATATATATATATATATATATATATATATATATGTGTGTATGTATGTATGCATGCATATAAAAAAGTGGTTATTTGTGAAATTGAGTATGCATTTGTTAAGAATGATTTATATAATAGATCTAACGCTACATACAAATGGATGTATTATATTAAATCTACTTATTAGACGTTTGTTACTAAATTTCGAAGTCTTATGACCGTTTTCTGGTTTTGGCAGAAAGCAATTTAGAAATATTTTTTTTGGCAATACTGAATCAACTTTTTCCAATATGTTACTCATTTTTAGCTTTTTAGCTTCCTTGATTTTCCAGTGTCTAACTTTTCAAGATACATATTCCTTGTCAAAAACAGCAGAGAACAAGTTACTTTTACAAAGGATTTTTTCCTCATAAAGAAAAAAAAAAGGAAAAAATAAAAAGTGAAAAATTTAGAAAGAAAAGACAACTTAGAAATATAAAATGAGAAATCAAATTGAATAAAAAGATGAAGACATCAATGAAAAGAATGTATAAAAATGAATGAAATTTGATTCAAATAGTGAAAAAGTATTGGGTGTATTAAATATAATTGGCTAAGAAACAAATGGGTTGCGTTGGTGGGCTTTTCCGAATCTCATGGGTAACCTCGTAAAGAAACCTTCTCCTCCACTATTTCTCCTTTAATTGTGTTGACCTTCTGTATTCTTTAACATCTGCAGGGCAGGAGTCAGAGTCTTCTAGAGATATGGCCTTTATCACAGATCAATGGATCTTGTTCATCTCTTACATTTCTACACAACCCGTTGATCTCATTAGCACAGTTCTAGTTACTGCTGTCATATGTTCAACCTGATGGTCCTATACCATGCTGTGTATAAACGCAATGGCTCCTGGTGAGGTCATCCTCAGGTCCATTGTCATACGAAACAAGGCTCCCATAACCTCACGTCTTCTTACACCCATCACAAATCAGGTTCATAGCTCTAGCAATTATACAAATGAAGTAGTTTGGGGATCATTTTTAAAGCTCCATTTGCCATTATTCATGTTTTAAAAATTGTTGAATTTAAAAGAAAATTAATTTTCTGCATAATAATTAAGACTATACATTTTTTTAACATAGTTCACCCCAAACAAGGCAAGTTGCCACTGTAGATGTAAGGGGCTACTAAGAATTAGGGTGAAAGTTTTGGAGGTCATCCTAAATTTAGAGCTGTACAGCAAGATGCCTGTTCACATTAGTTTTAAATTTCTGCATGTTGGTACACTCGGGGAAACAGGGAGCAGGGAGGGAGTCCCAAAGGCCGGCAGCTCGAGGAAAGAAGCTATTGGAGTAGAAGGCTCTCTGGCATCTGGGGACCTCCACAGTGAATGGATGAGATTCAGCCGACTGTCGGGTTGGTCGAGTATATTTACATCGAGGGGGTACCAGAGCAACAAGTTCATCGGGGCACATTCCATTGAAGTACTTGTAAAACAAGCACAAGGATGCAACATTGTAGTGATGGGACAGAGGCTGGAGCTTGGTGGATAGTGAGGGACCTATTAGATTAGCGACTTTTTGTTTTACCTTGTCTACGAGGAAGAGACTAGTGGATGGTGAACCAGCCCAGATGTGACAACAATACTTCATGCATCGGTGGATGGTGGCTTTGTAGAGATATAAATAGATATATTTAAAAAACAAATAATATTTTACTTATTGAGAATTTCACATTTTCAGTAATCCTAACAAACCTTATAGTTGTCTTTAAAATGTAATAATCCAAACTATTACAGAAGAAACTAAAAATATTTGTACTTTTGTTTTTTCTGGAATTAATAATTTTCGATTGATCAAAAAATCTAGAAGAAATTCCTGTAGCTGACATCTAAACATTTTGCATTTTATTATTTTATTTTCATTTGCTATTTGTAGATTTTGTTGTCATTGGGTGTGATAAACTTAGGATCAATAATCTTTGTTGAGTGAAAAGAAAAGATGACGAGAATGATTAACAAGTCATCTGGACTTTATTGATTTGATTTTGATTTTCTTTCATATTAAGACCGGGTAGTTTCAACAAAGATTGCTCTTCTGAAACAATCCAACTAAAAAGAAATAGGAAGAACATATGAAGATACATTTAGTGATCATTATAGACTATTTTAACACCAGTTTAATGTAGAAAAAACAGTTGTTGTACTGTGGACATATCTAATCTTATATTTCCGGTGATAATAGAGAACTGGATTCATGCTAAAGAAGAAACATTTTCTATAAAATAAAAGAGTCAGTAAAAGATAATTATGTTCTTATTTATGGTGTTTTTTTTTGTTGTTGTGCTGCCGATGGTCACTCTTGAAAATGAAAGGTTTAATTGTTTTATGTTTTCCATGAATGTCATCTAACTTGACAATGCCTTAGCCTTTTGCTGTGTCAACAGATAAGAGAGCCAATATGAAGAAAAATAATTTCCTATCAGCATAACAAATCTGTTTTATGTTTAGCTGCATACATTTCTGTCTCTTGAATAATTTGTTCATATGGTTTTCAGCAAGATTTCAAATAAATCTATGAGACACCATATTGGAAATTATGTTTTATTTGTTCATATCACTCCATGTGGTTGACAATGTGTGTCTTCTTCTCAGTCTATTCATTTATATTCCTTGCGTTTTAGGCGATAGAGTGACATCAAGATTATTATCCAACAAGAAAACTGTAAAAATAAACTATGAAATGCCAAGACAGTCTTTATGTTAAGCAGATAAATGTGACAATGCTTTATCTTGTCTAAAATCTAACATAGTTTGGTAAATATTATTGGCAATTATCTTTTACAAATTTTGTTTTGTATAACTTAACAGGATGTTGAGAGCGATTATTAATGATTTACATCGCAGCATCAATTCTAACTTAATAACAACAACAATTTATTTTCATCAATTTTATTTAATCCATGTGTTCAAGTAAAACGGCTTCTTGGTTCCTTTTATTAGATAATAAATTGCAAATCAAAGATATTTTTCAGATCATGTTAAATGGTTTTAGCTGTTCATATCGAAATACACTAATATGTTAATGTATTCAGTACGAAGCATAATCAATTATCTTAGATATAAAGTAGAGTCAGCTTATTTCTCATTTTTGTTTGTAGTGATTAACATTAGCTTACTTCCTACAACATTACTATTTGATTCGGTTTCAACCTCAATATTTAATTATCGTCGGACTATGTTTTTGAAAAATGTGTATTTCACATATATTTTCATTTTGCTTAGTGCTATTTCAGAGGAGCGAGGAGAGACTATTCTCTCACCCTCAGAAATCCTCTCAGTGTCAATTATTAAAAGACGGATTTTATTTAATCAGACATTGTATACAGCAGTTTCAGGTGCATTTTCATTGTCTAATCAACATATTATACATCAACGCCCTAGCCTCACCTATGCAGTACAGAACTTCCCACATATGGGCACAAATGCTCATACTGCAACTGAGACAATCACTTTGAGATGGCCTATCAGGGAGGTTGATGATGCAATATTAAACACTCTGTAACCTCACAACATAAGTCACTCTCTGACACATGGTACAATAAGAGGTACAGTCTACAACCTTATACATACCTCTCAGCTGCAATAAGATAATAAATCTCTAGAATTTACTCATCTTGCTCGAATTTGTGATAGCAGATTCTAGGTGCAAAATTTGCCTTGCTGGCATCAATGTCATCAAACTTCCTGGTCTACATGCATCTGACGTCATCTCAGTGTCAGTGGAGATGATGCAAGGACATAAAGATTATTTGAGCAATGGTTCTGATATTCATTGGAAGAGGCAAGTAGGACGCCTACACCATAGACAAAGCAACTCATGTATGCCACTAACTGCTTGGATAAACTGTTCCTGAGCTGTGAAGCATATATTGCTCTGGAGATAATACCTTCTTCATTCCTCACAAATTAGTTTGATCCGACAAACTGACAGATTGCTCCTTCCAACTGTGGAATGGCTTGAGACATGCGGTCAAAACCTGGACAAATTCCAATTAGGTCAGGACACTGTAACATTAGTACTATCCTGAACTTCCCAATGCTCTGATCCTTGGCCTTCAGTTATGGTTTGGACTAGTAAATTAGGTTTCCTACACGTTCAGTCTGGCAGACACTATGTATCTATTCTGCAACGCCCTGAAACAAATTAGGCTGTTTGAGCCGAAGGCCGACACCAACAGGGCATTTGAAGAATCCAAAACCCAGATTAAATAAGCAATTCAGAAAACTTCCAGGATCTTTGACTGTAATAAACCAACACATCTTTTGTAATTACTGTTTCCCTTTTTCCTATGTGTGTGTCAAATAATTCTTGCTGTTTTTCAGCAAATGTAACTGTACTCAAAATGAATCAATTTAATTTCAAATCAAAGTCGTTACTGTTTTTCCTTTTTTAATTTTAATTGTATTTAATATCAATAATCTAAGTTGTTCCTACTTTTGTTTTATATTAAAAATAACATTTTATCTTTCTTTTTTAAATATATGTTTATTTGTTTTTATTTTGTTAAAGATTCCTTTTTTTAATTTGTTAATCTTTTGTAAATTTTTATTATTTTTAAAAGAAAAAAGGAGACGTTTTCTTTCTCCGTTTACTTATTCTAAATTCCTTACAACACACACTGAAAAAAAGAAACATGACTCGTTTCCTGTTGTTTTTAAATTTCAACTGTACTTAAAAGTATTCAATACTTCTGTCTTAAATCTATATCCACCAGACCTGGCCACAGATATGTCCCTACAAACACTTTTGAATTCCGTGGTTGCAGTTTCACATTCTTTAAAAAAAAATTACATTTGATATCGATCATTAAATGTGTTTCCATTTTCTTTTATATTTAAAAAAATGTGCTACTTTATTATTTTTTTAATTTGAATTTATTTCTTAAAGTAAGAACAGAGAATACATTTCTCAACAATAAACATTTTAAGACTAACATTGCATAACAAATAGACAAAATGTATTTTCTCATTAAATTCCAAAATTGACAAACATGTTGCATAACAAATAGACAAAATGTATTTTCTCATTAAATTCCAAAATTGACAATTTTTAATCATCAATTGTTAAAATAAAAGGAAACGCTTTAGTTACTTAAAAATTTTTAATCGATCATAATATTAAAACATTTTTAAACATAAAAAGAGACAGGACCGTTTTCTTTGTGTAAATTCAAAATCATAAAATAAGAAATATTAGCAATATATTCAAGTTTTCGATATATTTGAGTTCTTCAAATAAAAAGATTTGCATTTAATTATTTCATTTTTTATTAGGAAAATATACCACAATAGTTTGAATTGTAAAAGACAAAATAGTTCGTTGAAAACTAAAAGACACGGATATTTTTAATTTTTAAGAGAACTGACCAAAAAGCGTCTCAAAACATTAACATTGTTAATAAGTAATGTATATGCCATGTAAATGAAACGATAAACCAAATAACGAGCATGTTTTTCTTTCATTAAATTATAAAAAAATCTTTTAATTTCACGAATTCAGTTAACTATCATTCAAGTATGTTGCAATGATTTTTAAGATATTTACTTTCTTTTATTTTCATAAATAAATTAGGAAGTAGTTTAATCCTGGAAATATAACTTTTAATTATTTGCTTCTTTAAAATAGCATACAACAATTTCTTACTTGAGAAGGAAAACATTTACAAAAAAAAAATGGTGTGAATAGGTATCGATTTGCTGACTTTCACAAGTGTTATGACTTGATGGTTATCTGCCCTATTTCAAGTCATTCCCCAACACGAGGTTTTGAAATCTAAATCGTCTGACCAGGAAACAAAAACAAGAGGTCTATCGATTTTTCTTCATTTTTTATTGTTTAATCTTGAACATGTAAATAAGTTTGAACATAAGTCGGTAGCCGATTTTAAGTGACAAAAGATGGAAGAATTTAAAAGTGCCATGTTAGACATTATTAAACACCAACAAGAACAACAACTTTGACTAGAAGAGATATTCCAAGACAAACAATTGGAGCAAATGAAAAATGTGAGGCAATGTTTCTTCATACCCAACAAGAACAGAAAAAAATTATATCAATTATCGAACTGATAAGTTAAAAAAGATGTTAAAAGTAACTAAATGTTATTTCATCAAATCTTTTGTAATAGACAAATTTAAAATAAACAACAGATCGTGGATATTTTTTTGATTTGATTGTTTAATTACAATAGATATACGCTTTACCAGAATATATATTTTTTCGAGCACCAAAAAATTTTATTTTTATAAATATAATGAATCAATATATATTTGAATAGTTTGCACACAGAATAAACGCCATTTTCAAAATTACGAAGCTATCACGACAAAAAGTATTGTATTTTAACACTGGACTACTCCTCAAAATCATGTTTTACATAATATGATATCAACATTAATTTTGTTTTAGTCGAAGAATAGATTTGATATGTTCATTCTTTTATTGTTTAATTTCTCAATTAAAAAATTGGATTTGTCACATTAGTATAATATATAAATAAATATATATAAAGAGAGAGAGGAATTTCTGTAGGAAATTTTGTGTTGCAATGCTCAATGTAAAAAAACAGAGCAATAATAGAAGTAAGAAAGAAATAACTCAAATCAACAATCCAGTCATTTAACGTTATAATTTATTTCTTCTCGCCAAGACGAGAATCATCAGACATGGTTGAGAGACTGGTGGTTTCTAAATGCACAGAAGTTGACGGCATGATTTCTCCTTTTTCATTATGATTGTTGATTTGGGTTATTTCTTTCTAACTTATATATATATATACACACATATATATGTATATATATATACACACACATATGTATATACACACACACACTTGTGCTCCAGGGTTCGAGTCCGGCGACCGGTGTGAATAATTTTTCTCTACACTGACGATTTCCATAAGGATGAAATGTATATGTATGTAGATAAAAAACAAATATTTATAATTAATTATATATATATATATATATATATATATATACATATATATATATAAAAGGTAAAGGTCGCATAGCCTGGACGCGCACTGCCCATGGCCGTAGTGGCGGTGATTTGTTAAGAATCACTGTGTCTAGGGCACAGTATATGGAAGGCGGAGCCCATCCCTCTCCTTCCGCTGCCTTGAACCTTCCCTGAGTTTTAGTCAGGTACCCATTTACTGCTGGGTGGACAGAGGGAGTTTTCAGACCCGAAAATTTGCATGGCGTGAGTGGGATCGAACCCGGGTCGTCCAGCCCAAAGACAAGTTCTATAACAACTCGTCCACAGGCTCTCCCTTTATATATATATACATACAGCCAAACTCGATTCCAGATAAAATGACAATGAAGCAGAACAGAGAAGCTAATAAAGCGCCTTTCACTAAGAGAAACAGTAGATACAACTAAAAAGTAACCAAAAAGGTGACATAATCGATTTAAGAATCTTTTAAGCAGTTTTAATGATGCTGTTAATGGAACAGAAGAAACAGGAGGCATGGATCAGCTATCATAATCATTGTAAGCAAATCCTTCTTGTTTCTGTTTCCCTCTTTCTGATCCTTACAACAAAGTTCAGGAACTTGTCCAGTGGCAGTCATAATAATTTAAGAAATCAACAGAGTGACTTAACCTGACATTCCTGTAGACAGAAGATGCATCATCGTATTCTGTTTGATCGACTGGTTAAACAATCCATTAGACTGAACAATTTCATTCAACTGAATAAGTCAACAGACCAAATCAACTTTTTGACCAGTCATTCGAAACCATTCTAAATGAAATGGAATCCAAAGATGTGGCCTATAATTTTACTCAATAGTGGCCAATTTTGATTATGGCTGTCTTGTGTGATTTCAGATCTGAATTCAGTGTGGCTTTATAGTTTCAATGATTAAAGTATTTCACAAAGCTAGTAACATCAAGAGTTGAACCTTATTTGTTGTATTCTATTTAACATAGCACAACAACCCCGAATAAATAATGCACTTTATTTATTCTGAACACAAGTTTTTTTACGTTTTTTAATTTTTAGTATTTTCTTCAATTTTGTAAAATTTTAATTTGATGATTTGTATGTAATTTCTATTCAATAATTAAAAGAATAGACAGCATGGTTTCTTTATAATAGACGTGATATGGCCGTAAGCGAGAACGTGCAACATTTTATGCTGCTTCACTTTTAAAACACAGACTTATTATATTTTGAAAATGATACAGCTGAAAATGCTGTATTTCATCGCATACGGAACTATCCTGTTGAAAACACCGGTTCTCGTCTGATCACCGAAGTTAGGCAACGTAGAGCCTGGTCAGTACTTTGATGGGTGACCGTTTGGGAATATCATGTGCTGAAAACAGCTCTTTTTTTTATATCCTCAAAAAGAATTACTTCTTTAAAACAAAACTTATTTATTTTCTTTAAGAAAAAAGCTGCTTACAGCACCTGGTATTCCTAAGCGGTCACCCATCAAAGTACTGAACAGGCTCTACGTTGCTTAACTTCGGTGATTGGACGAGATACTGTATGAATAACATGGATAAGTAAGAATGAAAATATCCTGTTTATATTCTGGGAAAACTGATAAGACTTTGTAGACCTTTACCGAATAATCTCGAAATGTGCACTTTTTTTTGTATCAGGAGCTGCATGATACTAAGAGGAAAGATCACCAGACTGTATGTTCAGTCAGTAAAATAGGGCAAATATTGGTTTGCGTTCTAAAACAATATTTTTTATTTCCAATCGATTTTTTTACTTACTATATTCAATCCGATCTACTGTTTTTGTTTGATTATTAATTAATTTCACAGAGTGAGTCAGATGAGATAACCTTTTCTCAGTCACAAGTCCTTTTACTGCTACCAGATTCACTGGGGTCAGATATTTGTTAGAGACAAATTTTCTGATTCACCGTTTACTAAGCAGTAAAATAATAACATCGAAATACATTTTTTTTCTTCGGTAACAGATATTAATATATTCTTTTCCATTTAAATAATCTTTTATGCATTAATATTTTATAATTATTATTTCTTCCCTTTATTTAACTGCTTTTTATCAAACCTATTCTGCAGCCAAAATCAATTTCATACACAAACACGCGTTCACTGCCGTTTGTCAAAAATATACAAGATAACAAACTACATGTACACTATACATTTTTTTCTGAACATTTCTGTTTTCATAAATATGTTACCATATTCGAAAATAAAATCATCCAATTTGTTGATAGCTTTCCAAATTCTTCTTTTAAACATGCCTTAGAATATGGTGGACTGCTTCCTAAAATACTACACCTTGCCAGAGGAGATTACTCTAAATTCATTAATATTTCTGTTTTCATATTGTAAACATTATTATTATATAAAAAGGTTTTTTTTATGTTTATTTTTTCTTTACGAGAGAGAGAAGGAGAGAGAGAGAGGGGGAGAGAGAGAGGGAAAGAGAGAGAGAAGGATAGAAAGAGAGAGTTAAAATTAGCAAGAGACCAAGAATATTTCGGCTGCAATAACATTAACGTTTTAAACACTGGATTACATAGTTTCTTTTAAATACGAGGGTCAGTACTGAGACATTATTTCTTTTTTTACTATTAAGCAGTTAGTTTTTTTAAATAAACATATTGTTTAACAAATACCATGGAAAATAAAATATACAATTGCTAACTTAAATATCTTTCCATGTGCTGCCGGTCTTTGGAACACCCTCCCTGCTCCCTGTTTTTTTGCCTGTACCGACATGCAGAAATTTAAAACTAATGTGAACAGGCTTCTTGCTGCAATTTAAGATGACCCTCTAAAACTTTCACCCTAATTCTCAGTAGCCCCTTACGTCTACAGTGGCAACTTGCCTTGTTTGGGGTGAACTATGTTTAAAAAAAAGTCATACTTCAATTACATAGTACTTTTTTCCTGTACATAAATTTCCAGCATTTTAAATTAAATTTTGGTATGCTGCACATCGCACACCATATGGTTATTTCATTTGAACCGTTCATATTTACAGTTAGATTTTTTATTTTTTGGTTTGACATTAATATTGTGGGTCTCTATTGTACTTTCTTTTATTCATCAGTAGTCAGCATGGCCTGTTCAGGTCGTCACAGCCCGCAAAGCAACTCTGAAACCTCAATGCTGTTGACCATTTGAGTTGCCATGTAGGTGTCTAGACAGAAAGATTAACACTGGTAGGTTGCTATTGCTTTTCAGATTCACAGTGTCCATCTCATCGACAGTTAGCCCCTACCATTGCCCCTTATGTGGAATCGCCCATCAGACACTGTTGCAATCAAAGCCTGTACTCCAGATACAAGAGCTGCCCTCCAGCACTGCCACTGGAGGAGCACAATAGAAGAGAGATTGTCGTCTGCCGGTCTTTGAGCATTGAAGAAAGGGAAAAGTATCCCCTTGCCAGAAGTAATCCGTCAACCAACTTGTCCCACCAGATTTTGCTGGGCAACCGAGACCATTGCCCGGGTATGCCTTCTGCTGTTCCCAGGCAGCTGCTCGGAGGCACTGGTGAGACTTGAGCATAATGTGGTAACCAGTGGACCGGACCACCTGCCAGTGACACATGAAGCTAACCGCTTTGCAAAGGTACTACACCTCTGTGACACCTCAGACACCATTCTTTTATTTATGACTTAAAAATTAATATTTATAAAAAGTAAAAAATAAGAATAAATATGTGGTTCAAGGTTGGGAACAGGAGTTTCTTGGGTTATTCAATTTTCTCAAGCAACAGCGGACACAGATCGAGTGTGTATATATATATATATATATATATATATATATATATTTTTTATTATTTTTAAATACAGATTTTAATCAGACTTAAAGTTGAAATGTACATGAGAGCGTGATGGCGTTCTACACATATGGGAGATTTAAAAGTTAGACTGTTTAAACCGTTAAGAAATTGATGACGTTAAAGAAAGTGCATACAATTCAAACGCATAACTACCTAATGGCTAAGAATTTGGTAATGTTAATTATTATGCTAGACACTTTAAAATGTTGCGGCTAGTTTCATAATTGACATTATTAATTGTGGGATGTTTAGTTTTTATGTAGAGGGCTTCGAGTATTTTTAATTTTTTGATATTGGTATCGTGGTGTATTATTTTGGTATTGTTAACAAGGATGTTTCTATATTGGGAGGGGGTTTAAACAGTCAAACTTTTAAATCTCCCATATGTGTAGAACGCCATCACGCTCTCATGTACATTTCAAATGTACATTTCAACTTTACGACGCTTTTTCAAGTTATAATCTACTCGCCGTTATAATTCAAAAATGAGCACAACAGTAAAGTCATAATTTGTAAAGACACTAAAACTAATACCGCCTGAAGATGATTTGACGATTCAAATCGAAAGTACTTGCAAAAAAGAAAAAAGAATGGAACAAGAAACCCATGGATCATATTTATATCAATTTGACCGAAACATTAGATGGACAATTCGGAAAATTGAAAAAATAAAAAAAAGTCGCATCAAACAAAACCACTCCGTGTTATTTAATAATGTTTGCCTAAATATATATATATATATATACAGGGTGGGCCAAAATAAGGGTCCTATCTTTAAATTTGAATAACTTGAATTTGAATAACTTCCACAAAATAAAAGTTAAACTCACCAAACTTTATGTGTGTGTAGACTGACCCTTCCGAGATTTTTTGAAATAAACAAAACAAATTTTAGCCGAAAAACACTTCTTAAAACTTACAAAAACTAAGGTATTGTTTTTTACACTGTTTTGAGTTTTTTAAGCAAAAATAATGTTTTCTAAATGAGGGTACGTTCCTTAGGGCTAATACGGCTCATGCTTGCTTCGGAAGGGGTCCTTTACTTATTCTAAAAAAAAAATTTTAAAAATCAATAAATAAAAAAGTTATGAATTTTTAAAAATAGGACCCTTATTTTTGCCCACCCTGTATATATATATATATATATATATATATATATATATATATATATATATATATATATATATCCACAGACAGATTTTTTCTTCAGTGTGACAAGATGAATAAGTGCTTTAATCCAAGGTCGAAACCCAATCGCTTTTTTCAATCAGAGTTTCTATGCCTATATCATCGTCACTTGCAGAAAGGGGACATTTAATGTTTATATATGTTTATATAAACATTACATTATAGGCTGATAATAATGTTTTATTCTTTTAAAAATAGCTATTATATATAAGAGATGCAGTTAGATTTGATTTTATAATCTATGTCAGTGACTGATCGTCATGTGCACGTCTTTCACGGGCGTCGATTTATCACATCTGTTGTCAACAGTCTTGACTTATGCTCTCCTTCATTTTGCATGATTTCAAATACAATAGTAAATGCTTATTAAAGAATGTTCCTTAACTACTTTGTCAGAAAATGCTAAAAAGTCATAAAGAATGACAAAATGTCAAAGATTCCTGTTTTCTTTTGTTCCTCTGTTCCGCTACTCTTTAATATCATTGTATAAATTATACAGATATTGTATGTCGAATATTATCTTGATTAATCTTTATGTATGCATCGTATTAGGATTCACTACTGGACTAATTTATTACATTTAATATCGATTTATAATTTGCTCATTATTTCCGGCTATTTTTGGTGATTACTTAATTCCTGTAACTCTCATTTTAAACTTATTGAAAGCGGACATACAAGAGATCACTGAATATATGCTTAGATACATTCAGAGTAAGAGGTGCAATATTTCCAGCATCAATGATAGAGTACAGATTCTATTAGAATTTACATCAAAGAGAGTATGACAGTAGTCACTATCATTACTGTTTCTGCCATGGCCACTTTTTTTATCAATTATCATTGATGTTATATTAATAGTTCTCTCCTAACAACCTTACAATTATCAATATTCCCTAATGGTGATAATTATTCTAAACATGGCTGCCACTGCTAGTTCAATTCAATGATTCTCCTATTTACTATGATCCCCTCCCCCCCGACACTAAATCTTCAATGCAAATGTCATCTTTGCAACTATACTCACTTTACATTATCTACTCAACAAGCAAGAATGTCATGGTGAAGGCATTCAGTCATCAGATGGGATATATTTAGTTTGAGTATTTATCGAACTGTGATTAGCATTATAGTACAGAATATCAAATGCTCATGTGGATTAATCAAATGTATTGTCATATTATTTATATGGGTGTTAATACAAATGTATTGATTGTAATATCATATTATTTACGGCCTAAATCTCTTATATATAATTACGGTGTGTATAATACTTTCGTACTTTTAAAATAAATCTTTTCATAGTGTATTTTTAGAAAGAAACTAACATTAGGGGTGGGACGTAATGGTGAACATTTCAGATTCATGCGAGTAGTATTTTTTTGTGTTCATACATACATAAATAACACTAAACAATCAAACATTTTGAAAATTTTGCAAAATTCAGAAGGTGCAGGCCAAAAATAGCCGTTAAGGCTCCACAGGACTCAAAATCCATCATTTTTCGGTGAAAAAGTGGTTTCATGCGACATTGCAGATCCTAAAACATCCTCAAAAGCTATGAAGGGATATAGATGGTTACGTCTGATGTAGTACTTTAATTTAGGACCATTTTCAGGCTGTGAAAGGGTTTTCATGAATGTAAAACAGCCAAAAGCTAGTGGCCTGCACCTTCTGAATTTTGCAAAATTTCCAAAATGTTTGATTGTTCAGTGTTATTTATGTATAAATGAACACAAAAAAATACTACTCGCATGAATCTGAAATTTTCACCCATTACGTCCCACCCCTACTAACATTGCTCATCTAAAATAAGATTTTATAAGCATATATAGACATCTCATTTTCCAGATTGTAAAACTACATATTTCATAAAATATGATCTTTTACTAAGTTTTTTTATAATGATATTGTTTTTAGTCACACACAAACTCATATATTCGGTTTCAAAATGTAAATAGTTTTATTATCAAAACTATGAATTAATATTGTAGAGAATTTTCCTGATAACTAAAATGATGAAGAAAATAGCAAATTTACTTCAGGAAGTAAATATGGTCAAATTATGGTTAAACTTGGTGACTCCAAGACCAATAGTACTTTTAGCTTTGACATAAAGAAATATGAGTTAAGATGTGAAGTCTCATTTCTTCACTATGTAGAAGCATCTATATCAAACCTGACATTATTTCAATTGTTGCGACTATTATTAATCTGCTCTCCAATTATCCTCACTCACCTTCGCGTTAGCTTATGCAATTTACAAATCTATTGTCTAATATGTTTCTCACTATCTTATACATTCAAACCTTGAGAGAATTTCACCACTTAAAAGGCACTTAAAAGAAGAATTCATTTTGATATCTTTCACTTGAAATTTTATTAAGACAAATCCTGGTACAGTTACAATGAAGACTTTAGATAATTGGTGCCTTCGTGATTGAATAATTAAGATTTCATATTTCGTTCTTATCTTTCTACTGTACATGAATATATAAGTCTATAGTTTACACACATGTATATATATATATATATATATATATATATATATATATATAGGAGAGAACTTGAATGTCTACTAGACACTGTTCTCAAGTGTCTAAGTTCTCTCTGTACAGGGGTTTGTCAGGAAAACCTGTCATGAGGATACTTCTCCTTACAAGTAAACCCTGACCAAATATTCGAAATAACATAGTATTCGAAGCCCAAGTAAGATTCCCTTCAGCACGGCTATACACTTGCTCATACTAGGAATGGTGCACCTTCTCCTAGTGATGTTGCCTCAAGTAACAGCACTTAGCTGGATACTCCACCAGACTATATGAATTCTTGTCCTGGAATCCGGTGAGACTAAGAGACCACAAAAAAGATATATTATAACATAGTTAACTGGTCAATTGGGAGAGGAAAATTAATGTTCTTAACTTCGTTAACTAACGTTTGAGAGATAAAGGAGAATAGAATATTCGAATATCAATGTATCTCATATAGAGATCAAGTGTTAGCCCCAAGAAGGGGCCTCTTGATTTTTGAGAACTTCGACTGAAGTAAAATGAAAAAAAAATATAAATATTTAGGAGAGAACTTGAATGTCTACTAGACACTGTCCTCGAGTGCCTAAGGTCTCTCTGTACAGGGGTTTGTCAGGAAAACCTGGCATAAGGATACTTCCTCCCACAAGTAAACCCTGACCAAATATTCAAAATAACATAGTATTCGAAGCCTAAATAAGATCCTTTCGGTATGGCTACCCCACACTGGCTTATACGAGGAATGGTGCCCCTTCTTCAAGTGATGTTGCCTCTAGTAACATCACTAAGCTAGATACTCCACCAGACTAGATGAATTCTTGTCCTGGAATCCGGTGAGACTAAAAGACCATAAGAAAGATATACTATAACAAAGTTAACTCGTCAATTGGGGAGAGGAAATCTAATGTTCTTAACTTCTTTACTAACTCAACGTTTGAGAAATAAAAGAGAACTTTAATGGAATATTTGAATATCTATGTATCTCATATAGAGATCAAATGTCAGCCCTACGAAGGGACCCCTTGATTTCTGAGAACTTCGACTGAAGTAAAATGAAACAGGGGAGATATCAATAATAAGTAACAAACTACACTTAGTCTTAACATTTTACTACAGTTTCATGGTATTATCGGATTGTTTTTTTGGTGACAAGGTGAATCCTGGAAGAGATGAGAGTTATCTACTCATGTTTATTTATTTGTATTTTTAATATATATATATATATATATATATATATATATATATATATATATATATATATATATATATATATATATATATAATTGGTCCCCCGATTTATAAAATCGGGAGACCTATGTTTTGAGGCATTTCCGTCCGTCCGTGTGTCCGTCCGTCCGGATTTTTCTCCGCAACCATCAATTGAATTTCTCTGAAATTTTGCATGAAGTTGTAACTTTGGTCAGGTTAGAAAGTGATATTCTCCGATTTTTAAAAAAAAATCTGGTTAGCCCCCCAGGGTGTCAAAAGGCCCCGAAATGGCAAAAAATGACATTTTTTGCCCCATAACTTTTCATCCATCCATTTAATTTCTCTGAAACTTGGCCAAAATGTGGAGGCAATTGTGTTTAATAGAAAATAAGTATCTCTGACCTTGGAAAAAATCTGGTTCGCGCCCCCAGGGGGTCAAAAGCCCCCTAAAATGGCAAAAACTTACCCTTTCCTCCCATAACGTTTGATCCATCCATTCAATTTTTCTGAAACTTGGTCAAAATGTAGAGGCAATTGTTCTGGATATAAAATGAGCATCCTTGGCCTCAGAAAAATTCTGGTTCTCGCCCCCAGGGGGTCAAAGGGGGGTCAAAAATGCCCCAAATTGCCCAAATTTATTACATCATACACTCGCCACATCGAGTTACATACAGAGGGGGACCACGCATGCGCGGCTTGTTATTTTTTTAATTGATGTTTATTTTTTTATTTTTGTCGCCAATAGAAACTTGTTTGTTATTATTCCATCATTCTTTTTTGTATACTTTTTTTTTATTCATTGCTTTAGATTATTTGTACACTTAAGAAATAATTTATTTTAATTTAATCTGGCCATAAATAGCAAAGCAATTATTTGTTTATGTGTCCGCAGTTAGCTATAAATAAATTTGGTTTTTATTCAATAAATAAATTTGATTTGTGAAGTTTATGATTTAATATTTTCCTATTTCAATATGCGTATTCAGTTCTTAGTTGCATCCTCGAATCTCCATATAAGGCATTTTGTCGGTCAATTGGTCTGTTACATTTTTTCGATCAATTGGTCTGTTACATTTTTTCGGTTAACTGGTCTGTTACATATTTTCGGTCAATTGGTCTGTTACATTTTTTCGATCAATTGGTCTGTTACATTTTTTCGGTCAATTGGTCTGTTACATTTTTTCGATCAATTGGTCTGTTACATTTTTTCGGTCAATTGGTCTGTTACATTTTAGTTTAGTCTCTTATGATACTTTAATAATAACAAGTGTCAAAAAATTGTTGTCAACGAGAAAAACTTTAATATTAGATTTTTCATTGTGTTACGAGTAGTTGTGTATGTTAGAAGACTAAATCAACTTTGCGTAGGTGGACATGTCACCTTCCAATATTAACCAAGTTGTCATAGCCATAATCTGCAAGACTGTCGCTAGCAGTACAACCAATTAGTAATCAAAAAGAGACGAAAATATAATACAAGACAGCGCCAACTAAACCATATTGAACACAAAGAAAGTACACCAGCAAGCAATCAAAAAATGGTAATGAAAATAAAATTTTAACATGTTTAACGATGTTGAAGGCAATTTTTCTACAGCAGAAAGAGGAGCCGTTTTACCACAACATTGGTTACTTAAGTCTCTGATTCATTGCTTTAATCTTCAAATGACAAACGCTGTAAATTTTTAATTCAGTAGTTGTTGTCGATTCTATCAGAATTCAAATACATTTCAGACTGGAATGTATTCGCCAGCACAAGATGTCTTGTGGTGTGGGACTTTCCACACATAGTTGTCTCTGAACTTTATCTGCTTGAGCATGTGGTCACTATCTTTAGAATGTTGATCTGGAGGTTTGACACAAACCGTCTGTTTCACCAATATTTCTGCCCCTCCCCCACATGTATCTCATATGATTTGACAGTTAATCGTTTAGTGACGTCGCCTCACTCCATTTTCTTGCACATGATTTGGTTGGCTGGACAAAGACATTGTTGTCTATGCCAAATCATTTTTTTGCCCATGTCATGTTGTTTAAGTTTGTTTTTCTTGCTTTTGTCCATATTTTTGTCAGCAGAGTATGGCTATGGTTTTAGTTTTGTGATTGCTGCTGCTACTATCGACTTTTGTTTGTTTCCAAAAGAGTAATCGGGCTGGGCTGGCTGATTGGTGTTCAACCTTTCAGTTGGTGCATTATGCAGATTCAGTAGCTCTAACAATTTGGAAGGCAACTGACAATCATTGAGGCCCATTGTCTATTAACTGTGACCATGGATTTCTTCGTTCACCAGGATAGAAGGTCAATTGCTATTTGTTGACATTGTCTGATTCTACTAGTTAATGGCCCTAGGAATCCAAATTGATAGTACATCCAATCATATTCTAACTATCTCTTTTTCTCATAATATTTCTCAGTACTAGGACTTATACTTTATTCTTTGGGTCATAGAATCGATGAGTTGGATGCAGCTATCATCAGCCCTTTGCACACCACTGCATGTCTTTGAGCATAAATTTTTTTAAATGATTCATCCTCATCGTGACTTTTCTATTTCATTAGTGGTTCCTATTGAATATTCCTCAAAAACATCTAATATTTTGTTTTGCTTGGTTTAGGATGTTGCAAAATACATGCCTTGGTATATTTTCATAGTGACATTGCCCAGCAGTTCTTGATCAGTGCTACTTGTTTTTCTAGGTTATTAGAAAGTAGTTGATCCATCTTGTATGGAAAACTTTTAAATCAAACCTTCCGGGACTCTGATGACATCATACTCATAGAAACAGCAGCTAGTGTACTCTCTTCAGACATTGTGATAACAAGACAGAATTACGGCAAGAAGTAACAAGAGCAAAGATAGGAATTAGGGTGAAGAGAAAACGAACACATTGTCTACTTATACTATTCAAGTAACAAAGAGAGAGAGAGAGACATACACACAAAGTGAATAGTCAGTCAGGGGACAACTAGTCAAGAAAATCACTAATATTAACAATACCATACATGTTCACATCGACTTGTAATTTCTTAAAAATATTAAACCTATTTCAGTAACCAAGTTTCATTAGGCATGTTTAGTATATATGAAGATGACAACAGAGCCACACACAATAGCATCTTTATTGTCCAGTTATTATTACAAGAACTGGTCCTTTTCTCTAGTAGGAGAGTTAGCTAAATGAGAGACACAAAAGGGGAGGTAATCAGCTCATTGTTAGAAATGCAACACTCTTTGCTATAAAATTGGTAAACACTTTTTTTTTTTTTAATTTACTGTACAGAAAGTACATTATCTTTTGTCCCCAAACATATTTATGTACACTAATTTTAAAGTTAGATTTTATACAAAGCTGGAAAGATACTTTTGAAAAGTGATATTTTTGAAATATCATTTTCTTTTAAAAAAAATTATTAGCTACATTAATTTTTTCATTTTTTTTTTTTACTTTTCATTACACAAGCTTAAAAAAAAACTAACGATTTTATTAATGGAAAAATAATAAAAATTTGTAACGAAAAACTCAAATGCATATGATCAGTAAGCATTTAGCAATGTTATATTTTAATTTGACTTGACTTACACAACCTGTTGATTCGAAACGGTTTTGATAAGACATTTGTTTTACTTATGTCAGATCAATAAATGTACGTGTCAATCTAAATTTATCTCAAAAGAAAAGATCAGATCTTCTGATCTTTTCAGGAAATGTCAGAAAACTTTCTTTTTGTTTTTGTACATGGAATGGTTTTGTTGGCATTTCCTTTCAGACAACAACAGAACAAAATGAGAAGGAAACAGGAAAATATAAGAAAATTGAAAAATTGTCGTTTTTAGATTATGAAGTCTACTTTGAATGGATGCTATCAATGATGATTATATAAATAAACATATTTCTTTTGTTTAAAACATGTTTTGCATGTTGTTTTGCATACTGAGTGAGACATTGACTTTGTGTTCTTTTCAGAAATTAAGTTGATTTTTATCCGAGTATAAACTCATGCTAGAATATTATTTATATTGTAATAAATAGAGGTAAGGTCAAAACGAGCATCTGATAACGATTTTTTAAATATACTGTTTATTCTTATGTGAGCATGTGTAAAAAATGTGCAAATAAGAATATGCAAGTTTGCTTAAATATCTAAGTGTAAAAATATCTGAATATTTCTTGCATTGAATTTGATTTTTCATTAGATTTATTGAAGTTTTATTATGAAAGTGTATTAACAGATAAAAACATCTTTCTGAAAATAGAATCGTCATAAGAACTCAAAGATTTATTTTGCTTAATGAATTTTTATTAACCGTAGTCATAAATGTTGTTGTGGATTTTTAGACAAAAAATAATACACCACGGAAGGTAAATGTTTGTCTTTCCACATTTTCTCACACCCTCATTTTTTTTTCTCTTAGTAAGAGACTACATCATTCAGGTGACTGGCTTTTTGACAATTCTCTGGGGTTATTTCAGCAGTAGTTGCCATGGGTTTACAGGTGTAACAGGAACAGTCAATCATGAAATTTAAGTTTTTATCTCCTTTTTCGAGTGGGGTAGTATGATTCTAAAAGTATATGTCGTAGTATGTTCTTGTTTTGAGAGAGCCATTCTGGTACCGATCTCTGTATCGTGAATATCATCAAACCTTTGTCTTTCAGAAAATCTAATGGCATTGTTGTTCTTTGTTACTATGCATAGGGTTTCATAATGCCTTTGGGAAGAGTTGCTCCTCTTTCTAGTTCGATAACTCTCCAACAGTAGCCAAATCTCTTATGGAAATATTTGATTGTCTCTCATCCAAACACCAAACAAATTGAACAAGTTGACCGTGAGCAATTCTATCTCACTCACAGCAGAACTGCACTTGCCGAACATGGTTTTTAAGAAGGAAAGTACTTGTACACAATAGTGTTCTTAAACACGCATAGAGTATTAGGTCTTCCCAATAGCTAATTGATTTCTGTACACTCTTCCATATAATTCTGTTATATTATTCACATTGTACGTTCCCTTGAATTTAGTATTAGTGTAGGTGGTTTCATTTACCTCTAGAACAGCCAATCTATTCACCCTCTACACTACAAATTCAGTGACACATTTGCCATAGCCACCCGACTATTACACTGTATGGGTGTTAATCTGCTTCTTTTGTAGTATCAACACTAATAAAGCTCTCAGGTATTCTTCTGTTGACTAAAGTATTCATTTCTACCCAGTTTATGTTTATCACCAATATAGCGTTTGAAAGAGAGCTACAGTTTGCAATTGCTACAATATTAGTTGATCTTGTGAACCTTAAAGTATGTCCGTTTTGTCTGCATGTAATTTAGTTTCTCTGGCTGGGCAATACAATGTGGAGTGCAGCTGGCGGCCACAAAGATAAAAAAAATTTATCAGACAATGACCTGTAGAATGTAATTCATGACACTCCCGGAAGTTTAGCAATGAAAAATGTTAGAATATATTGATATTGTAACATGGTGCATTAACAAGGTAAGATTATCTGTTTCAGTAATATGAGAAGATGAATTGCAGAGAAAAATCTATTGAATAGTGGTTTGCAATATATCCAAGCATCAGGAATATTGGGTCTGCAGCGTCCAAGTCTAATCATTATGGTTTCAAGTATTTATCCATTACATTCAATAAGAACTCAGAGATTTTTTTTAGCTTAATGAGTCTGTATTGAATGTGTTAATGGTTATGTTTATAGTTATAAATAGTGCAAAAATGACTAGAAGGGAGATAATTCGTTGTTTTATCATTATAATGATGATGGATTTTAAAACTCCCATTACATAAGTAGGCTACATGAAGTCAAATTTACATTCTGAAAACATTGTTGCGTTTTAAGAAAAATACCTGCTGACTAATATGCATTCTGGCTGTGCTTGAAAGTTAAACATAGAACATATAGTTAGTTACTATAAGTTAGCATAGAAACATAAATAAATGTATCATGTTAACACAATTTATTGTTGAGAAAATTTGAATGATTTCTTGACAATGTACAGGACGAAAGTACTTAAAAGAGGCATTCTTGTGTGGCATACATTCCAAGAAAAGCTTAATTGTGCGAGCATACAAAATACTTGAGGCGATCATTGTCTGTCATCTTTAATGAAATGCGCAAATTAGAGAATGTGCTTATATCTACCAGGTGTATGTAAAGTGTGTATAAATATTTGCTTATACAAATAGTCAGGTTATGTAGATGTTATTATAATGAAGATTATGGATCTGTATTATGTAGACAAAACTAGGTCACTCTCTATGTCACACTTACCACTAAGTTTGTTTCCTCCTATTTTAAATGATTTTATTTTTAAAATTTTAATCAAGAAGTTTTAGATTATTTAAGCATCAACAAATAAAGTCTTATAATATTTTATACCGCTAACCTAATGTACATTATTTAAATAGCAACGTTAGCTTTAAAATATAGTGTCTTGCAGACAAATTTCGTATCACATAAACGGATAATAATTATCTATGAGGATGCCTATGCAAAACACTAGTATCCTTAAAAAAGGTAATTATTACTCTAATACTAGCTGTTCCATGCCGGCGATTCCTATTCATACATCAAAGACAAAATTATAAAAAATCTTATTGGCTAATAGAAAGGGTAAATTATTGCAAACGAAGGTTGGGTGGGCAAGTGTAAACAAGGCCAGAATGTCTGTTGGGGTTATCTGTCTATAAAGCATCATAGTAAAATTTTTCTAAAACCACAAGTAGCCATTCACATTGAACAGGGAGAGTGGAAGAGAAGATACCATGACAGACATGAAATAAAACAGGGAAGGAAAAGGGAAAAAATAAAGAAAAGCACAAGGAAAAGAAAAAGGGGAGGTACAAGGAACATCATAGAGAGGAATAGAGGAATAATATGTGATGAGGTATTTATTTGGCTGTCCAGTGGCCCATATATATATATACATACATATATATATATATATATATATATATATATATATATATATATATATATATATCTGCAAAAAATATTCCAATCCCCTCGAACGAAGCATACATCTGTAAATTGATCCAAGCGACAAAGAAGTTCATCATTAATGTTCGGTGGAGGGCCTTCCATTACGACCTACACAGTGGATCAAGGAACCAGAAGCCTGATACCAACATCGTGGCAACTCCGGAAAGTGATGATCTTACATTGCCTATGAACTCTTCCAGAGAATTAAAGAGACTCGAAAAACAAACAGCATCAAGGTATGGCCTGAAAACTTCTTCCTTTCCTGGGCAAAATCATAGTCTCAATGAATTTGAAGACGAATTGTTCAACCTTATTAAAAATATTAAATTTAAAAAACACAATAAGCAATCCAACCCCATAATCAAAAAAATTAATAGCTTTACTAATTAAATTAAGAAACACCAGGATATGATAGTCCCTGCAGATAAGACCAAAAACTACTATAAATTAACTTACACTGAATATAAAAACTTAATTTATAAAGAACTTAACAAATCTTATAAAAATGCACCTATAAACACTCTCAACACAATTAATTCGGAAGCCAAATCTATTCTCACCTCCTTAAATGTCTTAAACTACACAGAAATCCTAACCCCAGCTACGCCTAGATGCACATTAAAAGACCATAAAAGAAATTTCCATGAAAACCCTACCATTAGATTAATTTGCCCCTCTAAATCAGATTTAGGCATTATAAGCAAAAACATATTAGACAGAATAATTCCAAACCTCAAATCTAAAATTCCATATACCCTTTGGCAATCCTCAGATGAGGTCTCTAACTGGTTCCTTAACCTTAAAAACAAGTCAAACCCTAATCTAAACTTCATTACATTTGACATCGATAATTATTATCAATCTATTACCCCCATTCTTCTCAATAAAGCCTTAATATTCGCTAAAGATAATTCAGATTTGACTAACTTAGAAATTGATCTGATCAAACTAGCTAGAAAATCCCTTCTACAATTTGACAACAAACTTTGGACAAGGAAGGATCACCCCAATAACCTCGATATTACAATGGGGTCCTCAGACTCTGCCCAAGTCACTGACTTAGTGGGTATCTACTTATTGAAAGAACTTAAATATAATTTTGAACATTTGAGAGGTGGTCTATACAGGGACGATGCCCTATTTGTGTCTGGAGAAAGACCAAGACAATACAACAACACCATAAAAAATCTCCATAATTTCTTTAAAAATTTTGCTCTTACAATTACAGTTGAGCCAGAAAAGAGAACTTCTAACTTCTTAGATTTAAGCCTTAACCTTAATTTTGAAACTTTTAGCCCTTATCACAAGCCAAACCTAACTTTATTCTACGTGCATAAATATTCTAACCACCCCAAATCAATAACCAACTCAATTGCCCAGTCGGTCTCTAATAGAATCTCTAAACTTTCTGCAAATAAATCTATTTTTGAGCAGAGTTGTAATTTTTATAACAATGCCTTACTTGCCTCAGGATACAACGTTAAAATTAAGTACAACAATACTCCCCCAACCCGTAAAAATAATCGCACTAGCTTAATTACCCATAATATGGCTTTAAACCCCAGAAGGCGAGGTAACTCTAATATCCCCTCGAAACCTAACTCTCACAATACAGACAGCTTGGAAACTATAAACACTAACCGGAACTCTAGGAGAGATAAAAAGTCAAGAAGGAAAAATAATATCTGGTTTAACCCTCCTTTCAATTGCAATGTAAAAACCAACGTCCCGAAAGAATTTTTTAAAATCTTAGACAAATGTTTTAGACACCCCCATAAATATTGCACAATACTAAATAAGAACTCCATTAAAATTTCCTACTCCACTATGCCTAACATAGCACAAAATATAATTTCCTCCAATAATAAAAAAATAAAAACTGCCCAACAATCTCCCACCCTTCCTTCCCAAAATAATTGTAATTGCCGTAGACCTAGAGAATGTCCTCTTAATGGTGATTGCATTCATAGTGATGTTATATATACGTGCACTATTAAGGAATTCCGACAGAACTCTAACTTTAATTCGAACCCCGATTCGGCAACCCTACCACCTTTACGTACTTCCTCCCATTCCTCTGCCCCGATATCTCAAAATACAACTAACGGCCTCCATAGATCTTACTCCTCATCTTCACCAAGTAATTTTGAACCCTATACAATTAGCAGTAATACACCGGTTGTTCTAGACCCTACCCCAAGACCCCAGGCTAATATAGTATCAGATCCATCCTCTCAAACAGTTACCAATGACCCTAATTATTCAAATGCAATTTCTACACCTTGCAAAATTCACACGTATATAGGTCTTAGCGCCTTCCCATTTAAGATAAGGATCTCAAACCACATACAATCATTTAAATTAAATAACAATAACCCTAGTACCTCGCTTTCTAAATTAATTAGAAACCTTAAAAACAATAATACACCCTACTCCTTACATTGGTC
The DNA here is from genome assembly GCA_963556195.1 of Sepiola atlantica. Lineage (NCBI taxonomy): Eukaryota > Metazoa > Mollusca > Cephalopoda > Sepiida > Sepiolidae > Sepiola > Sepiola atlantica. Next base: position 114,956,273 of record OY744519.1, on the reverse strand, counting down.
CATATTGAAACAATCTAGATCATACACCCCAGGAGCTCCACACTGCAGCCTTTGCACTTCGGAAACTTACGCAATAGCCACAGCTAATAAATCATTAAATACTATTAACTCTAAAAACGAATTGATCTCCCATTGCAGACACAAGCGTAAATACAAATATGCTAATTTCTTGGCCCCTCCAGATTTACCCCCACCTAACAATAATCAATAGATTTCCCCCTCCCCATATCTTATAATTCTTTACACTTACTATGTACCTTTCCATGATTGCCCCTATACCAATCCCTTCTGATGTGAACATTAAACATATCCTTTAGAACATACTTATATAAAACTGAATTGCTTTGCTGCCAGACTTATAATTCGCGGTGTCGCTGATGTTGATACTGATTGGCCATCCCCTAAAACTTTTTTCGTTATTACACCCTATCCACCGTCGCTTTTTTCTCCAATTTCATGTTTTTCTCCAATTACGCTTTATCCAATTGCAATTCCCTGTATATACCTCATTCCTATTCACCCTCTCCTTACCCATTTGTTTAGGCTTCCTTTCAGTTTTAACATCTAATAATCTCCTTTTATACTTGTGTATATGCGTAATTTTTTTAGTGGATACTCTGAGAATTCAGATACATGTATTGATGCGAATGAGTATGTGAGTAGTTGCCTTCTATGTATGAGTATATATATATATGTAGTTTTTCTGGAATAGAAGGTACATGTATGGATACCACGCTTGTGTATATAAACGGTTTTTTGCTGTGCAGGTTTGCTGGGAACGCTTGGGTGATAGTGGCTTTTTTACATTTATGTGTATATATATATATATATATGTATATATATGTGTGTGTGTGTGTGTACATGTGTGTGTGTATATATGTATATATACATATACGTATGTATGTGTATGTATGTGTGTGTGTACATATATATGTATAAATGTGTGTGTGTGTGTATATATATATGTATGTATGTATGTGTGTGTGCATATGTATATATAAATGTGTGTGTGTGTATGTGTGTGAATGTATGGGTATATACATATGTGTTTGTCTGTATGTACTGGTTTTTTTGTGTGTACACATGTGTGTGTATATACGGCTTTGCTCGTGTGGCTTTTACATGTGCTTTATTAACAATTCATACCAGATTACGGTGGATGTCCAATGATCTAGTGAACAATAATCCACAGCCGCGAATGAGTGGAGGCAGCATTGCAAATATATAACTACACACCCCCATATTTAAATCCCATTATCTATTCTTTAGGTTTCACTATTTATTACTAATTTTTTTATTATTTCTATTTTTATTATTACTTTTACTATTATTCATTAGCCTAAGGTGTTTGACATATGCTTGATACCCCATCTCCCTATTTTTAACTTCCTACATTGTCAATTTATTCATAAATTGACAATTTGATTCAAAACCCCTTAAACATCTTAAAGAAATTCACTCAGACCTTAAGAATTATAATAAGACAGACAATCCAATTTCTTGTTAAAATATAAAATGAGACTTAATTCTATTAGCGACATCAGTTTAATGCCCCTCCCCCATATGCCCTTCCCCTTGCAAAATTAAACTAACCTTTCTTAGGAGACAGTTTTCTGTCTCTTATCTGTATTCAATCTACCTACATATCCCCTGGGACTATAACTTAACTGAGTTGACCAGTACTTGGCACTTTGTGTGGCCAATTTGAAATCTACATATCTCTTTCTGCCTAAATATCATTTTGATCTGAATCCTTTAAACCCCCCCCCCCACTTGTTGGATTACATTCTACTTCCGATCGCTTTTCGCTTTTTCTCTCTCCTTTTCTTTTTTCTTTTTTTCTTTTTCTTCTCCTGTCTTTCTTTATTTATACAATTCCCAAATAATTTTGATACAGTGCGACGTTTCGTCTTTGAACCCGTTGGAGCTTTTTGCCTTGGAATACGCTTAACTGAAAACAGGAAGAATATTGTTTTCCTTGAAATGGCCGTTTTTATTTGATTCCTCTCCGTGGACAACAGACCTGAGTGAAATCGCCGTCGTTGGATTTTTATGCAGATTCCTCCGGATTTACCAATATTTCTAAGCCCTACGTTTTTTTTTGGATTTCGTTATTGGTGATTCCCATGCCCGTTTGAACCTTTTGGAAACATTTTTTAAAGAAGTTTTTTGGATTTCTTTAATTTCTAATTTTTAAAAGAAAACTTTTTTCAAATTTGGAACTTTGACAGTCCTACCCTGTCAACTTATCAATCATTATTTTTCCTCTGATGATAAGATTTTAATCTTTGAAAAGCCTGGTTTAAGGAAAGAAAGAGATGAAAACTAAATGTTTTTATTAACTAAACTACTCCTTGTTTTGAACAACTGAAAATACCGATTTGCTTCCATTTGCAGGTCTTACTAATTTTCATTGACGTACCATATATATATATATATATATATATATATATAGTAAGATATAGAAATATTATTTTTAGCAATTAAGCTACACAGAGGCTCCCGCGTTCCATCCCCGGGGGCAATCTTCAGGCTAAAATAAATGTTGAAGTAAATATTGAAAATTGATACAGAAAAATTATCTTTCCTTATAAAATTTTATGTGGATACATGAAATAGTAATATATATATATATATATATATATATATATATATATATATATACCAGTGTTGTTGAATATGGCAGACAACGTATGTTTGGATATTCTTGTGTAGATCCGTTCCATTTGCCGAATCAGGGTCTTTGTAGGTGTTCCAAGTACTTTCAGGCCCATCTAGGTCCATCTTCAGGAGAATCAGGTAATTTATCCCCTATCAGCGCCATAGCTCAGCACCTTACTAATCAGCATTCTTGCCCCCTGCTCCCAATTTCAAAAACTCTTCATAGAAAACACCACAATATTAGAACATACCAATAATAAACAAAAACTCTATATATTAGAAGCATTATACATCAAAATCAAAAAAAAACAGCCATTAATAGAATTAATTTTAACACTAGTGATAACAGTCTAAAATGTTTATATTTCTAACATTAGTTCCGTACTAATAATATAATTCCTGCCAGAACTACCTATTAAGATTAGCATTAACACCATGGTTTTTACCTGGTTCACCTGAAGATGCACCTGAAAGTACTTGGGACACATACAGTTATAGCAGATTCATCAGCCAATTCCCCACCAGAACAAAGACCCTGATTCGGCAAATTGAAAGGATCCACACAAGGATATCCAGACATAAGTGTTCTGTCATATTCAACAACACTTGTATTAAAGAGAAAATGATGCCTAAATATACACATACACACACACACACACACATATATATATATATATATATATATATATATATATATATATATATATATATATACTTTCTGAAGTACTAAATCACTTGATAGTATCATTACTTGATGTGCAAAACACTTTCAAAGGTATTTTGGTGGAATTATTGTTAATAAGAAAATAAACAGGTGTTACTGTGTAACAAAAGGAATGTAAACACGGACTTCGATAACGTATATGGAGAGAATATTTTATTTGCGCTCCATTACAGATAATAGGTAAAACAATAATGGCGGTCTCATCACTTCCGGCCGGAAGCTGCCTCCAGCCTGGGAGAGTGTTCAGGGGGAGATCACTCGCATAGATTAACAGTTCTTCCCCTCTTTTCTCTTCTTTTCAATTAAGCATCATATATTCTGCAAAAGAGGAAAAAAAGGTGTATTTACATTATACAGATGATTCCTTTGGCTCAGATATGAAACCAAGGATCTTAAATGATGGCACTCCTTTCTTTGTCAGAGAGTCAGCAATTTGTACATCAGTTGGTATCCAAGAGACCTCTGCAATTTCTTTTCTGTCAATCATTTCTCTCAGAATAGCCATTTCTATACGAAGTCTCTTATCCAAAATTTGGGTTGAGGAATGTACAGAATCATAGAGACATGAATTGTCTGTTTTGCAGAAGATCTTGATGTTATCAATACTGTCCTTCAATTGCAATACTTCTAACAACAGTTTTCTATAAAAATGCAGGCTTCTGCCATGTCAACCATGGCTAAAGTTTCAGCAGCTAAGGTACTTTTGACGACTCTTCTAATCCGCTTGGATTGCCAAGCAATGGGCATATACTTGTCATTTGTTCCAACCAAAAAGAGTATATAGCCTCCTTGTGAACCTCCATCGGTTAAATTACCAAAAGAGGCATCACTATATGCAATAATCTTTAGGTCCTCAAGATTCCCTAAATCAGGAATATCTATATGAGATTTTTCTTTTTTTGCTTTCTTTACCACCCTGTTAACCTGTTTTAAACATTCTACGTTTTCCTGTTTTAGCATTGAACTTAACTCACTAACATCATAACTAAGATCAGGTCTGGTTTGGGTGGCTAACCAATTAAGTTGGCCGATCAATTGCCTGGTTTCGGTAACTTCTGTTGTAGATATTGCATCCTTCGAATTTCTGCCTCTCTCCAGTGGGATACACTTCAACTTCTTGCCATATTCGTCTTGTCCAAGCTTAACATCATTCCTGTTTTTCCTTATGCTCAATCCTATGTACTGGAACTCCTCCACTTCTTCAGACTTAACCTCAAACAAGTGACGAATCCTGTCCATAACTCTGGTCTGAAAGATATCGGAGCCTGCAAAGCAAAAATCATCGACATGAGTAGCGATTACACCGTGCAGTTTGTTGCCAAAGTTCCATGTAAATATGGCTTGATCATATTTTGAAACGACTGCTCCTGACTTCAATAATTCCTCCTTGAGTGTCAGGTACCAGGATCTTGATGCATCAGTTAAACCATATACACATTTGGAGAGTTTCCAAATATATCCTGGAGGTACATTGGCTTCCTTAGGAGGATCCAAATAGACTAATCGGTCTAACTCTCTGCTCTGTAGGAATGCTGTTTTTATGTCCATTGACCTGCACACCCAATGGTTAGATGCCATTATGGCCAAGGCTATACGTAGACTTTCTTTAGAGCATGTTGGAGAATCGTTTCTTATATTGCCAGCATCCCTGTCCTGAAAGCCTCTCGCTACAAGTCTGGCTTTATGAACTTGTTTGTCATTGACATTTTTATTAGTATAAACCCATCTTGTGGATATCTTGGGTTGGCCTTGGTCAGGTACTTGGGTGTAAACTTTATTTTCGACCCAGCTTTGGAGTTCTTTCTTCCTTGCTGTTTCCAGGTCATGATTAGAAGAAGAAATCATTATGTTTTCCTCATTACCAGAGGTGGGTTCATCTTCACTTATTGGTCCGACTTCACCTGCTTTCCATTCCAGTACTCCATGTTCAAAGTCTAGCCAAAATGGTTCACCTTGTTCCATAGCCACGTTCATTAAATGCTTATTTTTGCCGGTGGCTTTGCCCGCTCTACTTATGACATTCAATGTTTTCCATTCTGAATCATCATCATTGGCAAGTTTACACCTGATAGATTGTCCTGGTCTGGGAAGCTCAATTGTTTTTAAAATGGGTGTTTGTTGTGTATGTCTCTCCCTCGCAGTTTGATGTTGTGCAATCTGATCGTCCAGGGTTCCTAATTCTTCATCCACATTGTTCTCCACAGAAATTGGTGTGTTTGAAGTTCCTTCAAGCCCACTTTGTGAAGTGGTGGGTTCAATTGCTGATTCAGTTTCAGAGGAACTTTGATATATTTCTGGGTGAAGCACTAAACGACAGGGGTGCACTCTTACATATGTGCCTCCATGTTTAACAAGCACCTGCTTGTGTTCCCATCCTATAACAGTTCCTGGACCAAGCCATCTATCACAGAGATTTCTCTTATAAAACACAATATCACCATTTTTGTACGATTGTGTTATGCCAGTTCTTACTTGATGACGAAGTGCACGTCTTAATTTTTCCGAAGACTCACACATTATGAACTGCTTTCTAGCTGCATGCATGGCATTCAGGTTACTGGCAACAACCTCACTCGAGAGAGACACCTTCTAGTGCAGGGAGTTAGTCATTCAAAAAGGAGGGCAGGTTGGGATTCTTACCAAAAACAAGTTGATTGGGACTGAATCCGTGAGCACTGTGAAGTGTATTCTTGGCACTTATAGCCCATGCTAGTGCTATGTCAAAGCTGCAATTTGTGTCCTCTATGGTCTTCTTTACCATTTCTCCCAATATCCCATTATGTCTTTCATTTAAGCCATTACTCCATGGACTTTCAGCAGCGGTAGTACGCACAACAATATTTAAATTCTGTGCCATGTCCCGAAATGATTGGTTATCAAATTCCCTGCCATTATCGGTTAAGATAGATCCTGGAGTCCCAAAATATGCTATCCAGTGCTTAAATATAGCCCTGATTATGTCAGATCTTTCCTTGCTAGGAATCCTTACGCCAACACTGTATCTGGTAGCATGGTCAATCAGGTGCAGTACTTTGTTACCATTGATTTCTTTAATATCCATGGCAACAGTTTCATTAAAATATGATCCTAAAGTGAATCCAACAATAGGTCTAGGTTCAGTCCTTTTATAGCGAATTACATACTTCACAGGAACTTGGAAATGCTTGCAAAATTTTTATGAATTCGGGATCTCTTATACCTGCATTCCTAACTAAGTCACATAACTTTTTACTACTAGGATGACTAAATTGTCTATGTAATTTGGTTGCAATTTTTAATTTTTCTGACTTGTTTTTCGAGGAGATTTCTTTAACAAAAAGTATATGTTTGAACTTACCCCTGTCCGGTAGAGGTTTGGTAATAGGGATGTGATAATGACCAGACGATGTGCATCTTAATGGAATTTTCTTTTTAAACATCGTAACGCTGTCATGTTCAAAGTTGAGACAAGTCCCGGCCCTTTTCATAGCGTGTTTGCTCAACAGAAGTGGAATGGCAGAGTCCACAACATCAGTGACGATACTGACTTCGATGTCTGCGATGACGCATGGTAGAGTAACGTTGTAAAGAGAGTTCAACTTATTTCCATCGCCGAATTTAAAAGTTCTCACTCCTTTTTTAGTGATTATCTTTTTTTTCTGTGCATCTGTTAACGTCTCAAGAAAACATTCATACCATTTTGTCCCGCAAACGGTACCAGATGCACCACTATCTAGGACAGCCGAACCAAATGTCTCACCTAGAAGAGTGTTGCCGTTTTCCTCACGTTTTTGCTGACTCATAAGCACGATGTTGGCCAGGGAAAGATAACTCTCGTCTTCGTTGTCCTCACGTTTATCTCCGGTATCGTTAACGTAAGGGCAGTTATAAGACCAGTGAAATTTGCATCCACATTTAAAACACACAGTGGTGTTCCCTTCAGGACCGAGCGGGTTTATTTTTTTTTGTGTCAGTGGAGCATGTTTTGGTATTGTTGACATGTCGTCTTCCACCACGGTTTGTTTTTCCTCGTCGATTGTTAAAATTCGAATCACGTCGGTGCGAAGAACGACCGTAATATATCTCGTTAGAGTCCATGTCATTTTCCGTATAAACAACATCTTCATTCTTTATCACGACGGGCGTCGTGTTGCTAGACGGTGCGTTTGAAGACTGTCCGTGCATGATCTTTCTTAACTGCCCCGACATGGAAGATAGTGTCAATTCGCCGACGGTGGCTTTGACTAATCTTTCATCTTCTGGAGTGAGAGCGGCACCTTTCAATGCCCTGAACGCAAGTACGGGTTCGGGTAGGGCGATGTTGAAATCTTTCAACTTGGCGACATGTCGGCCGAAGTTAATAAGAAAGTCTTCCACTGATGTGTCGGGCTGTCTGCGGTAGGCTTCAAACGTCTCGTAGGCTAGAAAAGCCGACTGATTGACATCTTCTAAAAAAAGGGTATCCAGTTTTTCGTATAGATGCGTCATTCCATCCTCGGAATTAAGGGCCGCCACGTCCAATTCTAAAACAGCTTCTCTGGGTTTTCCTTCCAGAGAAAGAAATACTACAGGGGCACGTTTCGTTTTATCAAACAAAGTAGCCATTTCCCAAATTCGCATCTCCCTTTTCCATGTGCTGTACTTGTCGTTAATTAAAACAGGCGGTGAAATGAGTTTTGAAGCCATAACAACTTTTCGCTCTGCTACCAATGTTAATAAGAAAATAAACAGGTGTTACTGTGTAACAAAAGGAATGTAAACACGGACTTCGATAACGTATATGGAGAGAATATTTTATTCGCGCTCCATTACAGATAATAGGTAAAACAATAATGGCGGTCTCATCACTTCCGGCCGGAAGTCGCCTCCAGCCTGGGAGAGTGTTCAGGGGGAGATCACTCGCATAGATTAACAATTATGGTATTGTTTTGTTTAATATATTTTATTATTGAATATTAAAAAATGTTTGTTTAAACTTGTTCATTCTGCCAAAGAGTATGAGATGCTTACATTTCTGTAACTAAAGAAACTCTTGTGAATGTTTGTATCATCATGTTTTACAATTATTGAGGATTTTACTCTTTGTGTAACAAAATCTCATTGGCCTATTGGTATAATCATTGTTTGTTACAAGCAATATCATGCCCATCATTTGCAAACTTCGCAAGTTAAAAATAAATGAAAAATATTTAATTAGTGCTGGTGAAAAATGTTATACAAAATTTGTACAATTGTTTAAGTAAGCTATTTGTAGCAATTAAATGCAACTGAAAGTGGCATGTTTGCAAATGAGAAACATAAAATTGCTCATAAATATCAGCAGCAGCAGCTATCAATTATTAGTTGTTTGTGCAGATATAGTAAAAATACCCAATTGTACTATACAAGTTAAATGTATCCTTTATCTATGATTCACTTTCACCTTCAATGTAGGGAATTGTTATATAATGAAAGCAAGAATGATGTGAACCATCAGATTAATTGCTTTCGGTAGAATTCATAGAACACAAACCTCCATTCAGAAATTTTACATATGTTTGGAGATGTAATATGCAATAAGATACACCATATGACTCAAAATGTTTTAAAGTTTAATTGTCCGCACATATACCAGATTAACAGAGTTATATGATTACTCTACATATATTGGTTCCACTCATCCTAGTCAGCCCCTAACTCATGTACAACTACAACAACGCCTATGCAAATATTGACTCCATGGAATTTCTATGGCTACTTCTAGCATTGTTAACGTTTAAGATGTTCAAGCAGATTGTTTGTAGTAAAACACAATTAAAATAGTTTTATTACCGTAATAGACCAACTAAGTTTTTGAAGAACTTTCAATTTGTCAATACAAATATAACAAACTTAGATTTACTTTATTAATGATAATTTCAATGGAGATTGAATTATTAAATTACCCTCATCCTTTTGACTGGTGTTTCTATCGATATTAACCATAAACAATTTATATAAAAATAACGGATTTTAAAGTCTGCTTTCATAACATAATTAATTATGCATGCTAAAAACACCTCCGAAAGAAATTGTACGTGAATATTTCTAAGTTGAAAATTAGTGCTGCATTGTGGTTTTGTATTATTTCCTTCCTTCTGTTGTCTTTTATCATGTCAATCATGTTGTTAAACATTTTTTTTTTCACTGTTTATTGATTTTGTTGACTTTCAATTCTCGAACCAGACAGAATTCTTATGATTGCTACCTTTCACTTTCTATGAGTCGCTCTCTTTTTCTCTCTCTTTCTTTCTTCCTCTCTCTCTCTCTCTCTCTGTCTGTTGCGTGCAAATTTTACTCTGGTTAAACTAATTTCATTCTTTACGTAAATTATTATGACTGTTTACTACTTTAACATCTTTCTCTCTGAAATTTCCCAACATCATCTCTTTAAACAAAATCAGCGTTTAATGTAGAAACTGCCAGAGAAAGATCGTTGATAAACGAGGTTTGTTGAAACATTGAAATTTTAGCTGAAATGAAAGAACTAATTAGAACTTCGTAGAATTTGGTATATTCGGACTACTGTTCTCATCTTGGGTGTTTTTATCACAAAGTTTCGGCCGATGCAACCTTTGACGTTCTTCAGGTGTACTTTGTTGAACTTGGAAATCTGGACCTGAGGTGCAGTAGATATAGTACTAAGTATAATTCAGTTCTAATGACAGTTATCTGAAGGTTGAAGGTTGAATCCTCAGTGCAGGCGATACAAAGAATTGCGAATTACTGAAGACTTCTTCCCAGTCATGACAGATGGAACGAGCGCATGCTACCCCCGTTGATTAAATAAAGGGTTCCGTTCGAAATTCTGTTCACGTTCCCGAGTTCGACAAAGTACACCTGAAGAAGGTAAGAGGTTACATCGGCCGAAACGTTGTGATAAAAACCCACAGATGAGAACAGTAGTCCGAATATACCAAGTTCTACGAATTATCAACCCTCATCTAAAAAAATTCCGAAGCATAATTAGAACTTTCCTGCCAGGTGAGAAATGATGATGTTATATAACCTTTCATATATATTTGTTTATTTATTTAACCTTTCACATATATTTGTTTATTTATTTAACCTTTCACATATATTTGTTTATTTATTTAACCTTTCACATATATTTGTTTATTTATTTAACCTTTCATATATATTTGTTTATTTATTTAACCTTTCATATATATTTGTTTATTTATTTAACCTTTCATATATATTTGTTTATTTATTTAACCTTTCACATATATTTGTTTATTTATTTAACCGTTCATATATATTTGTTTATTTATTTAACCTTTCATATATATTTGTATCACATTTGTCTTCTATAGAGAAAGATTTATGTATTTCTCTCATTTACAAAAGCATTACTCTTTTGGAAAACTATTCATGTTTCTCTTAAAATAACGGCAAAAATGTTTACTTTTGTGTGTTGATTTGTAATGTGGTGAGGTATTTTACTGATGCACCGTTAGCTATGTTTAATTAGGGAGCAATGTATTTAAAAGAAAAAAAAGGTCAGCATACTTTTGACCGAGAAGTGTAACCAGATATTATTTTTAGCTCGTTTATAAAAATAGGGCAGGTCATATCGTCTGCATAGTCAGGACCGGCGGGACAGTTATAAAAGTGAGGGGGCTCTCCTAAAAAGTGGGGGGCCCGATTAAATACATGCATATATAACTTCATTATTGATGACCGTAAAGTGTGGGGCCAAGTCAAATGGTGGGGGGCTTGAGCGCCCCCCCCCCACTCTGCCCCCCCGGTGCCGCCGTCCATGTGCACAGTAATAACGAGAGTTCCTGTTCATGAATTATCAAAAAAGTCATTTTGAAATATCATTTTCATTTGCAGTTTAAAGGTCACACCAATCGCAAAATAATTGGACTACAGCAGGTGACTAAATGGTTACTGGGAGCACATGCCCCATATCTGATGATATGCTTTTCAGTTTTGTCATTCGAAACGGATGAGTTAAATTGTCAGCTTGCTTATGAAAATAGAAAAGCCATACCGTTCGCACAGGTGGCAAGGAAGTTTTTGTAAATTGAATTATCAAAACAATAACTGTGAAAATATCATTTTTATTTCCAATTTAAAATCAGAATAAGCACGAGGATATTATCCAGCCAGTGGCCTAATCGTGTTTACGAGTTTCAAAGGTTATTAAGTGAACCATTCTATTACTGTAATAGACCAAGCCCCTATATTACAGTTGGACTGGAATCTCCTCATACATGCATGACATGGAGGCTTTAATTGATTGGTAAATCATAACATAGTAGAAAATGGAGGCTTTAATTGATTGATAAATCATAAAATAGTAGAAAATGGAGGCTTTAATTGATTGATAAATCATAAAATAGTAGAAAATGCAAAACGATCGGTGATTTGTTAGTCAAACAAAATAATCGCCCCAAACTGAAAATTCTCAATAAAAGAACCATCACTTTAGTTATTCTTGTGAGTGTAGACAGAGAAATCAGTGACCGATCGGAAATAGGAATGAAAAAAGGCGAAGAAATTCTCTCCAGTTTGCCCTCAACTAAAGGATGAAAACACAAAGTAAACTTCAAAGTTCTTCAACCAAGACTTAGTGTAATATCAAAGGTAATTGATACCCATCTCACCCCATTGTAAATAATAGAATATGCTACATTCGGTAGTATATTAGGAGTGAATATTTTATCCTATTTGTGACAGTAAGCAACGAAAAGTTAAATAAAACTTATCAGTAAGTTATTCCGGCTTCCAGATTTTATTACAACTTATTTAACTTCGTTATGGAATGTTACCTGAAACCCGAACGTCTAGCCCTCGATACGGCCGACTCGGATTCTACTGACAAATGGCGGCACTGGAGAAAAATGTTTGAAGGATTCCTTACAGCGCTACAGTTATCTTCAAACATGGCTTTAACAGATACTGAAAAATATACTCTTCTTTTACATCATGTTTCCACTCCAATGTATAGAAATTTATCTGAATGTGAGAATTACGAAACTGCCGTGGACATTTTAGAAACCATGTTTGTCAAGAAAAAAAATACCATTTTTGCTAGACAGTTACCTGCTACCCGGCGTCAACAACCAGAAGAAAGCCTTGAACAGTACCTTCAGATTCTAAAGACATTAAGTCGTGAGTGTGAATTTACAGCCTTAACTTCGAACTAATGATGTTTTTATCAGGAACGCATTTATTAATGGAATACAGTACAACCCAATAAGACAAAGACTACTAGAGAATAAAGACCTAAACTTGCCAACAGCTTATGAACAAGCCCTAATGTTGGACATGGCAGAGAAGCAGTCTGTCTTCTATTTACAACCCAAGGTTTTGGGAGCTGCTATTGTAGGCCCTCCTCTGCAGGTTCAAAATTCTTCCATTGTTCAAGATACTTCCACACCCCTTTCTAACGATCACGAACAACTTATCACTTCCGCCTCAGCTGGATCTACATGCTACTTTTGTGGCCTTCGTATACATTCCTATTCGTCCTGCTTGGCTCGAGACGTTAGATGCCACTAGTGTGGTAAGCAGGGACATTTTTCGAAAGTTTGTCGGTCATCTTCTTCACAAAAAAAAACGTTCACCTACTCTTGCTATTGCATCACCAATTACAGTATCAGCTGCGTTCCCGGCTGCATCTCAAAGACAATTGTGAGGGTTAAAATAAATGGATTGACTATTCATGCCCTTATTGATACATGTAGTTCCGAAAGTTTTATTAATGCCAGTATCGTAAACGCGAATAAATGAGAAATATTTCCTTGTTCCAACCAAATATCAATGGCAAATTCATCTTTATCGTCCCATGTAATTGGATACTGCATGGTTAATCTGAAACTAAAAGGAAACTTGTATCAAGGAATCAAATTATCGGTAATGAAAAACCTCTGCTGCAAAGTGATTTTGGGTCACAATTTCCTAAAACAACATTCATGTGTTGAAATCCCCTTTGGTGGTCCCAAGCCGGTCCTAAGCGTATGCAGACTAGCAGCTGCCAAAGTGCGGCACCCATCACTTTTTACAAACTTGACTCCTGACTGCAAACCAATAGCAGTAAAATGAAGATGCTATTCACAAGAGGACAAACAGTTCATAGCAGCAGAAGTAACAAAACTGCTTAAGGAAGGAATTATAGAGCCAAGTGAATCTCCATGGAGAGCCCAGGTCCTCGTAACAGCCACCGAAAATCACAAGAAAAGGATGGTCATTGACTATTCCAAGAGTGTCCCCAGAGACACATTACTTGATGCCTATCCACTGCTTCGTATTGACAAAATGATTTCTAATATTGCTGAATATAACATTTTCAGGACTATAGGCCATCAGAAGTGCCTACCATTAGGTACCTATCAAGCCAGAGGATAAGCCCTACACGGCATTCGAGACCTGCGGTCGCCTGTACCAGTTCTGCCAAATTCCTTTTAGGGTAACAAACGGTGTGGTTAGCTTCCAGAGGGTTATAGATGAAATAATCTCCAATAAAAAATTTAAGGGTGCTGTTGCATATATAGACAATGCCACAGTATGCGGACATAACCAAGCTGAACATGACCACAACCTTAAACGATTCATGGCTGACGTCAAGAAATATAATCTGACATTGAACAGTGAAAAATGTTCCTACAACTTGAAAAGCATCAAGCTATTGGGATACATTGTCAAAAATTGCATCAGAACGCTGGATTTCGAGTGACTGAAACCCTTAATGGAATTACCAATCCCTGGAAACATGTCAGCCTTACGAGAATCCCTGGGTATGTTCGCCCACTACGCACAATGAGTTGCGGCTTTTTTCAGAAAAAATATACCTATTGATGCAAGTATCTACTTTTCTTTTGTCCTGTTCAGCCATCAAAGCATTTCAAAACATGAAAAGGAACATTGCTCAGTCTGCCATTTCTGCTGTGGATCCTTTTATCCTTCTATTAGTTGAGACGGATGCCTCCGACTGTGTGATAGCTGTCTCGCTGATAGAAAAAAAGGTGTATGCCATAGTTGAGGCATGATGAAAATAAAGACATTACTTTATCGGCCGACATTTTAAATTAATCACTGACCAAAAGTCGGTCTCGTTTATGTTTAACTCGAAAACAACGAGCAAAATAAAAAACGAAAAGATAGTGAGATGGAGAATGGAGCTTTCTTGCTACTCATTCGACATCACTTACCACCCTGGTAAGGAGAATGTCGCGGTCGTAGCCTGTATGTAGCCTGGTAACCGGCTCAGATTATCTTCAGAATATACACAGGGAATTGTGTCACCCAGGTATCACAAGAATGACTAACATAGTCAGGAGCAGAAACTTGCCATATTCTCTTGAAGATGTAAAAGAATTACGAACTCTTATCAGATATGCGCAGAATATAAACACAGGTTCTACAAACCCCCTCCAGCAACACTCATTAAGGCCACACAACCATTTGAAAGGCTTAACCTAGATTTTAAGGGCCCTCTACCCTCTAAAACTAAAAATAAATACATGCTCACAATAATAGATGAGTACTCAAGATTTCTGTTCGTCATCCCCTGCCCAAATGTAATGGCTGCTATAGTAATTCAAGGTCTCTGCTCCATTTTAGCCGTTTTTGGAGTGCCCGTATATATTCACTCAGATCGTAGATCTGCTTTTATTTCGGACGAACTCAAGCAATTTCTGCATAAACGAAGAGTAGCTGTAAGTCGAACAACTCCTCACAATCCTCAAGGAAACGGACAGTGCGAAAGATACAATGGTATAATATGGAAGACAATACAGTTGGTGGCTGCAAATCGCAAGAGTCCAATCTCTGATTGGGAAAGTCTCATCCTCATGGCCTTATTCGCTATCAGGATTCTATTATGTACAGCAACAAACGCTACTCCTCATGAGAGATTCTTCTCGTTCCCACAACGAAGCTCAGCAGGTATCTCACTCCCCTCATGGCTCGCTCAACCTGGAACAGTTTTACTAAAACGCCATGTTCGTCACAGTAAACATGACCCATTAGTGAGCGAGGTAGAATTAAGTGAAGCGAACCCCCAGTAGGTACTGGTCCGAAATTTGGAAGGAAGGCAATCTACTGTCTCCTTAAGGGATCTAGCCCTGGCAGGGAATGTATCTGAATGTAGAACTGCTTCAGAGGGATATACAGCCCCGGTTCAAGGAACAAGTCCGACCCACTTAGGTGATCTTGCACCATATACGTCAAGTCCAGAGTCCCTAGAAAACGAATCTGAATATTCTAACAGAGTCCAATCTGACTCTAGTTCTGACGACCGATTGGTACCATAAAAGCGGCTTCACCCAATATCTGAGATAAATACTCAATCTTCAGACACCAAGCGACTTAAGTGCCGAAGAAAACGACAGCGTTTCGGAGAAAGATCTTTTAACCCTAAGCCAGCTACACAAAACAGTCCTGAAATGTCGTCAGGTCCCGAGGAGCCTAGGTAAGAGATGGATGCTGGGTGCAAACCACCAAGAAGCCCTCAAAGAACCCGCAGAAGGCCAGGTAGATGGGATGACTTTGTTCCCTACGAATAAATAGGTAGGTAGGGGAGAATGTAGTATCAAAGGTAATTGATACCCATCTCACCCTTTGTTAATAATGAAATATGCTACATTCGGTAGTATATTAAGGGGAATATTTTATCCTATTTGTGACAATAAGCAACAAAAAGTTAAATAAAACTTATCAGTAAGTTATTCCGGCTTTCAGTTTTTATTACACTTAGTACCAGTAAAATTCATCAACTAGTCTTTTCTCCTCAACAAGAGCAATATACCATTTTGTTTTATTACTATTACACACTGTGTTCCAATAAATATTTGTTATTGCTCACAGTGAGTTTTCTTGCCTACCAGACCGAACAATTACCAAATTTTTCAACTGTTTTAAATACAGTCAGAACGCATGTGGTCATCGCAGCATAGGAACACGAATTGTTTAATAGAAAATAATTTAAGTGAAACTGTTTACTTATGTGTATGTTATTTGTGTTCGATAATGTTAGTTCATGGGTTTAGATTTTTTCAGGAATGGTAGTTAGAACGTTTTTAACTAAACCCTTACCTCAAATCATCATAAGGATATCATCTGTAGTCTGCCTGATTCATCCAAACTGATGTTTTCGGTTGGCCTATGACATAGAATAAAAACAAGCATAGGCGATCAGAAAATAAGCCATATTTATATGAGAATTATTAAAGTAAAATGTATGTAATGATCAAAACAATTCTTAAATTGACACTAGCTCAAATACTTATGACATTAAACATTTAAAATAGCTGATGCAAGAAGAATATTTTATTGCGTCATTTAAAAAGATATGATGCAATACCTTTCCAAAAACAAAGTCGTTTTATAAGATTTGTTTATGGTTGTTTATAACTCAGAATCAGTGATGTAAAGTAATACAGAAAGAGAAAAACGCAAGTAAAAGTTTTGAAAATTAAAAAAAAAAAAAAATAGAGTTATTATTAAAACATAAAACGAAAAATATTGTAAAGATTTTGTTAAAAAACCCCAGAAAAGTGAAAAGGTATTTCCTTAAATCACAATCTAATAGTTTAACTGGTTTAATGATTAAAAATCCCTTAACAATAGGGGTGGGACGTAATGGGTGAAAATTTCAGATTCATGCGAGTAGTATTTTTTTGTGTTCATCTATACATAAAAAACACTAAACAATCAAACATTTTGAAAATTTTGCAAAATTCAGAAAGTGCAGGCCAATAGTTTTTGGCTATTTTACATTCATGAAAACCCTTTCATAGCCTGAAAATGGTCCTAAATTAAAGTACTATATCAGATTTAATCATCTATATCCATTCATAGCTTTTGAGGATGTTTTAGGACCTGCAATGTCGCATGAAACCACTTTTTCACCGAAAAAATGATGGATTTTGAGTCCCGTAGAGCCCTAACGGCTATTTTTGGCCTGCACCTTCTGAATTTTGCAAAATTTTCAAAATGTTTAATTGTTTAGTGTTATTTATGTATGTATGAAGACAAAAAAATACTACTCGCATGAATCTGAAATGTTCACCCATTACGTCCCACCCCTATTAACAGATAGAAAAGAAAAGGAAGAAAAAAAGGTTTCTAAGGGTGAGAATAAAGAAAGTGGTTAGTATTTGTTGAAGCTGATTTTTAAAAACGAAAATGCAATAAAACACACAAAACAATAACTTTAAAGTGTTAATACTCATTTTACAGATCATTTTCTTCTCTGATAATAAATCTTTGACATCTAATAAATGCTGTGCTAATATTGCAAACTACTAAAATATTCATCAACCTCCCAGTCAATCTCGTAAAGTGGCCAATATAGCTTCATTATTGGACATAATTGAAGGCTACTTTTTCTCATTTAAATTACATTACCGTTTGCTTCATTTTGTCTCTTCATTTAGAAGCATTTTTTATTGGAGTTTTGAAATATTTATTTAAATTTCAGGATTAATGATGGTCTTCAAAGCCAGTCGAAGAAAGATCTTCATCGAATAGATGCGTTAGATAATATTAACGAATATTAATGCTATCTTTTAGAATTAACGAAAGTGACACTTTATTAAAGAGTAGAAGTCATTTAGCTGGATGTTCAGTGAATTTAAATTCCATTTGTCTTCAACTGAAATACTTTTCTCACATTAGGATACACAATAATTAGCATTTAATAGTTATTTTCTTTGAGAAGTCAATCATTATTTACATATTAGGTTAGGTATGTGTATATGTTTATATCTTAAACTAATTAACCGATCATCATGAATTTTGGACCACAGCTGCTAGGCGTAAGAGGTCGTGAGGTGGGCTATATTTAATTGAGCTGAGTTGAGTTGTATGCAAAGGATGCAAAAAGGAGATGTAAACCTTTTGTAGAAAATTCAGATACCTCTGATTTTTTGTGAAATTTTATCAATAGGTATTAGACATCAATTAATAAATATTTCCCATATTTTAGTTTCTTTTAAGTATTTTAAAGGGTTTTTATTGGTCATAATATGGGCACAGTCTTCCATTTTAAAATTTAAATAGCTTAGATTTGTATTGACTTTTATCTATAGTTATTAGACACCAACAAAGCAAGATTCCAAATTGATTTTCTACTTAAATTTCAGACAGTTTTGGAATCAAAACCATGTAATGGATTTTGATCAAAGTTGGAATAAGGATTTTAGATATAAGGTTTAGTATCATTATATCTTGATTTTAATCTTCGTAAGTGGGTGAAGAAATGTGATTTATTTTAATTTAATCAGGAAGATTTGATAAGTTAGTGTAATGAATAACACTGTAAAAAACTAAGTTGTATCTATGGAAGCTCTATTCAGCTATTTCTGTTATACAGTTACAATACGATACTAAGTTAACACATAGTTTGAGGTGTATTAAAGAGTTATAATAAGGGGAGGTAATTAGGGAAGTCTTCATATCAAAATTCATTTTACCCGTCCTGGGACGGGTAAAATAAATTTCTAGTTCTTTATAATAATAGATGTTAAGAGCTAACACACTTTTAGTTGATTCTAAAATGAAGAGGAACATTTCAATATTTTATTCATAAAGATGACAGACTTTATTGTCAAAAGTTAAATACTGCAGTCAAAAATTAAAGTCTGCTGGTATTTTTATTCTAAACAAAATAAATGGATGACAATCAATGTTAGTAACATAAACTGAAATATCGATTATTGATTTTAATACATTGATGTACACCATTTACGTAGTTATAAGATTATGTCAGTGTCATCTACAATAAGCTTCGATCTATTCATTTTGCAACTAACATAAGAAAAAATGAATTCAGTTATTTGGATTAAAATATTTTTTTTTCCTTTGGTACATAACAGGAATAGAGGAAGACAGTGCGAGTGGTAAAATGATGTGCTTTTTATTTGCTTAGCATATCGATTAAATATGTAAGAAACGTTTTGAATGTGCAGGTGAATTTGGGCTTCAAATATTTTTCGGTTTTTGTCTGTTAAAGTTTGTGTTCATTTCTGTTAACAGATAAGCAATGCTTTATATCAGTCATTGTGCAATGAGCTGGAAAGATGATGACATAAATTCTCCAGTACTTAAATAACTCATATTTTCGTTTCTGTTTTCTTTTTTATAAAGAGTTTTCCCTCAGATTTTTATACGTAGATTTTAAAATGTGAAATCATTTGTTCATACACAAGTGCTATAAAGCAACACATTAATAATAATAGACAAAAAGTTTATAATAATATGACACAGCTTCATATCTACTATATAACTATTTATGTAAGTATAAAATATTCTAGGTTTATTTTTGTTTAAATAGATGAACCAAAGTTAACTAACTTTGTTGAATCTCTCTTTTTTCAGATTCTCATCTTCGGTGATCTTATTTTTACATAGGAGATAATTAAATTACATATGAAAAAAGAATTTTAGCTAAAGAAAATTTTGTCATGTGATAAATATATCTGATCTTTATTTTAGCAAAACATAGTCCAAAAATAACATTTGGATGTTCAGGTAGATCAAGTTGAACAAGACTTTGGTCAAATCATTTTTTTTCTTCATATTCTCCTCTTCAATTTTATTTTGCCGTTAGTGTTTACCTGTAGTCATTTCCTCATAGTAAACAATAATTCTTAAATAAATGGTCATGTATTAAATGATTTGCAATTGTAGAAGCAATTTATATCCAGTTAAAACAGCTTTCCCTCAACAAAATTTTAGTTATAATTTAGAATGTGTCATAAATATTCGTTCTGTGACATCCATATTCGTTTTTGGACTCTTCTCTGGGTTACAGCAATCAGCCATATTTGGAGATACTTATTGCATGTGTTATTCTAACTCTGCTTGTATTTTGCTGAATAAAGCTTGAATAAAATTATATTCTGAGATTTAATCTTTATTTTTGACAACGAATTCAGCAAAATATCTGATAACCACCATGTCAAACCCTGTGTCAATTTTTGGCTATAAACCAAGAGAATTGGATATCAACACAAATTCGACACATACTGCCAGAGAATGGCATACCATTTTCAACAACTATTTTGCTGAATAAAATTATCTTCTGAGTCTTTATCTTTGACAGAATATTTTGAATGTTGATACCAGAATACTATCAGAGTTTGTGATCACAACCTCACTTGATCAAGTCTATATGTGATTTCAACTTAAGAAGAATATGCGATCCTTTATTCTTTTTCACTTAATGTTAAACAGATTTAATGTGCATTTTCTGTACTTGATTAGACTATATGCAAATACCTATGTTTATTTTACATTAAAAATCACCGCTTATCAAGGCCCAAAAGCCACTCATGGATAAGGATTAAAGAGTTTAACTCGAGGATAGGGGTTAAAGAGTTTGACTGGTGGATGGTGAGACAACGTCGCGTTCACCGGCACGATGGTTGTAGCAGGGCAGAAATTGATTATTTACGGGGACGGTTTAACAAGAACTTGTTAACATTGGACTTGAAGACGACCATATTGTAGTCGGCATGGTAGTAGTCTCGCGGCACTGTGTTCCACAGACGGTCAGTTCTACGAAAGAAGTTCTGCCTACGGAAGTTTCATTTCATCTTGAGCATACAGAGGGAGAAAAAGAAATCATTGACAGTAGTAGTAGCTAGGCGGGTTCTTATTGTGAATGTTTTACGAGTGGGAGGCATAGATTTGAGCTCAGTCGAGCACTTACCATAAAAATAACGGTAAAGCAAAGAAAGACTAGCAACATCTCTTCTGTGAGAGTGTGACTGTAGGGAAGAAAAGAGGACATCTACCACTAATGTATGCTTGAAACAAAAATGTATTATATAAGCCATGGTTTAAGGAAGGAATAATAAAATATTTTTCTTATATAAATCCCTTGTTTTGAACTATTGATAATTTAATAGATATTGTATTCTACACAATTTTTATTTTCATCATTTACTTATTTATATTATTGCTCTATCTCGCATATCGAACATTAACGCATATCGAACATATATATATATATATATATAATATTAAGTATCTTACCAAATGTTTGGTTGTTTGTGGAAAATTTGGTAAAAATATAATAGTATGGTATTGAATCTAAAAGTGCTCAATAGTAGTAGAACAATAAGTAAAACCGAAATAATAATATTATTTTATATGGCTTACATCAACATATCAAGGTTGCAAAAATTATTTGACTCTAACAATAAAAGACCATTGGATCGTCAAAACCTTGGCATGTCAATGTAAGTTATATAAAATAATTATATATGATTACCTTGTATTTAGCTATAATTGTTATAAAAGAAATTATCTTTATCAACTTTATTGAGTAAATTATATTTAAATTTAGAAAATAACTTGATAAAATATGCCGATAATAATACTTCCTCAAACAGATAATAAATTCTGTAAAAGCAGAAAATAAATCATTGATCAGCTCTTGAAAATTTCATAAATAAATACAACTAAATAAAAGGAAATCTGCAAACATTTCTTATATTTTGATCTACGCGTTTTGTTAAACTTAGGGTGAATGCACAAAATGGTTATTCTTCTCTGAAATCCAAAATTATTATATCTTTCTCTTTTATTTCTATTTTGCTTTGAATCCAAATTCACAATTATAAAAGTTTTAAATTACACTCTAAATTTCTTAGTATGTGTTGTCTAGAGTTATACAATATCCATCTGTTCCTATTCAACGCCTAAACTGAACATTGCGGATGGATTCATTTTCAATCAGAGCAGCAACTTGTTGGGATAAATATTGGTTAGCAATGATTCCTTTTAATTGCATCACAATCTGTTGCAGTTTGTGGCATGAATTCATCATTACTTGTACCAATTTCTTTAAAGATGGAAACATTTAAGTTTAATTTGAAATTCATACACGAAAATCGTCTTTATTATCAGTTTTTCTCACACCTATGTGGAAACTACATATCAAAAGTTGTGCAAAACTGATTTCCAATACTTGATTCGTATATTTTCAGCTTGGTTATTTGACACATCGCATATTGATTATTCTCAATATTTTCATTTGATTGCTACCACTCAAATCCCCTGACTGTATTACATCAGGCAGTGAAATCAAATTTATGTACAATACTTTGCAAACTGCATTTTACTCATTAATTATACCTCTAAATAAATTGGACAAATATGTTTTTAACTTCTCAAAAAAGTATTTTCCAAAATAAAACCATTGTTTTTTTCACCTTTCTTCTCTATTCAATATTTTGATCATTTAGAAAAACATTTTTATAATTTCGTAAATTAATTTATCTTCATATGATAACTGTCAGAATTGACAGTATAGATAAAAAAATGCAAATTAGTATTTAGATTTTTATTTGACACAAAATAAGAATAACATTTTTATCTAAAAATCTGTAGTACAAATAACTGTATAAGCAGATGCATTGCATTGTTTACTCGCTTATCGTGCTGTCCATTTTGCATCTGAGATGCTCGAAGTTCATTAATCATTAACTGACAGAGGAAAGATTTTTAAATGATACAAAGCCTTTTGTGGGCTGATTGTGATTATTGATTCTGCCATCATTTTACATTGCAAAAGAACTTGGCTGTCTTTTATGAATTCAAAGTTTCGTTTGTACCTAAATTCAATTATATACACTTTGATATTTATTTATTTTTCAAAAAGAAATGAATGATATGGCATACTATGCAATCAGTTATGTTGAGTTCTAATCCAATTGGATGTGTTGTAGTCATTTACACTCTAATACTCTTGGCAAAGACAAGTTGCAATTTCCTCCTCACACCTTATTTACCTCATATAAAGTTATACCCATGAACAGGTTAGTCGAATATTGTTGAAGAATTACTGATTCTATTTATCTTCCTCCCACAAGGTAAGATGTGACACAAGGTCGAGAAAGTGGGGAAAAAACCAGCGCTCGAGAATTTGAGCACTCTGGCTATTTAAAAATTGCCTGGGTAGCCCCGTCGGCATTCCCCGGTAGGGGCGTCTCAGGCGATTAGCAATAAACTAACCCCCTCTCAAAGGGTGAGAAGGCAAAGCCTGTGAGGGTGCACCTCCTAGAACTGCACAGGATGGACAACCGATAGACCGTCGTAAATCCAGACCCGAAGGCTCGGACAATACCGGTTTATTGGGCGGGGTAAAAACCCCTGATACTGATGTTCGGTAGAATACAGTAATAAAAACAACCACAACTATGAACCTATTCCCAAAATTCTAAATACTAATCTTAGGTCTTGTCGTAGATGTTTTTTTTAACAAAATAAATGAAGGTCACATTATTATAAAGGGTTTATATTGTTTAAGAAATGAAACATATTTGATTGTTGTTGTTGTCATGATCCAGTTTGAACTGTTCAGATTAAAGCACAAATAAAATGCTGCAATAAAAACTCATTTTGTATAAGCTATACTGGAAGAAATGTGTATATTCCAATGTAATGATAACAGTTTGAAACAATATTTAAATAATTTTTCCAAGTTTGAGATTGATTTACAAACAAATGTTTGTTCTTGATAATAAATGAATGTTATAAACATAAATTGCATACACAAACATGAAAACATTGTAAAAATGGCAATCACAGGTAAGTTATTACATGCTCTTAAATTGCAGTTTAGATCACAGTTTTTCTGACTCCTTTTCACCAGCAAGGATTGCGGAATCCACGGTGAAGCCCGACACGGCGGCTCTGCTCGCCGAAACAAGGAAGCGCGGAAAATATAGCTTGCTCACTGACTGTTTCGTCTTCCAACCAATTTCAGTGGAAACGTCAGGTGTGCTTGGCCCCGAGACTTAAATTTTTTCAGGACATTGGACGGAGGATTTCAACGTCTAGGCACGAGCCCCGTGAGTCAGCCTGGTTGTTCCAACGTATCTCCCTGGCTATCGTTCGTGGCAACGCTATGTCAGTAACGGCGGCGTCACTTCCATTCTAATCGTCATCTGTTGACTCTCTCTTTCTTTCTCTGACAATTGTTTCAA
Source organism: Sepiola atlantica (assembly GCA_963556195.1). Taxonomy (NCBI): domain Eukaryota; kingdom Metazoa; phylum Mollusca; class Cephalopoda; order Sepiida; family Sepiolidae; genus Sepiola; species Sepiola atlantica. The sequence goes on along the minus strand of OY744519.1, from coordinate 114,931,940 downwards.
GCAATAAAAAAAACAAAAAAACTGAACATTTGCAATTTGTATTAAATAACTTGAAAAGTCTTATATGTACATAATCATATTTGATTTGAATGCAGTTTCATACCCCAGTGATATTTTTAAACATAGTCTCACAATTTAAATAAATTGTTACTGTGCAATAATAAAACTTTACAAATGAACTAAGTACATGTACAAGGAAAATATAAAAACTATTGTAGTCTAAATATTTTTTTGTATTATTTCTGCAGATTTTTCCATGGTTTCAATAACTATTAAGTATTTAGTAGTGGCTCACATTCTACAGACTGTTTTGATAATGTTATTATCCTTTTAGACTTCAATATAGTTCATGTTAGATTTACTATTTTATTTTTAGTTGAGGGTAGAGAACAGAAATGATATTTTTGCCAAGCATATAATGCAAAATATAATGTAAAATGAACAGAAACACCTATGAGTCTATATTTGAATTCAGTCACCCAACAACTTTCTCACCACTCGCATCTTTATAAACTGATATACATATGCATAGATACATGCTTAACTTAGTTACATGAGACAGACTGTCATATTTTGAGCCTAATATAATTAATTTAATTATGCAGTTTATTTGATCACATTGAAGTTAGAATGAACGAACACCATTTATGCCTTCAAGTCTCTATTTTTTCTATTCAACTGACTGAAACTGATATATAATCAGTTTAAGAAATCCACTGATCTGAAGGAAAACACTATCGTCTTTTTAGCACAATGGTATGAAGGGAATAGTAAACTTTATCCATGTCTTAGGAGAGCCTATAACTTCAAACAGTTCATTACAGTGGGTGTTGAAAGTTCACTAATCAAGTTTGGACTAAATTTAAGCTAAAAGCTGCAAGATCCAATGAGTGGGAGATCAGAGAGAAACTCTTCTAGAATGGACAAATTATACCTGAGGCAAATACATGACGAAGATGTGCTTCAATTAGTTCTCAAAATAAAACTGGCTACCAACTGCTAATAAGAGTCAAGTTTCATTATCAGAAAATTAAACCACACCTGGTACTGCTCCCCGAGGAGATGAAAGTAAATATTGTAGACTCTATTTACAGTGAGAATGTAAATGATCTAAAATTCAGATTTTTGAATCCACAGTAAATTTTAATCAATGGATTAAAATTTATCGAGATAATTATTTATCAAATCATAATGTGAATTAACAGACAACCAGAGTATATGATAAACCACGAAATAAAAAAATAAAAAAAATATTTTTTTGAGATTTTGGAAAGAATGTGAAGCATTAGCCAAACGTTGATGTTGATGTTGATTTATCATACTGTCTTCTTAGATTTGAAGAATATCATATATAGATGCATAATTGTATGTTTCAATGAATTATATTGAAATAACTTAATTTGAAACAGAAATATTATAATTCATTCTTGTTTCTAAAGTGATTTATTAACTTTCACATCATATGTAAAATTACAATATAATTCAAATATAGTAATACACTTTAAAAAGTTTATTTATAATATAGTGGTTAATGTATAACATTCCTCAAAATAGATATGTATATTGAATTAATTTAGAGATAAGGTGAGAAAAGGTTATTTATTAAATTGAGTTCGACTGATAATAATAGTTCACTTGTAGAAGTCGTATATCAACTTGTGTAAATATATTGTGGAAATATATTGCCTAGAAACTTGGAAGTTGGAGGTGATATTGGAGATTTGAGAATCAAGAATATTCAGCTAAATGTTTAATGAAAACGCTGACAATATGGAAATCTGATGGTTCAACTTTGCGAAAACTTTCTCAAAATTAATCTTACTGTTGTGAAATTAAAGATTAGCTTTTTTTAAAACTATTTATAATAATAGATTTATATTAGGCATGTTAATTTGCCAGTAGTTACCACACAAAATAAATTTAAAAAATAACAAAGAATTTTGCACTCCTGATGAGGCATGTGATGTAAGGCAAGTAGATGGAATACAGTAATTCACTGATTTTTTAAAGAATAGGCAAACACATGTCCAATTTGCCAAAGTTGATAATCATTAGTGTGAGTTCAAGTAAAAAATCAGGGTTAACTTCATTTAGATAAGCAGTTAGGTATTGAAAGAACAAGTACAAAAGTGTATCAGGGCAAAGATTAGATAAAAGAAAGCCATTGTTAGCGATCGGTCAGTATGTCTAACAATTATTGTTTGTCTATTATATGAAACTTCGATGGTAGACTTATGGTTTATCTCAAAATCTGGAATATGGTTATGATTCTAAATGGACGCGATCATAGAAATTACATGTGTCTTCTCAGCAATAAACACCTAAGGCACAAGCCAGATTATATTGAAGACAACAGAGAATTATGAAAAACTACAGCAATGCTAGCAATTAGTGTCTGCTACAATAAGTTGGCAAGCACGAACGATTTCATCAATTAATATGCTGGCAAGTTGACAGCAATCTCATTGGAACCATTTAAACTACATCAAAGTTGATGTGATTCACTATTAAATGAAAACTACCTCATGGTGCATTTCTAATTGTTTTTAATTTACAACTTTATTTTTCAAATAATTGCTATTCAATAAAAAGGACACATAATTGGAGCGTCCTTAAATTTTATTTTGCTTTACTCTTGTTGAAATTTTTAAATTTCTATGACAATACAAATTACAAATGCCAAACAATGGCTACGATTTTCATGCAATCCGAAAGAGAATATAATTTGAATATAATAAAATAATTTTAATTTCTAGAAACACTAAATGAAGTGCACATATATGAGTATATACAGGGTGGGCCAAAATAAGGGTCCTATCTTTAAATTTGAATAACTTGAATTTGAATAACTTCCACAAAATAAAAGTTAAACTCACCAAACTTTATGTGTGTGTAGACTGACCCTTCCGAGATATTTTGAAATAAACAAAACAAATTTTAGCCGAAAAACACTTCTTAAAACTTACAAAAACTAAAGTATTGTTTTTTACACTGTTTTGAGTTTTTTAAGCAAAAATAATGTTTTCTAAATGAGGGTACGTTCCTTAGGGCTAATACGGCTCATGCTTGCTTCGGAAGGGGTCCTTTACTTATTCTAAAAAAAAAAAAAAAAATCAATAAATAAAAAAGTTATGAATTTTTAAAAATAGGACCCTTATTTTGGCCCACCCTGTATATATATATATATATATATATATATATATATATATATACCATAATGTTATATATTTTGAAAGATGTTTATGGATAATATTCAAGTTTATTTATACTAATAGCGATAATTGCCTTTGGTGGTTTACTAGTTTCATAATAAATGTATTATTATATATTTATCGATCAGGTTTGAATATATACACTAAAAGCAACAACAATAATTCTAAAAAGAGAAAGGTTGATTGTAGTAACTCTCAGATTTGTTATATCGATTTTTCTTTTAATGTAACAATTATTGTTTTATTAGTTTTATATTAAAGGGATGGTTTTATTATTACAATTTGTGATACACAGTCTATTTCATATATGACATGTACAAGTAATAGGGGTTTCTTTATCTTTGTGTTATGATTGAATATGTTGTATGCTTAATAGTCTGATGGTCAGGGCGATATCTAATTGATTAAAGGTTGGCATTCAGACAAATCTATAGTGGCAGAATAAATAATGAGAGAAATGAAGTACAAGTTGTTTTAATTTAGTGCTAAAAGAAAATAGACATTTTGTTCCATGATAGAATTAATTCGCATGAACAGGCATTAGAGTTTGAATTACCTTCTAGACACTATCCTTGAGTGCCTCCGGTTTCTCTGTAGAAGGGTTTGTCAGGAAAACCTGGCATAAGGATACTTCCTTTTACAAGTAAACCATGACCAAATATTAAAAATAACATAGTATTCAGAGCCCAAATGATATCCCTTCAACACGGTTATACACTGACTCATACGAGGAATGGTGCACCTTCTCCAAGTAATGTTACCTCAAGTAGCAGCACTAAGCTAGTTACTCCACCAGACTAGATGAATTCTAGTATAGAATGCGGTAAGACCAAGAGACCACAAGAAAGATATACTATAACATAGTTAACTGGTCAATTGGGGAGAGGAAAATTAATGTTCTTAACTTATTAACTAACTCAACGTTTTAGAGGTAAAGGAGAACTTTAATGGAACATTCGAATATCTATGTATTTCATATAGAGATCAAGTGTTAGCCCCAAGAAAACGTCCCCTTGATTTCTGAGAACTTTGACTGAAGTAAAAAAAAAAAAAAAAAACAGTCTTTGGACAAAACGATTCCTTTTCTCCATGAAACACATTTTATTTTATCGTCTTCAAGATACTCCCACCGAAAGTTCACACACTTTTTACATGAGGATTACTTTGGAAGTCTACCATTGCTTTTCTCATAGATTCTTCTTGTGACTCAAATAGCTTCTTGTGTAGGGTAATTTTCACTTTAGTGAAGAGTCAAAGGTCAAACAATGCCAAGTTGAGAGAGTAGGAAGTCTATCCAATAAGTGGTGTGCGGTTCTTGACCAGGAGAACTTTATCATGTGAGCAGAATAAGAAAACATATTATTGGAACCCACATGTGTGACCGATTTTAATGCGCAGCATCACGAATGCCATGTAAAACCTTCAAACAGTGTTCCTTATGACTATTATCCAAACCTACTTAATCTGATTCTAATTTTTGCTTGTGTATGACTTGCCTAAGCATGCCTCGTTATCCACTGAGGTACTGTCATGTTGAACCACTCCTTGCTCTGCCTATTCGCCTGCTGAATCATCTGTATTGTTTGAGCTTGAGTATCTACAAATATTTGGCAACACTTGATGCTATATCTCTGTTCGATACGTTTAGCCATTTTGAGTGAAAAAGAAAATCAGACTAACATCTGTACAATAAGTGGCACTACCGGGAACGGACATAGCCTACTAACATGGACTATGTGGGAAGGGTATACCACCTTTTTTGCTAACATGGCATTAGTTTTTGTAGGAAAAATTAAAGTCAGATCCTTTTTGAACACACCTATAACATGTTTTTTGCTCAAGGTTATTAAGATTTTAAAACTTTTCAGAATAGTTTGAATGACATTTTGTCTTTTCCTATGAATAAATAGAATTCACAGTGAAGTTCTTTTATGAATTTATTTGGTTTTCCCAATGTACTCACATTTGATAATATCTTTGTTCTTGTTTCTCCTAAATTTTCATGACACAATGATGGCTGTCACATGTTAAAGGACACTTGACTGCTGACATTTATAAGAAATTAAGTTAGTCGATTACAGAAATGATCATATTGTGGAAATCACACAAGTCAACAGCTATAAGTTATATTCTCAAAACCCAATTACATTAAACGTGAAATATGATTATGCAGTTCGAATAGAAAATTGTTTGGCTGAGCATCAAAGGAATAAATATTTTGAAAATTATATTAAATACAAACTGTAGTTGCAAACGCAATAACTTATATTTCTAAATCAACAACCTCAACACATAATGCATTACATTTGAACAACATAGTTCAACAATTATTAAGCATAACTCAATGTATAACTTGAATTTTTGTAAAAAAACATCTCTTGCACATCAAAATTAAAACTAGTTGTGAAAACTTTGTTCTTTTACTCAAGAAAATATGAATGCCAAATGTTTAATAAAAGAAATCTCAAATATTCAAGTTTAACATATGATTCACAAATAAAAGATAAATGAATTTCTTGCTTACATTAAACTTTTTCTGATGTCTTTAACAACAATAACTATTAAATGAGATATGCAAAATGACTTATCAGTATAAAATGTAATAAAATAAATATTTATGGGATATTTCTTTGACTTGGCATATAATTTGATGAGATTAAAAGTGACGATTATTTCTAATTTTCAATATAATCTCTGTGTCATTTTATTTTATGGGATATCAATCTTTTTCGGTTTATATAATTGTTATGGTGACTTACCTATGTATAACATGGACTCTTCCTCTTTGCTCAATAAATGCCAACGGCAATTAACTCTCGCCAGAAGGGAAATCCAGTAAGATAGTTCGAACTCTACTTACCAGGCGCATATTTCTTCCCTCTGTACTCTTTTTTCTTAATACACTTGTTTCTACTTTATACCGTGTTCATTTCGGTCCCTTTAAACATGGCCACAACAATAATAAATAGTAATACATATATATATATATATATATATATATATATATATATATATATATATATATATATATATATATATGTGTGTGTGTGTATAGTAAGTTATAAAAATATATTTATGGCAATTAAGCTACACAGAGGCTCCCGCGTTTCATCCCCGGAGGGAATCTTCAGGCTAAAATGCATGGAGTTAGTTTTGCCAGGTGTGTTTATATATATGGCTAGCTAGTTAACCAATCAGATTCTTTGTTGTTCTCTTAGCCAATCGTTGGGCTTCTCACGAACAAAGGTCCGGTTAGTTTGTCTTCCTATTTCCTGTTCTAGGACGATTCCAAAATCTTTCCTTATTCCGATACAATTATCAATTATGATTCTAAATATTTAATTAGAGATTTATTGTTTTTATTTTTATATTAAAATTGCTGTAAAACTCCTGTGTAATGTTTGCATATATTTTTGCAAACGTAAAAATTACATTGCGGGGGAGGGGGGGGGGATATTACAGGAGTAAATTTTTCTAAATATGTTTTCATTGTAATTGATTGAAATTTGTGAGAAATCTGACAACTAAAGATTTATTTTTGTTTAAAAACAAATTTGATTTAGTTCACCGTTAGTTGACAAAATGATAATGTTACTATTTAAAAAAAAACATTCTTAACACAAGGAGGGCTTTGTTAACTATTCTGTGCCTTCCCTCTATCAAAGAATGTTTATATTTTTAATCCTTATTATAAAGATTGGGTCGGTTATTAGATTGATTTGTTTTACTGTAAAACGAAAAACAAGATACAGATAATATTAATAATAATAATAATAATAATAATAATAATAATAATAATAATAATAATAATAATGGAAAATTTGTAGATTAACAATCTCGGCTAAATCACGTCCCAAAAATGAGATTCTATTTCGGTTAGGTGATTATGCTCAAAAGTTCTGATTTTTCTGATTTCCGATTTCAATTCTGAATAAATGTCCCAACACTAATATATATATATATATATATATATATATATATATATATATATATATATATATATATATATAATATTTATAAATAAATATTTATTAAATATTTTAATACGTACAGACATCGATGTTTCATGCTAACGCAATCTTCAGTGTAGGAACTAATTCTCAACGGTCGGTGGGCGCGAACCCCGATCACAAATCGCCACTGATTCGTAGTCGAGGGTATATATATATATATATATATATATATATATATATATATATATATATATATATATATATTTACACGCACATTCTCACTCTCCATTACTTAATATTTATTCAAATTTTGAATTTTGGCTTTTCCACTGCAAACTTATCTATCTATGTAATTCCTCTGATGATAAGATTTTAATCTTTGAAAAGCCTTGGCTTAAGGAATAAATAATAAACATGTTTTTACCGAGTACACCTTGCATTGAACAATTGAAATTGAAATAAATTTATTATTCATACATGTCTATCCCTTTTCTTTTATCTATCTTTATATATATATATATATATATATATATATATATATATATGTATGTATAAAGTTGGGAAAGTTCATTTTTTTAAGCATCTTTAGAATTTTAAACTTAAAGAAAAAGGCAAAATGCCTTCAAAAAACCATGTTAGATGCAGATATTTTTATTAAAATCAAAACAATATTTTTTTTTCTTTTTCATCTTGACTTTTTTATCTAATATTTCGCTTGATATAACAACCCTCGTCAGAGCTTTAGACAAATAAAAGGTATTAACCAAATTTTTTTTTCGTAATAATCTTTCCTGGTCTTGTGGAAGTCGCGTCCGATGTTGGGTGGACATAACGGTGTAAATCCTTGAAATTGAACTTAAATCGCGCATGGTCGCTGGTAAGTATAAATTTGGAAAAGTTCATTTTTTTTAAGCATTGTTTTGATTTTTGATTTTGATTTTAATAACAATATCTGCATCTAACATGGTTTTTTGAAGGCATTTTGCCTCTTTCTTTAAGTTTAAAATTCTAAAGATGTTTTAAAAAAATGAACTTTCCCAAATTTATACCTACCAGGGACCATGCGCGATTTAAGTTTAATTTAAAAGAGACATTTACACCGTTAAGTCCACACAACATCGGACGCGACTTTTACAAGACCAGGTAGGATTATTACGAAAAAAAATACATATATATATATATATATATATATATCATCCATAAAAATATATCATTACATCATTCATAAAAATAATTGTACGTGTATATGTGAAAAAATGACAAATGGAAAACAGGTTAAAGTGCAGGAGAAAAACAAAAACAACAGAGATTTGACCAGTTTCGTATGTGTTTGCGAACGTCTTCAGAAAAAGTTATTTTGAAAGGCACACACATGGAAGAAGGAAAGAATGATCCGATTGGACGATATGAGAAGACTTTTAGTGACATTGAAATATGACAAGTAGGTGACACATTCTTCTTTATTTCTTATTCTACTTTTTATATTTTTATTTATTTTCTTTTTCTTTTTCACTTTCATATATATATATATATATATATATATATATATATATATATATGTGTGTGTGTATCATGGACGGCGGCACTGGGGGGGGGACAGGGGGGGGGGCTGAAGTCCCCCCCCCCACATTTTCACTTGGCCCCCCCCCACTTTACGATCATCAATAATTAAGTTGATATGTATGTGCTTAACCACTTTTTAGGAGAAGCCCCCCCCCACTTTCATAACTGTCCCGCCGGCCCTGTGTATATATATATATTTGTATATGTGTGTGTGTGTGTGTATTTTCCATTAAAGAATCTTCAAAATGTGTCAGCTAGCTGCTATGTTTTTTAATGTAGTCATTTAAAAAACAATAACAAAACTATGGAAATAAAAAGTAGATGTTCTAAAATATTTCATTTTCAAACTTTGTGTTAATTTTTTAAAGGGCAGATCAGTTAGCTGTGTAAGTTTAATGGAAAATTACATACCCCCACTGCGTAGAAATTCATATAAAATGTTTGTTAACGGTATTTTTGTACTTAAGACAATTGGAAAACCAAGAAAAACGTTAAATGTATAAAGAACACTGAAAATCCGATTTAAAAATTTAAAAAGTAATACTTTCAATTCTTTTATATCATGTGAAAATTTGGTGTTTATTTGACAATGAAAGAATTAAAATAAAATTCAGTAAACTCTTTTATAGAGTGGTGTAACAGTCATCATATATGTCCACCTTTTGGGAATTTCTAGCAGAGGATTGGTTGTTTTGTTTTACGGCATATCAACCGTCCTCGGTTTATTTAATGCCTGATCCGGTCATTTTTTTTGGGGGGGGGGGGTATGCAAAACATGATTGAGTTTTGCAAAAAGAAAGAAAAAAGCAATAACATCAATGTTTGGTGAATTTTTGGTCAGGAAGTCGGTATCTTCGGACATCCTGTTCTGGTACCACCACTTCTAGCAGGAGAACAAATTGCTTTAATATATAGTATATCCCCTTAGAAAATTGAACAGAAAGCGTTTTTTAATAATTAAGATTGATCTTTAAATAATTTTTTACTTTAATTAAATAGTAAAATTCACTTTTTGGATGACAAAAAACCCACCACCAAAAGTTGAAAAACGGACAAAATCAAAATAAATTAAATTAAGAAATTCTAAAAATATATATTTTACATGTAATTTTTTTACAATTAGTAATCTGTGCCAATGTTGTTTTTTCCTTGAAGAACAAATGTTAATTTAAATTTGATTATCCTTGAAAAGCATAACTTCAGCTGTCATTTTTGTGACATGCAGCGATCTATATTTATTTTGAACACATTTGATTTTTGTTGAATTCTCTGCATTTCTTTAATGTTTCGTTACTTTCTTACGGAATAGGTTTGTCTATTCAGATGAAAATTAAAAACAAAACTTGAATAATAAAAAAAAACAATCGTCAAACTAAACATAAAACTTAAGTCATTTTCTATTTCTGTATAGAGAAATGACAGCAGTAGTTTTTCAAATAAACAAACAAACAAATCCTTGTTTTATATCAAATCTTATAAGATGATGTGGATCATATTTGACTTTGTAATGAGTGTTTGTGTGTGCGTTGGGAAGGAAGGAGGCAAATCCAGTAAATAGATCATTTAAAAGCAAATATTTCTCATCTTCACTTAAAAAACTTCATGCTTATAATTTTAGCATATTCATGTATATTGATTTCAGAATATATATATATATATACAACTGGGTAAATATAGAAATGCCAACAGTACATAAAGCAGAATTAATCTTCATTTTCTTGCAGGAATCCATTGATTTATCTGAAAAGATTTGGTGCCAGTGACAAACCAAGCAGAGCAGCCACTATATATCTCCAAACTCTACTTCACATTATTCGATTCTGAGAAGCGTCTAATGATTTCCCAATACGTATTCTTGTAATTGTATCATTATACATTTGAATTGGATAGCAGCAAGACAATTGGCTGGGATTTCTAAAGAGAAAGAATCTGTTATGAAGTCAACTCAGAAAAGATTTCATCTCCTAATCGGTGTTTCTTCCATTAGTAATCCATGAGATAGTGGTTAGGGTTGAGGCTGCATTTGCCGGGGTGGTTTTGATGAGGATTAAGTTGATCATCATTGATGCTATTTCAGATAGGATGAAATTGAGTATTAATACAGCTATAACTAGTTGGCACTATTATTTGCAGTCATCTATTTATGAGATAAGAATTATGGAAGAAGTCAGCTCATGATTTTGATCAACATATTCAGAATGTCTGAAAAACCATTGGCTCATGACCAACGTTTGAGTATTTATATAGACATGTCGGCAAACCTGTAGCTTCAAACTAGCATAATTAATGTCACTGTTCCTTTGCAGTTATCTATATCACGGTTCTTGTGTGAGACAGTTATTTATATCACTGTTATTGTGTAAGGCAGTTATACATTATTAGGTTCAGCTGATTCCATGTTAGAACTGAGTCATGTCTCCAAATGTGTAGAAAAAAATGTTTGTATAAATAAAAATTTATACAAATTAAATATGCAGCTCTATGTATTATTGAGCATTATTGTATATAGATACAGTAAGGATTCATTGAATTAACCATTTGAACGAAACCTCACTTTAATTATATATATATATATATATATATATATATATATATATATATATAGGAGTGTGAAAATATATGTTTTACCATCTACCTTCTATACTTTATGTATACCAACCTGTTTTAATGTAAAGCTTGATGATTCTTAACTAGCAACAGCAGAGCCTATATAAGTAAAAAATATTTTGTTACATTCTTGTGGTTTAAGATACTCTGATAATTTGCCCTGGTGACAATATCTGTTAAGTGTGATCGCACTAGCAGCAAACTTGTCAATTAAGTTATCTCCCCTTTGCAGATTGGCTGTTTGGAGTATATAAACATAGATGGCTCTGACTGGTAGTCAATTTGCATAGGTGGTGGGTTTTAGTTGCCAATTGAGTTATCTCCCCTTTGCAGATTGGAGGTTTGGAAACTCTCAACAGGGATGCCTCTGGTTGGTAGGCAATTTGCATAGGTGGTGGGTTTATTAGTATGAAAACTGTAACTTTTGGATTGAAAAGTTCAGTTGTTTTTTGGTCAGCAGAAAGGGAACAGTGGAAATTGAGATTTTTCGTTGTGGTGTCACCAAAGGAAAGTTAATTTCATTTCATTACCGGATTACAATTCCAACGGCCACGATTTATTTATCTCACGAAACATTCTTAAAACAGTCAATCTTTAGTGCAATTCTTTACGAACTCGTTTCGTTCATAGGGGACCAACCAACATTAGTATGTCAATATTGGATCTGTCTTCCTTGAACTTTTCAGAAAGGACAAAAAGTTCTCAGTTTGAAAAATTATACATTGTGACATAACTTGAAAGACAAATGTCCAAAAACCACAAATAAACTCACAGCAAATTGTTCTTGCTGCTGCTAATGACGATGTGGAAAACTCAATGCAGAGCTATTTCATCATTTAAATTATGGGCATCTGTTCAAATTATCTGAATACTAAACTAAGCGCAGAGTTAATGAAAACATGTACCCCATTTGGCTGAGACTTTTTTCCTTAGGGCCTAATATTTAAATCGGCTAAAAGACTAAAATAAAATACTTTTCTTAACCTGTAGATAAATCTCTATATATAATTTGCACAATTTACATTGGGAGTATTAATTCAAAATATCGGGATGTGAAACTTACGGATGTGAGCTAAAGCTGTTTTAGTATTTAAAATAAGTTGTTTTAGTATTTAAAATATCTCAATTTATAATTGCTCTGGAATCACATTTTAGTACTTTAGGACCGTCTAATATCCATTGAGCATAACACTTGAGTTTAACTACACAACCAATATATATATATATATATATATATATATATGAATAAATAAAAGTTTTTTTTCATTTATCATTCCTATATCAAAACAAATCACTGTTATTTAAATCAATAATACAACATAGAAATTAAAAATACTCTCTCTCTCTCTCTCCATATATATGTATATATATACTAGAGAGGAAAGATCTAAACACAGATATAAGATAGGCTAATTTGTATATCTATTTTTGAGCACTTCATAATTAATTAATTAAGGAGAGTAGAAAGTTGACCTTGGGTTTACTTTCAACATCCTCGTAACTCTCGCTTCCCTTATTTTGTCCTTTAGTCCTCACATTCCATGAGCAATGTTTCTGACAAAGGGGGAAGAACTGCTGTTTTCTGGTCGGAATCTATCCATCTAACACTTATTGTTGGCTGTTTTGTGTTTGAAGTAGTATATATTTTTTAGCTCTTTACATCAAGTTGTCTGGAGCGATCTTCATAAAATAAAAATATTTGATGTAATTTATTTCTAGTTTTATTGAACTATTTTATCTACTTATGTCCAATAGTTTCGTTGATATTAACAGTAATTACTTAAAATGATTCAATAACAAAACTGGATAAACTTAAGAAAAACTATTAACATCGCTCACGAGAGAGTTCTTACCGACCGTTAAAACGAGAAAAAGAGTGGCTAGTTAACAAGCAAGCTACTGATTGGCTGTCTATCTACGTCCCCTACTTCCCTATCCCACTTCCTCTCTTCCGTTAACGACGCCGTATTATGTTTCAATTCACGTCCGATGTCGCTGTAATGCTGAGAACAGATACTGCACTTTGATCTTAGGAAAAAAAAAGCCAAGGAACTATCAAAATAATATTTTTTGACTAAACATTTTTAAATGAATAAAAAAAAAACTGATTTAATCTATCATTGTATTCGTTTCTGTTGTCATAAGAATCATCCGCCACAGGATTACCTCCTCCTTTTTAAGGGGTTGGGAGTAATCCGCTCAGATTATTACACCCTCCTTTGTTAATGTAGTATCTCTTTTGTTGTCATGAGACCATATTCCAGGTACTACCTTCTCCTTTTTTTGGGGGGAGGGGGGGGGGGGGGAATAGTATCTTTTCTGTTGTTCCTTCTCCTTTTATGAGAAAGATCCTCCCAGTGCTCTGTTGTAATGATACCATCCTACCAGGCATTACCTCCTCCGTTGAGGGTCAGTGTATGTAGTTATTTCATTCATCATGGCATCCTCCCAACCTAGCAAAAATGTTTACTAATATATATATACTAGCAAACATTTTGCTAAGTTGGGAGGATGTTATGATGAATAGAATAACTATATATATATATATATATATATATACATATATATATATATATAGAGAGAGAGAGAGAGAGTGAGAGGTAGCATTTTTCCTTTAAACATATTTCATTAAACACGATGGACAACTTATGTCTGCATATTTTGATCTTGACGGATCAAGACCAAAATATGCAAATGACAGATCAAGACCAAAATATGCAAATGACGGATCAAGACCAAAATATGCAAAACCAGCTGCTACGAACTCTCATGGTGAACTCTCAACGGTGAACTTTTGCTCATATTTTAAACTTTTTTTAACTTTTTCTTTTTACATTGTATATTTTTTTATTTTACATTATCTTTATTTTCATATCTTTTCAAATTATGACTTTTGATAATTTACATTTACCAACTTATCTGTTTTCACTCCTCTGACGATAAGATATTATTCTTGTAAAATCCATGGCTTAAGGAAGGAATAATATAATTTCTTTTATTTGAAATCCCTTGTTTTAAACAACTGATGACTTAATAGATTTTGTATTTTATATAATCTTTATTCTAAAAAATAACATGAAGAAAAAACTAAAAAAAATGAAATTAATTAACGTGAACCAAGCCGGGTAGTTACAGCTAGTATAAATTCGGGAAAGTTCATTTTTTTAAGCATCTTTAGAATTTTAAACTTAAAGAAAGAGGCAAAATGCCTTCAAAAACCATGTGTTAGATGCAGATATTTTTTATTAAAATCAAAATAAAAAATAAAAACATCTTTTTTTTTTTTAATCTTGACTTTTTTATCTAATATTTCGCTTGATATAACGAGCCTCGACAGAGCTTTAGATAAATAAAAGGTATTAACCTTATTTTTTTCGTAATAATCTTTCCTGGTCTTCTAGAAGTGGTGTCCGATGTTGTGTGGACTAACGGTGTAAATGTCTCTTTTAAATTGAACTTAAATCGCGCATGGTCTCTGGTAGATATAAATTTGGGAACAGAAAAAAGATTTTTTAATTTTTTTATTTTGATTTTAATGAAAATATCTGCATCTAACACATAGTTTTTGAAGGCATTTTGCCTCTTTCTTTAAGTTTAATATATATATATATATATATATATATATATATATATATATATATATATATATATATATATATATATATGAGGAGGGAAACAACACTCAGAACCCCATGAATGTGTGCCTGAGCCTCAGATGTCTTATCCAATTGGTGGATATGGCGCTGTGTAAGCTAGATTAGCTACCACATAGAAAATTATTGTCAATTAATGGATATTTTTTTCTTGTATTCTAAAGACCTATGGCAATATAGAGATTGGTAATGCATACTTGACTTATTTCATATTTTGGCATACCCTAGAGAGAGGACACCGCCTGCTGATCCACTTACCTGATTTGCATCTGGGTTATCATTGAAAAGTCATTGCAAGAGGCATAGTGCATAATACAAGAGATGGCCGTACTGAATTTAGAGCTGAAGTCTACCATATATATATATATATATATATATATATATATATATATATATATATATATATGTGTGTGTGTGTGTGTTCACATATCTGTATATATATATATGCACATATGTATATATGTACACATACATATACGCTTATAGATATATTGTGTAGTCAAGCAGCATTTGTCGATTGAAATAAGTTTCTTCCAAATTTCTAACATAAAGCAAGCAGTTAAGAAAATAAGATATTTTCAAAATTTGTCGGGTTGTTATTTCATGATTATAAGGCGATGATCACAAATAAATGATTATAGATAAAAGAAAGTCTGTGCGGGTGATGTATTTGAAATAAAAACTTTGACCAACTGATCTTTTGACACCATTAATCATCTCTGTAGATTATCCAATGAAAGTAACAGTGAATATGTTGAAAATTATGTTGCTGAAAGAAATTTCCAGCCAGATAGTAGAGCATTTCTGGTCCTTACTTCTGGGGTTGCAATTCTTGTTTCCTCAATTTTTCAGGCCAAAGCTGATACACAGGTCCCGCTAGTATACATATAAAATATAATCATCTCAAGACAGATGTTTCGTAGTTTCATGACTCATATTTTGTGTCTTGACATAGCAAGCATATTAACTCCAAAATTTGAAACCCGAATGCAAAATCATTTCCAACCTTGACCAGTGGTATCAGATGTCTTATCATCTTAGCTAATAAACTCATTACTAAGAGTGGAGAAAAATATATCGATTAAATTATATTTTCATTTGTTTAAAAATTTTACGATACTGATAATATAGTTATGCTAAGTAGAAACGATTATTTCCTTCACCTGTGCTCCCCCTATTGGAAAGTATATATTATAAAATATAGTCATCCACATACAGATGTTTCATCATTTCATGACTCATCAGTGTTGCTAAACATAACAAGCATAGCAACAGCGAGATTCAAAACCCAGACGCTAGATCACTTTTA
This sequence comes from Sepiola atlantica, assembly GCA_963556195.1. Classification (NCBI taxonomy): domain Eukaryota; kingdom Metazoa; phylum Mollusca; class Cephalopoda; order Sepiida; family Sepiolidae; genus Sepiola; species Sepiola atlantica. Next base: position 114,915,643 of record OY744519.1, on the reverse strand, counting down.
ATCACTTCCATAGACTGCTATTGCATCGTTTTGTTGATGCAAGGTCTATGCAATGAATGCATTAGATTTTTCACAAGAAAACTAATGGTCTGTCTAATAAAAACACTTATTAATTACTTTTGCTATTGTCTTTGCACACACCATAATGTTGTTTTGTTCGAATCTTCGATTCTTTATTTCTTAAGATAAATTGTGAACCAGTGACATTATGTCATTGTTTTATTTATCTTCCTCCCACATTGTTTACATGAAGCAGCTCTTCCAGAGGGAAAATGAATGTGGAAGGAATGAGTGAAAGTGGGTTGAGAGGTGAACGCTTAGTGTCTGATAGTAAAGCAATAGATTTAATTGCTTCTCCCTTCGTCAGAGCTATAATGCAGCAAACAGCAGTGGCTTGCACGCTTCATGCTTAACTGAGTGAAGGAGATCAGGAAATAAAATAGAATTGTTCATTTGAAGACCTTCAGATTTCAAAATGAAAATAAAAATTAATTAAATGATACAATTGTGATCCTATCATTTTCTCGGGTAGTGTTAATCTTTGTCGCAACATCAATGTGGCACGTTTGACGGGGGGGGGAGACCTTTTTGGAACGTTTATCCTTGTCGCGGCATCCATGTGGCAAAGTCGTTTTGCCAGTGGGGTACTTCTTGGTCGCAGAACCAAGATGGTAGGATCTTTTATCCTAGGGACGAATCGTGGCGAAATGTCGAACGGGAGAAGTCTGACTGCATGTGCACATATTTACTCGCCGTTGTTACCAGTGAGCAATCATCGTCTCTGTCGTTTACTTCTAGGACTGGCTGGCTGACTGGCTGACTGACTGACTGGCTAGGACCATTATGCTGCAAAAGAACCTTATTTCTAATAAGGAAAGAAAAACATTTATCCGTTTTCTTATAAAAATATATATTTATTTTACTGAAGACATTTTGATAACTTTTCGGGGACCGCAACAAAATGCGTCTTCTAGGTTCGAATTCAAAACCCCGTCTGTGTTTACAAATCTCTTAACGAGAGAGAGAGAGAAAGAGAAGGGGGGAAGTGAAAGAGAAGGAGAGAGAGACAGAGCGAGAGAGAAAGAGAGAAATACAGGCACAACCAGTGTACGCCTTGTCCAATGTTTTGTTTTTGAGTTTATAACTGATGTTGTCGAATGATAACAATCTGATCCCTGACCCCATCACACTTAAAACCTGTCACCAATTGGTTTGACCTTTATATTTCCTTCGTCAGGATCAAGTATGATTCTCTTCCCATTCTGACTTTGATATATGAAATATAAACAATTCAATTTTAGTTACAATCTCTTTGTTGAACCTTCAAGCTTTCCCGAAACCTCAGCGCAAGCCTGGCGCAAGGCTCACGAATATTACGCATATTATGGGGAGTACTTAGCTCCCCAAAAGCTCACTGTGCCACACAATAATTATTCAAATGTCTTTTATTATTAATTTTTCCACCCCCATTTTACTTTTAATATTACTTTTGTTTTTAATAGACTCATCAATTATTTATTGTTTTCACTAAAATGCAGAAAGATAATTATGGCAAAACATCCTGGTAAATAAAAATGTCATTAAAATTAATTTTTCAAAATTAATTTTGAATAAAACAATTTCAATGTCATTTTTACTCCTTTTATTAAAATTTTCACATATAAACATAAATAAGGTAATATATTTCTCAGGTGAAAATAAATCCTAATTAAAAATTCTATTAAAAATCAATTAATTGATTTTAATAATTTTTCTTGCACTTATAATATAAATGATGATGACAGTCACAGTCTTTATTAAATGTCTGTTTGTTTACGCCCCCTCCCTTTTCAAGTTGCTTCTAGCTTTATACAATCATTTGTTTTAAACATTTCCATGAAGAAATAAAAATAAATTTTACTTTTTGCCAAAATAAGATCACCAATTCCCTAACAGCATGCGTGTTTCTTTTTAAATAATAAATTGAAAATAAAATCATCTACTCTATTTTTCAGCAATTGTCTGATACATATTTGCATTAAATTTTATTATTTTTATAAATTATTAATTATTTAAATTTCCTGATATAATTTTTAGAGCTGTCTTCTAAGTTGTCTTACTGAATTACCAGAGAAACATGGTCAACAACAAGAACCAGAAGTTGCTTTAAGAATTTTGTTTAGCAGCATTTTAGACAAAGTTATTATTTACGTGAAGCAAAGATTCAAAACAATGGACAGCGTAGAATTATTAAACACAGAGCTTTATCACACTTATGAAAATAAATTTCTCATGGAAGTATTTTATTCTTGATATATATACTAATGGGGCCCGTAGTGCACTGCCCTTGCCTAGGACAATTGTACAACCCCAAAATAAAAAAATAAAAAAAAAAATAAATAATAATAATAATAATAAGAATAATAATGAAAAGGAAAGAGAAAAGGAAAAAATTAAGGAATTGAAAGGAAAAAAAGGAAAATATTTAAAAATTTAAAAAAAATTAAACTTTTTTTTAAAAAATTAATTATGAAAAAAAATATTATTTTATTTATTTATTCATTTATTTTTTATCTTTTTTTAAATTTTTTTATTTTTTAACTGGTGCCGGCCTAGGCTGACACCAGAAAAAATATTTGTAGAGGGTCGAGGAGGATGACAAGATCGAGGAGAGACAGCACAAACCAGACCTCCACTGGAAAAGTGCAGAGAATGCTGGAACCTTGGGAGGCTTATTGCCACCCAAATCCCAGAGAAAACCAATTGTCCTTACCAGCAAGAAATCAATGGTAAGAGGCTGTTGCGATACCGCATCGTTATCGAAAAGAGGTGAAGAATACTGGAAATCTGGGGAGGCTTGTTGTCACTCTGACTCCAGGAAATACCACTGTCGGTGAGCAATCACTGACGATGATCTGTGTGAGAACTCCTAGTGAGTATAAATAATAATAATAATAATGTTTCTTTTCAAACGTTTAAGTTGCTCTCTAATTCAGGTTATTAAATAATGTAGCCGTTTAAAAAGTCAGAGCAATGCAAATATTTTCTGCATATGCATGCACGCTACAGTTTCCATGTCGAAAATCAGTTTTAACTGCTACTGTATACTGAGGTCACTCGACGGAGGATCTCATACAAGCATGCAACTGAAACGACAGCTATTATGATGAATGTCTGATCACTGGTAGGTAGCAGCCCAAGTACAGATGTACTGAAGAAAGTGGACGAATATTTAATATGAATACCAACAAATGTTGTAGTTTTGGTAACTGTAAAATAAGAAAATAGAATGAAACTTATCCAATAATTTGATAATTTCTATTTGTATATCGTATCTAAATAAATGAAATTGTGTCCACAAATAAACCATTCATGTCCTACCAACGAATGGGAAAAATAGTGCAGAGTACTTTGAGAACAAAGTAATGTTGGTGACTTTTTTATGTATATTCTAAGAATGTCAGAAGAAAGTTGGTTTGATTTTTTTTGTATTATTTACAATCAGAAAACGTAGTTTTCTTTTTTGTGTGTTTATGAGCCAAATTTATTATATGTCAGTGATTAATGTGAAGTGTGTAAACTAAAAAAGTGACTCTAATAAGATTTTCAGACAGTGCAATGAGTCGTGGTAAGAGTAGTTGTGACTAAAAAAGAGTTATCTTCTCCAACTACCTCTTAGACATAAAAAATAAATGAAATTAGTTCGAAAATGATTACCTAAACAGTTTTCGATATGCAGTGTTTGTTTCTGAAGCTATTTCAGTCAATCAAATAGTGGAAAAAGTTCACTTTACTTTATATATAAGATTTATAATTAAATGTGAACTGAAATCAGTTTATGCTGCAGAATTTGCAAAGCAAGTATCAAGCATTTAAAATGTCACAAATATGATAAGCTTTGGCAGTTATAACAAAATTAGAAGAAAAACAAGAGAAGTATCTAATTTTAATGAAATTTATAGCATCTATTTATTCAATTATATATTTTATAAGAACTAGATGCTTTCAAATTTAAAAGCATAGCTTTTTTTTAATGGAAGTTTGGGCTAGATGCTTTTATTTAAAGTATTTTTTATTATTTATATAATCTTTTCTCAGAGTATTTTAAGTAAAGCAATAGAAAGTAAGACTAAGGAGTCCTTCAGTATGCTGCTGCAATCATTCCTTCCATAACACCCCCCACCACCTAAAAAAAACAGAGCGGTCAGGGAGTTTGAAGGTCTGTACCACCTGATCCGTCTGTATGCATGTGTGTCAAACACAATGCATCTGATGCCAGTAAAGTGACATCTACCACTTCCTTCTCTGCTTTAAAAAAACAAAACAAATTGACTTCCAATTCCTGATTTATTCATGGCAACTAATCAATATATTCTGCTGCAGTGAGAGATATAAATGACTTTTTGCTTGAAGAGCTTCTTATATAAATAGACAATTTCCTGTCCTTCTAGATCTGCACTCCTCTTTTGTCTTCCGAGCACCCTTTTTGAAATCTGGACGACTACGAAATGTCAAAGAGAGTGAAATTATAGAGATACAAGAAAAAGTTCTTTTAGAAAAAAGTGTTTGTTCAAACGAAACAAATGAATGCATCTTTAAATGTAATTAAATGCATACAGTGCAGTCAGTTGAATTATTCTCATTCAATAACAAAGTGTTGAACGAACAATCCAAACTAATTATTACTACAATTGTTAAGAGATCAAGTATAAGGGATGGATTATAATTATGCATATTTTCTATGTAATTTTCCATACAGATTGGATTTTCACACATGCAGTTTTGCAGATAAGGAAACATGAACTGAGGGAAGCTCTGACAGAAGTAACAAAATTACTGTCTCAGTCTGACCATACTTTTCTTTAGTCAGGGGGTCTAGTCAAATTTTCATAAACATATGAGTATGTGCATGTATGTACATGCGTGAGTGTATATATATATATATATACACATATATATATATATATATATATATATATATATATATAGAGAGAGAGAGAGAGAGAGAGAGAGAGATAGAAAGTTATCAATAATGGCCAGCTTTTCTCTTTTCAATTCCATTTAAGTGCGTTTGGATTTACTTATATTTGAACACTTTCTCCACACTGCTCCTACGCAAAAGTTTTTTTCGCTTTCCACAATTCATTGGACATCTTTTCAACGGAAATTTACCACCCGGACAAACCACATATCTTTTTTACGGAAAGAAATATTAAATTATTTTAACCTACAGATGCCGGTGTTTCAAGCTTCCACTATCATCAGTGTAGGAGATGATAAATTCAGATGGTCGCAAGATTCGAACCCAGTTACAGAATCCCCCTAGACTCTGCAAGCAGGCGATCTAACCATACGGCTACGAGAAATTACCACGTAAAGAAAAGGAATGTAATTCTATTTATGCCAAGCAGGCACACACAGTAGACTATCGAGAGAGTATTCAACGAACGTTGTCGTAACATGCCATATAGCTATGTGACAGTCTATGTTTAACTCAACACATGTCCTCAACCCTCACTTGCCAAGTTTCACTTCCATACATCATCACACTGTGTATACATGCCGGATAAACACTTCACCTCGACAGTGGTAACGCTCTGCTGTTTAGTAATGGAAAGAAGTTATCTGAACTTATTCCATTCACTTCTAACGCTTGCAGTCTAAAAAGTTCCCTTCTACCATACCAGTGAAAAATCTAGTGGCAAAATTGAGTGTCAAAACTAGCAGACTCTGGGATAACCACCAGGTAACAATGTTCTATTCTATCAAATTCTTTGGACTAATCTAAGTTTATCAACTTTGTATCCATGATGAAGATTGTCCTGGATATTTCTACCTATCACAGCACAACTCTGTTCAGGGCTAATCAGTCTAGACAGGACTGAATCGTTAACTGTGTTTAGCCTAGGTAAGGACCGAATATCGCTAATCCCATTTTTTTTTTCGAAACAAATTCACCATACTCCCGGTAAAGTACTGGGGAATAGACCAGTTTCTAAAGTAGGCATTAAAGATCAGATGCGACAAAAGGTCAAATATGGGTGACTACCTCAAATACACCTCATGAGTAAAACCATCAGTTTGTGCACCATCGTAAAAAGCTCATAAAAAAAGGGAATGAAAAGCTTCATTTATGGTGATGAAGCTATGGATGCAGTAATCAAATGCCTTGTGGCATTCTCCTACATGCATTCCTGCAGCCATATTTGCCATCTCGGGGGACATCTTTTCAACTATCAGAGTTTGGTCATTCTCATTAAACATGGCAGTCAGATCAGCCTTAGGTAGCATTACTTGTTTTTACAATCTCATCTATTCTAGCTTCTAGTGTCATTTGCATTTGCTTTGTTAACTAAATTGAATCGACAACTTATCAGCTGCAAATGACCTCAAAATAGTATCACGATGAACCCATCACTTATCCCAAACCATGACATCTGATGGTTCCTTCTGCACTGTTAGCAATAACTGATACTGAAAGTACCTCACACCGAACAATAATCTAAGTTTGCATGCACCATATATTATGGAAGCTTCGAGAACCTAAAAACCTTATATCGACTCTCTTAACTAAGAAACAGTTGAGGTAACTGAAAAGTTGCACAGATCTGAGACCATGTCTATTGGCCCAAGTCCATACTATATCTTGTGTTTTTCATTCCAGAAAATCATTCAACAACGGTAACATCAACAATTATGAACAAAATCATTCACTTTACATGAGGCCACAGAAAACTATTTAGAAAAGAGGCTCAAGGCAACTAGCAAATAATATGCTGTACATAAAAGATTTCACTTTTTTATACCAATACTTTGAAATTACCACACATGTAAATAAATAAATGAATTTAAATCCTCATGGAGTAAATTATATATTATTTGCATATATCGAATTAATAGACTGTTAAGAGCTTACTGTCCAATTTTAAACAAATTCGAGTGATAAATATGAAAGTTATTTGCAAAACCGGAATATTTCACTCCCAAAATTGGTACAGTAAATAAACTAGTGTTAATAATAAAATGAAAAAAAAAGAAAACTAACTGTAAGTGCACATTTACTCTGTAAGAAATAAGAAAAGGCTGATGAGATCTTAAATTGAAATAAAATGACTAAAGGTAAAAATAGTGCTTTTAACCCTTCCGTTCTCAAACTTGGATTTGGAATAAAATTAAAGGGATCGCCAATGAGAATAATTTTAAATATTTACAGAGAAGTGAAAAGTGTGAAAGAATTCAAATATGAACTTTTTGATTTTGCCAAAACAGATGAAGAGAAAAGTGAAAACATTATCACAGAAAAACGAATAAAATTGATGAAGATCAAATAAATGGGAAGAAATGATGGAGAATGATCTGAATGAATGTGAACAATTCAAGATCAATGATGGGAAAACAATGGCCTTGGAATGTGACTGTCATTATTTGATCGATATTTGTCACATGCCACATCTAGTGGCAATGTGAATGAAAGAAAAAAAATCAACCAGGTTACAAGTAATTACATATTTAGCTTGCGTATTATTGTATCATATAATGGCTGAAGTATCTGTTCACAGAAGGTTTTACAAATTTTCTTGAATTTTTAAGCTTGGTTATGAAAGTCATTATGTTGGATAATGGCCCTGTGGGGTCGGATGCATCTTGAAGTGGACGTATGTGGGGAGATCGTTTGGTTTGGCTGGCGCGATTTAGTGCGGGTGGACCCATACAGTCGAGTGCAAAATAAACTGGCTAAGGACTTAAGCTAGGAATTAACTACGATAGAGTAGTAATTTGGTCTCTCCCTCGACGTTAGTGAAGCATCTGCATAGCCGACAGAAATTTGATGACTGAATAAAACAGAATCAAAAGTTTAAAAAGATTGTTTGTCTCGTGAATTGTGGTATGAAGGTTTTGTTGCAGACAAAGCAGACGACATCGAGATACACCCCTCCACGCAAGGAAGAAGAAAAGATACGAGAAACTAGACGACATCGAGACGACACCCCTCCACGCGACGAAGAAAGAGAGAAGGTACGAGAAATTAAAAGTATGCAACATTTTTGGTGTTAAAAATGACCAGTTGTTTAAGCGAGAACTGCCACGGCCCATTCCAGGACGGCTATGCAACAATTAGTGGTAAGTTTGAAAATCGCCACTTTTGTGTATTTGTTTCTTTTTTTCACTACCAACTTGAGCAGTAAAGTAAATTTACTCTAAAGGATCTATACATATATATCTTGACTCTCAGTGAATGTTTGCATAGGTGAAATTGCATGAATGGAGCATTATAGAGAAAAACTTAAAACCATATTTGGAATTAGTGAGAAAAGTAGAAATAAATGAACATACTTTTGTCCATTAAGTTCCTAGAAAATGTTTTAAAAGAAAAAAAATGAAAATTATTATGCTAGGTTTTGCAATAGTCTTACTGGAGCTGAAAAGAGAAAATAATTGCAATTACTTCAGCTACAGTAATCCATGGTATGTTTGTTATGAGCGAATTCATTCAAATTGATTGTCAGATCATTTACTAATTCATTCTCATTCTGTTTATTATGAGGAACATTTTAAGACAACTTATTTCGAAAATATCTGCAGAATTATTGCCATAAATGGTATTCATTATGGTAATAGATTTAGCATTTTTTATTTCTAAACAAATCAATATTTTAAGAGCCATGCTTGTAGTTTCATAAACAAAATTAAGAATTAACAAATATTTTTTATTAAAACGTAATAATTAATAATAAAGTTGAATAAAGAATATGCATCAAATGTGATAAAGGATTATCTTGTTTTCTTGTCTTGAGTCATCTGTCAAAAAATGTAAAACAGCGTTTGTCGTCTGATTAAGAATATTACTTTATTCAAATGTAAAGTTTTTAACTAAAATGTTTCATATCAAAATAAAAAGAAAGCATTTTATTTTAATAATCCAAATTAAAATATTCATTTTTTTGCGCTTTTTCGGTATTTACCGACCACTTGTTTTGGCATATTTTACGGACCAATTATTTTGCTGTGAACAATTACCGATCATGTCTCTAGAGAATTCCGTTATTATTTAATTGCTTTTAATCAAATATTTAAGTTTTAGAGTGAGGGATCATTTTCCTATATAAATTTAACGTAAAATGATTACCTATTTCCTGACTAGCACCAATTTCTGGACAGAGTAGTGTGCGAGTGATAATAACATAAGTTTTGATGTTATTATGTAGTAACAATTTTTTTTTTTGGGGGGGGGGTCGGCCGTAAATATATTTGCGTGCCGGTAGGGGTAATAACTAATCTTGATCATATTTCTGTTTTTGTTTTTCAGACTTGTGCAGAATAGCATGCAACTGTTTTTTTGTTGCTTTTTTAGATCTTATATAAATAGAGATTTCGTCCGTCCGTCTGTCTGCCTGTCAGTCACTCACAATTTTTTAAACGTAATAAATACATTGCGAAATAATGGAGAATACTGCATTTAGCTAATATTCCAATCTTATACTTATGAAAGATTTGCATTTATTCATATTTAGATTAGATTAGATTAGATTACTAATCTAATCTAAATATGAATAAAAGTGAATCTTTCCTTAATATATTAACATAAAATCCTGTAAGTCTTACTTAAATATAATGATACAGTATATATAGTAATCTTTAAACTCCGTCAAACAAAACCCGGTTTTGGATATTTGCATATTTATTTATTTTTAAGTTACTAATAAATTAATATGCTGTAATATACATGTATAATGGTTATTGTCAAATGTTATATATTTACAATATTTTCCTCGATAGTAATATTATTATAATTATTAATACAATTAATTTAAAAGATTATATATAAAAAAAACGATAGCGTTTTAAAAACATTTTAAAACTTTCAGTTTCAATTAGATGAAAACTTCCGGCGTCGATGTTAAGAGAACAGATACTACCGTTTGTATTTTAGGCAAAAGGCCAAGGAGCAATAAAAAATGATTATTTTGTGACTAGGCATTTTTAAATGAATGAAAAAAGAACTCGATTTAATCAGAATTTATAAGTGTAGTGTCGGTTCTGTTGTCATAAGACCACCATTCCAGGAATTACCTCCTCCGTTTTTAAGGGAGTGTGAGGAATTCTCCCATGTATTATATCCTCCTTTATATTTAAAACTTTAAAAAAATATTTCAAATTACTAAATAGTTGAAATTAAAAACTGAAGGGACCAAATAGACATTTTTGTTCGGCATTCAATTGTACTATAGGGATTATTTGAATATCTCATTATTTCATTTGATTTTCGCACACATTTTGGATGAAATTTATTAATAAGTCTTCAATTGTATTTTTTATACCGAAATAAAATTCTAATTTACTTTTTAAAGACTTGGAAATCCAACTTTAATGCAATGTCTTAATTGCTGACGGCCATGTCGTAATTTCCTATTATTTTCTTTCGTGTTTGACATCTATAAAACGGAAATACGTTTGACTAAATTTTATTTATAAAAAAATCGTGGTGTCTGCATTTATTTTCACATCTATAAAAATGAAATGAGGTTTACTTTATTTTATTCATAAACATATTGTGGGGTCGGCATTCACACTTGACATCAATAAATGAGGTACTTTACTTTTATTTTATTTATAACAATAATATTTTAATGTTTATTGTGCTTTAACTATGTACTGTATGTAGTTCTGTCACAATTATGTAATACTGTTGTATAGCCCTTAAAAATAATGCATACCTTCGTATCTTCTCGGTTTGCTCTGTCGTCTAGTGGTTGAGCACCTTCCTCGCCTCTGCACTGTAGTGGCTATCTCCGTGAGCTGTCTGTAACAAAAGGTCTTTCTCGCTTCATAAGACAACAATCTTTTTCTTTTAATTACCTTTTTATTCGGCGGCAGTTTCTATTGCCCGTGGAGGTGTTTTGCTTTCCTTGAGAGAGAGAGAGAGAGAGAGAGAGAGATTTACGAATATCGTAGTTACATTATTAATGTATTCCTAACTATTTCTAGAGAGAGGGGGGTGGGGAAGGATTCTTGCGCCTGTCTTCCCTTTAGGGAAATATTCGTATCCCTACATTGGTATCGTACGTCTTATCAATTCGCCCTCTGGAAACAGACTGACTCAAATTCGCTTCTCGCGAGAGCAAGTGACGTCACAGGTCCCTTCGTTTCTCACACAGGGCCAGCCCTTCACAGCTGCAGACTGACCTCTCTGAACTCAGGTCTCATCACTTGGTAACCTTGTCATTTCTGCCAGCTCCGACGGTGAGAACCAGCCTTGTTCTGCACTCGACTGCCCCGCATTAATTCGCGCAAGTCAAACCCGACTTCCACAGATGCGTCCATCTCTCCAGGGCCATAATCTAACACTCTCATAAAGGTTTTTATAATCCCACAAGTTACGTCCGTCATTATATAACAATACTCCCAGCCTAGCAAAAATTTGCTAGTAGTTTAAAAAATTATATTTGCATTTTTTTTAGGCTTTTAGTATTTATTTTACATATTTTTTTCTTTAAAAGGTTAAGGCGTTGCTCATAGATGCTGTGCAAGTCAGGTGGAGTGTTAACGAGCTGTGCTCGTTCACCAGTTTCTGTTGTATGGACAAACTAGTACATTCAGGGTTCATTTGGGCATCGTTTCTGGTAGTGCTTGAACGTAGTGGGCAAAATACATTCAGAGGAGGAGTGTTTCAAAATCAAAAAAAACAACAAAAAAATGTTTAATGTTATGTAGTGAATTCACTACTTTATGGAATTGTCAAAAACAAACAAACAAAAAAAAACTAATTATATCACTCTGTGCACTGTTCTGCACAAGTACTTCGCAATTTCAGAGAAAAAAAAAGAAAAAGCGAAAACAAAATTGTTGTTGCTAAAAATCGAATGCCCCCCCCCCCCCCGATAAAAATAGAGAAAAGAAAAAAATTAGTTAAATTTTTTTCTACATAAAGTTTACGGAAATTAGTGATGCCCAAGAAATAGGTGATCATTTTACATTAAATTTATATAGGAAAGTGATTCTCCACTCTAAAATCTTAAATATTAGATAATAAAAAAAATTAAAAAATCAAACAGAATTCTCCAGTGACATAATACATAAAAAGAAAAAAAACTTGACCCATATAAAATGCAAATACAAGTGATGGGGAAATACCGAAAAAGCGTCCATTTTTATTAAGTAAAGATTAAAAAGCAGGAATCATCACTGATTCATGTAATAGAAAGTTTTAATTCAAAGCAATACTTATTAAATAATAGGGAGAAACAAAAAAACATTAAAATGTAACTATTGAAATATATTTAAATAAAATTCATGAATAATCTTTTAATTACAATTACCACATCAAATACGAATTAGAAACAAATTTTAAAAATTAATTAGAAAATGATGGCTTCTCCTGTTTTGAAAATACCAAACAAATCACTCATAGGTAGATGGAAAATCGATCAATGCAACAATAGGGATCATGTTAGTCGGAACGTTTTTTGCTGCTATACAAAATGTTCAGCGCGGAGTGATTTACAATTGTTTTTTAGGCCTGCAGTAAATGATGAAAACATGAAAAGTTCCTAGACAGACAGACAATTTTCGCCGTTTTGTAAATTAATACAGTTTTACTGGGTGTTACTTTGCATATTTGTAATATTTATATATATATGTTATTATTGGTCTGATTCTGAGTATTTTTTAAATGTCATTTTAATCTTTTTTATTTATTTACTTTTACGTTTAGAATAAATTTGTCAGTTTTCTGATATTTTTCTTTGCTCTTTTTGCATGAGTCCAGTCCATCTGTCAATCAACTTGATTCAAAACTGAATGTCCTCAGTAAACTTGACTTTAACCTGAGGGTCCCCAAAATTGTTAATTCAGTCACACATAACCTTCTTTCAGAGATTCACATCATGATCAGAACTCTATAAAGATAAAACTGGATGCTTAGATGGAGATGAACACATTCTCTCTTTCAAATTGAGAATTTCTTTTAAAATAAGGAATCAAAAGAGTGGATGTGAAAAGAATTGAATTTAGGTATATCGTTTATACATACAGTTTGAATGGAAATCAGACACATTGGGAGGATTGCAACCTATATTTATGTGCATTACTTCAGGCAGCGTCTGAATACAATTCTAAAGTGTCTTTCTATGTTTATCTGAACCAGCTGAGCATTTATAATATGAAAAGACATCACAAAGAACATAGATTAAAAGTCTATCTATGTTCAAGTAGTTCATACCAATATCACTTGAATATTTATAAAGTATAAAAACAAAATGCAATTAAACTAACTAATATTCAGATGATTTTATGTAAAAAGTATTTAATCATTTATGTATAATTATTTATATATATTATTTATATGATCATTTATATATTAATAAAGGGCATTTGTTTGTCTGTTTATGTGCCCGGCTAAAATTACAAAACTAGAA
>OY744519.1:114817249-114899749 GCA_963556195.1 Sepiola atlantica | reverse complement strand
AGGTGCAATTTTATATACAATCTGAATCCCGAGGGATAGACTTGTGGTCAACTCGGCTATTATATGGTTAGGCCATGTGATGTAGGATACATTTAAAAGATTGAAATTAAAAAGTAAGTTGTTGTGAGAATATTAGCCTAGTTAAACACAACGTAATGTCTTCATAAATAGGAGTGCTAATACTCCTAATTCTCCCAGTGAGTATGGACCAGACAGAAGCCACTCCTAGTTAAAGAAATAGCAATCCATTAGTTAAGTCAATAAAATATATTTTATGTTAGAATCGCTTTCTTCTTTTTCCTGAATATACCTTGCCCTACGAAAGACAGACTATATAACATAACTCATTAATAACATGAAAAACTAATTCTAAGAATGTAAAGGAAAAAAAACATGAAAGCTCTTTTAACTCTTTGACATTCTACATTCTGTTGTAGAAAACTGAAGAAAAATAATGTGCATATTTACATCCTCTAAATATTAACTACGAGTACAGTTTTTAAGAAAATTCTGAAGAGGATTTTGTTAAGATGGTGTGCATTTTTGATAAAAAGGATGAGTTACAATTCAATGCTTTGATTTTGTATATTAACAAAAATAACTGATATTTTTATTAAATGTTGACTAAATGAACAATTGATTAATATTGCATCGCTTGATTAGAATGAATTGGTTTAAGGATGATAACAAAGTAATTAGGTTTGCAAACAACATCATGACATCATGAGAATCATTTTCATTTGTATGCTTTCATTTCTCCTCGTCTTCCTTTATTTAACATCTTGCTGGAAGTCTTTTTTTTTAAATTGCTTCATCTCTCGAATCTTTTATTTTCTTCTCATCATTCTTTACCATTTGTTTCAACGAATTATTATATTTTCTATTTAAAACAAATTATTCTCTATACATTACAAAAATAAAGTTTTTTTTCCAAATGCACATGTGTTTTCTTGTGACAATAAAATATTGTCAAAATTGTTATCCTGCAATTAACTCTTTTTTCGAAAGACAAATTTGGGTAATAAAAATATTTTTTCTGAAACAATGAAGAATTAAAAAAAAATCATTTAATAAAATATTCTTTAACTAAAGAGATGCGTAGTTTACAACAAAATTATCGGATGTTAAGAAATGAAAACTTGTCATGAAGATATGAAACTTATATTAAGATATGAAATAAATTCAAGCAAAAAGAAAATCAACGAAATAAGCCAATAATTATTATCATAAAATACTAAAGGTCAAGACAAATATTGAATAATAGAAAATTGTTCATAAAATAAAGAAAAAGGAGAAAATCTCTGAAAATTAAGGTGAAATTATATCCAATTCAGACGGTGGAATGAGATTGCATTCCTTTGAGTAAATAGCTTTAAATCAATAATATACAATAAGTATTCAATTTCAGCAATAAATAAACCCCTTAGAGGTTTATGTGCCATAGAACAGACGAAGCAGACAATCCAAAAACTCAAGAAAAATATGTTTCATAATATTTCAAAGAAAATGCAAAGCACACCGTAAAAAATTTCAAAAGTTGAGTATAAAGAATTAAAACATAAACTGAAATATAAACAAAGGTAAAACTCAAAACTTTGGAATGAATTAATAAACATTATGAATTGAATTACTTTTTATTACAAGTAACATAAGGTAATATGGTAAGAGATTGTCACTAGACAATTTAAAATGCAATTTGAAAGACTTCATATAACATTTTAAATCATGTTATATAAAATTCAACCAATTCTCTGCTAACTGTCTTCATTTTTTTTTAATAAATGAAAATATTTTAGAAAATTTAGGATGATATAAAAAGATAACATTTTAACGATATTAGGTTTCATTTTATTTAAAATACAATTCAAACATGTTTATTCAACTCATAAATCTGAAAAGAAAATGGCCAATATATTTTATGTGTTTCTTTAATGATTTTATAGACAATAGTTTATTTATCAAACTAATATTATTTTCTGAAATGTCTACTGATATTTCTCTTATATATTGTATATATTGTATCTGCATTCAAGTGATTCAAATCCCAATTTTGATCCAATGGATAAAATTCCATTTATCATGTTTTGAACTTTCTAAATGATCTTCATTGTCTAAAATTGAAACCAATTTTTGGCTATGTTCAATATCTGCAATAATTCATAAATAAATATTCTTTAGAATTTCAAGTATTATAAAATAATATCAGGGAAACCACACCTCCACCCCCAAATCGCTCATGGTAACAACTTCCAACTGACAAGATTCATCATAGAAAAAGTTAATCTTTTCAATTTTACATGCTAATTTAAAATAATAGAAGAGTTATGATTAAGAAAATCAGTTTTCAGTGATAAATGGCTGCGGAGGTCACCAGATATTACTTTATTTCTTTATGTTTTAAGCTGAGAGTCTTGAAAAATTATCCAAACAGCAAATGTTATCTGGAATCTTCAGCTGAACTGTTTTATAAGCTTTGCTAGTTGATATCAAGAATTGGATCAGTTTTTTTTTAAAGAATGGTTGATCGTTCTTCTGTATCCATTCTTTTCAAGCTAAGAGAGTTTTAAGAACTAATGGTTGCATTCTAAAACCTCTTGTCCCAGAACAATATTTGGTTGGTGTAATAAGATGTTGTTCGCATCTGTGACTGGGCTAACGGATACCACCTCAGTCTATAGAATCGGCTATATTGTTCAGATCTAATTTGATATATTCTGGTTATTTACAGATGGATACTGTTGGGAATAGTATAAATCTGCAATTCTTCCTTGGTTAAAGATAAAAAATAGCAAATTGTGTTAATTGTGTTAGCATAAAAACATAGCAACTTGTAAATATTAGTTATTAAAAATAACAAGCAATTTGAACGCCATACAATGCATTTAAGTTTTATTAACTTTTTTTTTTCAATTGAATTTTCGAAGATATACTTCTTCATCAGAATTAAATAAAGATATATAAAAATACCTTTCATTTTTTTTTTTCCTTTTAGATCTCATCTTGTTTTTTTTTGGTGTTATCAGTTCGATGTAAATGAACGAATGAGAGTCTTTTTTTTCCGGACGGCACGTGGCGGTGCAATTTGAATAATATGGTTGTTGTCCTCGGTTAGAAAGCATTGTTTATATGGAAATATTAGTTATTAAAAATAACAAGCAATTTGAACGCCATACAATGCATTTAAGTTTTATTAACTTTTTTTTTTCAATAGAATTTTCGAAGATATACTTCTTCATCAGAATTAAATAAAGATATATAAAAATACCTTTCATTTTTTTTTTCCTTTTAGATCTCATCTTGTTTTTTTTTGGTGTTATCAGTTCGATGTAAATGAACGAATGAGAGTCTTTTTTTTCCGGACGGCACGTGGCGGTGCAATTTGAATAATATGGTTGTTGTCCTCGGTTAGAAAGCATTGTTTATATGGAAATATTAGTTATTAAAAATAACAAGCAATTTGAACGCCATACAATGCATTTAAGTTTTATTAACTTTTTTTTTTCAATTGAATTTTCGAAGATATACTTATACAACTTGTGTTAATCGTGTATCATAGTCATTAGACACTAATTAAGCAAGATTCACAAAATTTCAATTTCTTCTAAAGACCCCTTAAGCTTACACCTTAAATTTTAGACATTTTCTAGAATCAAAATAATGTAATGGATTTTGATCAAAATTGACTTAAAGCTTAAAAGGTCTTATGAAGAAATTGAAATTCAGGGAATGTTGCTTAATGTCTAATGACTATGGATAAAATTCAATGCAAATCTGAAATATTTGAATTTTCAAATAAGTGGTTGTGTCCATATATTCTCCCTAAAACTCTTTATAATATTCCAAAGAAACTGAAATTTGGAGAATATTCATTAATTGATGTCTAATATCTATTGTTAAATTTTTTTAAAAATCAGAGGTATCTGAATTTTTATGAAGGGCTTCCACCCCCTTTGTATGAAACTAAATTAAATAAATATAGCCTACATTACCACCCCTTACACTCAGTAGCTACAAATATATAAACATATAAACATACCTAACTTTATATATGCTCAACAATAGTTACACATTCAACAACGCTTTACAAAACAGTGGTTATGTTAAAACTAAGATTGAGTATAATGGCAGAAATAATAGGAGAATTGGAAGGAAAAATAGAAACCGATAGATTAATGTGTATACCTCCCCCATTAAATCTGCTAGTTAAATAAAAAAATTGAACATGTTTCTTAATCTTTTAAGTCAAATAACCCTTCACATAAAATATTTAAAAATGCTGTTAAACTTAGCTATAGCTGTACAAATAATCTAGAAAAACTAATTAAAATCTATAATAGACAGATCTTAAACCGTAATAATAACAATAGAATTAACAATACACTAGATAATAATAACGACAACAATGAATGTAATTGTAGAAATAAAAATCAATGTCCACTACAAGAAAAATGTTTAACTAAGAGTATAGTTTATTTAGGAACAGTGTTTCGAGAAGATAATCGAAGTCTGAAAATGTTTTACATAGGTGGTACAAGTACTGAGTTTAATGGCAGATACAGAAACCATAGATTATCTTGCAATAACCTAGATAAGTAAAGTGACACCTCATTATCCAAATAAATATGATATACCTGTACTGAAATGGAGCATCTTGAAGAAAGCTTCAACTCATACACAATACAATCCCACCTGTTTCCTTTGTTTTAATGAAATATTAACTATTATAACGTTTCCTGATAAACTACCAAATCCAAGAGATGAAATAGGAATTAGCTGTAGACACTTCAAACAGTTTACTTTGGATAAATATAGTAACAACCTACTGAATTTACAATAACATTCCATAATTAAAACTTAATAAATCTACTTTCTGGTATAACATAACAATTAATACCTTCCCGGCTAATATTAATTTAAATCCTTTAATCATCATAATTAAATTAGGTATTGACTAATTAATAGGTAATTAAAATATATAAATCACAGGTTGTGTTGTTGTAAAATGTCTTAAGTCAATTACCCAAAATTATAGTTAATAATTAAACTAATAAATATAAAACCCATAGTAAATTGCTATAGATGAATAGTATATTAATTATCTGCTTAAAATTATTATTTTTTAATTTGTTATTAAGATTAATAGGTTTAGTAAATACGGATTCTGTTTATTCATGTATGTGATTGACATCTATGATTCTCCAATGTGTAAGCATATAAGGGAAAGGGGAGGTTTGATTTGTGTTGGTCGGTGATAATAATAAATGACAAGCTTAAAACGTTTGCCCCCCCCCCCCCAGTTGCTGTGACCTTGTGAAGATGTTAATTTTGTTGGCCCTATTTTATCTGATTTCTTTCCGGACAATTTAACATTTAGTTGTTTTCCAGCCTCGTAGACATGCACTAGCACATAAACGCAGGTTAATTTGCATAGGCTGTTCCAATGTTTATACAAATTTTATATATATATATATAATTATTTTGATAATAGATATTTAATTATTATCCGCATACGTATACATTTCACACTTGCAGAATCTTCAGTGTGGAAATAACTGTTCAAACCGATCGTACGATTCTAACCCTGGAACACAAATCACCTTTAACTCAATTCCGACTGCTCTAACCAATGAAGTCAATTCTGATAGAGAAATAATCCTTATTTATGTTAAATCAGGTGGACAAACATAGTTAGCCATCTTAACAGTGTTCATCAAATCACATAGAAAGGGACTTGCTTTATAGCTTAGATTAGATGGCTTATATTAGTTCTCATTAAAGGGCCTGGCCGAAAGGGGGCTATATATAATTATTTTGATAATAAATATTTAATTATGATCCGCATACGTATACGTTTCATCCTTGTGGAATCTTCAGTGTGAAAATAACTGTTCAAACCGGTCGTACAATTCGAACCCCGGAACACAAATCACCTTTAACTCAATTCTGAGTGCTATTTTACTATTAGCAATATAAAAGAGTCATAGATAATCTTTTGATCATTAGATTCTATAAGTTTGAAATTAAAGGACCATAAAAACAAAAGTATTTTCCTACATTAAATGATTATTGAAAATAATAATCAGCAAAATTATAATACTTTCAATGTTTATACTGATACCAAGTATGTTTTGTGTGTTTGAATTCATAAAATACATACATACATACATATATATACATTTGTCTTTGCATAAGAAATTATTTTCTTTTATGTAGAACGATAGAAATGTTTGTAGTCAAAAAGAGTTGAATATGCATCAACTCATTGGAAACCATTGTTACATGCAATTGTCTGTGAATCGTCTACTTCTGATTACTGTTTGCAGATAAAACAATAAAATAGCATAAGATTTTGCCTTTTGCTTTAGAATGGTCAGGGAGAATGCAAAGAGTTTTTAGTTTAATGATTTAACATTATTCTCTTACCATGTCATCAGTGTATTATTTAACCTTCTTTAAAAACCATTCAACACAAAGTTGAAAAGAGGAAAACGATTTCTCTTTCACTTGATGTCATGATCAGCATTTATAGACAGTTCTATAAAAGGACGCTTCGTGCCAAACTTCAACAATTAAAAACGTTTATACATGACTCTGAAGATTAAATGCTGAAATGACTATAAAAATAGAGAAAACATTGTTGTCTAGCTTAACACGACAGAAATATACGTATTTCTTTCAAATATAACTTTTAAAACTCAAACGACGTGCGTGTGACCCGATTACCTTTTATAAGGTGAATTGCGAAATCCAACTGGTTTTTTAGATGATGATTAGCAACGACAATCTTGTCATACACTGGCAGATTTACCCAGCATTGGGTAGCAAATACATTGAACATATCTTATACAACTTGGGAAAAGTATGAATCCCCTCATTGCCCCCATTTATAGGATAAAATAGAACAACTATTCTCTGCTAACAATTCGTTTAGAAAAGAAAAACATTTATTAAGAAAAATAGTTCTCAGCATTAAATGACTGCAAAGACGGATATGGCATTAAAAAAATAACCTCAACCCCTTTATTAGACTCAACAAAATACTGTCACAGTTTGCAAACTTTCTTAGAGAATGTTTCTGTTAACGTTTATTGTTGAATATCCATTACAAACCCTAATCTTACTTTCAAATGAGATAAACATATTTAATATCTTTTGCATTAAATAAAAGTAATATTCTACGCCAGTGAACTAGTCAAAAATATTATCAGTACGAATAACATTGCCGACTTTTTTAAGTAGTGATAAAAGATAATATTATATTTATGTTTTTCCCATGGAATTGGCATGAGTACAAAATATAAACAAACATAGTTTTTTGCGATCTAATTTACATACATATTTTTATTTTCAAACTATATAAATAATGCATGATGACAAATAAAAAAATTCAGTCATCTCATTTTTATCATACTAAAAAGTATGATAAAAATGAGATGATAGTCTAACCACAATGAACAATGATTTTTATCTAACTGACTTAAGTAAAAAATGATGAAAGAGGTTGTTGCTAATTATTTTAACTATTTTCAATAAACACTTGGGGTTTTCATATTTCAAAGAGAACAGTCAACTCGACTTATCACCTCTCACCCCTCAATAAACATTGGGATTTCTTTGACGAGAACTTAATCAATTACAGAACAAGTTGCATGTCAATAATTTAACTAGTGTAAATAGTTTTAATAATTACATTGGCCGATTTCAAAAGTATGTCATAAATAATGGATTATATAGACAGTATTGGGTGCTTTTAATAAGATCTGAACTTACTGAAAATTATACCAATGTGTAAAAGAAAAGAAAGGTGGAAAATATTAAACAGTGTTTTTTTATGTTGAAATGGCATTGTATGCTTCTTTCTTATAATTCTGTTTTTACGCATAATATTTTGACCGATGCTCATGTAGGCATGAATAAATTAAGAGAAGAACTGAAAAGTTAATTTGTAAACTTTCGTTTGCTTTTCATGAATATAACTACATTTTTGATTCCTTTTATTTCTAAAACAAATGAAAATGATGGTTACATTCTTATCAAGGACAATATTTTGTTAATTTTTTTTCAGTATGCCCACATTCTTTCTTCTGTCTTTTGTCATTGCCTTTTCTGTATTCTTAATGTGGTTTCCTTCTTATTCTGCTGTTTTCCCTATTGTCTGTTTTTAATCACTTCATATCACACATTGCTGTTGTTCAGAAAGTTTATTTGCTGCTTCTCATCCAAGTCTCTTGGTAAAGTAGGTAACATATTATGGGGAAAATCATTTCTTTTCATTGGACTTCGTTTCCCAATTACAGAGCACTCCCCTTCCTACCCCCAAAAGTTATATAACCGAACTCAAATTTGTTTTTGTTAAAGCAAAAAAAAAATGTGTTTTTGGTTTCTTTTTGAATTGTAATCACTTTTTTTTCTTCATTTGATCTATTTATCAGCTTCCTTGCTGCTTCGTTTACTAGGATTTCTACAAAAGATAATTTTATCGCAATCACAGTCAACTTAGGATTTCTTTGAAGCAAATAATCTGGATACAGAGATTAAAATTGAAAATGTCTGTATTTGTTTCATTTAACAAGTTTGCAACAAAATAAAATAAAATAATTATTATTACGTATCTCTGTTACTAAAGTTAGATTCATTAAATGTTTAATTATATTTATACTTATACGAACATAAACATAGGATATTTCGAATTCAATTTTTTATTAATAAAATTCATGTGTTATTTGTTTTTATAATTTATACTTTAATAAAATTTATGATGTGTCATTTGGAAATTCTTTTTCAGTGATAACAATTAGAAGTGTCTTCTTAAATTTGACTGTCCTACACCAATATTTTATATACTTTATAACTGTCTTATGAAATTCAATCATATTTCCTCCTGAAGGAATGGCATGGAATAAGAACTCATGATACTGAAATACAAAGCCTCTCTACAGAGGTTTCAAAAATTTCAATTATGATATTCAATTACTACTAAATCAAAAGTTCATGGTTTAAGCAGCATTTCGATATGGGAATTCATGTTGGAATATATATATATATATATATATATACATCTATATATATATACATATATACATATATATATACATATATATATATACATATATATATATACATATATACATATATATATATACATATATATATACATATATACATATATATATACATATATATATATACATATATACATATATATATATATATACATATATATATATACATATATATACATATATACATATATATACATATATATATATATACATATATACATATATATATACATATATACATATATATATACATATATACATATATATATATATATATTATACATATATATATATATATATTATACATATATACATATATATACATATATATATATATATATACATATATATACATATATATATATATTATACATATATATACATATATATATATATTATACATATATATACATATATATATATATATTATACATATATACATATATATATATATATTATACATATATACATATATATATATATA
This sequence comes from Sepiola atlantica, assembly GCA_963556195.1. Taxonomy (NCBI): domain Eukaryota; kingdom Metazoa; phylum Mollusca; class Cephalopoda; order Sepiida; family Sepiolidae; genus Sepiola; species Sepiola atlantica. Next base: position 114,890,203 of record OY744519.1, on the reverse strand, counting down.
TATTATACATATATACATATATATATATATATTATACATATATACATATATATATATATATTATACATATATACATATATATATTATACATATATACATATATATATATTATACATATATACATATATATATATATATATATATATATATATATATATATTGAATCTATAAGATATGCTACTAAAAATCTGAATGCTGTTGTTTCCTTGTCACCGTGCACACGTTTTATTTGTACACAAATGTTGTAGATGGTGGGGAGAAAGGCGAATAAGGCAATAAAAAGCGAACGATAACCCCCAAAATCGAGAGTAGCAAGGTCCAGTGGTGGCATACAAAGTCGGGGAAGGTTTGGCCCAAAACACAGAAAGGAAATGGCGGTTGCACATGTGCAGAAGCAACATTGTTATGCATAGATTTGCAGTTCCAAGCCTGATATGTCTTTGCTTGCCACAAACTCAAAGACGACTAGAGGACGATTCATCTTGGTGTTGACACCTCCTAGATTCTATATATAAAATATATTCTTTATAATGCTAAGAGTTTGTTGATGTTTGCGTGAAACCAGTAGCAGCCGTAATTGCTGGCTTCTACTGGTCTATATAATCCTAACAATCTGTGAGCTAGTATGTTTGTGTTAAAACAGCAGCAGTAATTTGGAATTTTCAAATATTTAATAATATATATAACAAATACTGATACAAAGGGTCACTGGTGGTCTAGTATAAATTATGGTTTGGAATTTAATTTTAGTGAGCTTATTTCATTGTTTTCTTTTATTGAGCAAAATAAAGATAAGTTACCAAAGTACTTTCAATTTGCAAGAATGGTGGCGATTGGCCTAATGGATCTTATTCTAGTCTCTGGAATTGGCTATGTCGAGTTCAAATAGCATTTTAGCTCGTCTGTTCATTTATGCACATTGGGAAATGGTATTACACTACAGGCGGAGTTATTAGTAAAATAGCGACCTGCGTTAAAATAATCATGTCCAATGAATTGTTTATGAAAACTATTGTGTTTCAGCATTAAACAACCTGAAAACGGTTAATTAATTTCCCAACTATATTAATACATAACTGATCACAATAAATCTGTGATGATTTGAACTTAGCATAACCAATTCCATAGTTCATGAACTACCCATTTGGTCAATCACACACTCTCTAATTTTATAATATAAATATAAGAGAGCAGTAATACTTGAATATGCAATAATATTATAATGCCAACAATGGTCAATTCTCCAAACAAAGCAATTCAGTAAGATTTATTGATTTTAATCATTGGCTTGAATCATATTTGTCTGAAAAGAAAATCTTAAAAGGGAAAATCTGAACAAGATGTCAAATGAACTAAAAATGTTTTAAATAAATAGAAAATGTTTCTAAGGAGAATTATTCTAACCTTCATGATCCTGCAATGCAATAAGTAGTAATTAGCAGGAAACCATCGTAATGAATTACTGAAGAGACCAAATATAAGACGTTTAAATTAATTTTGAAAAACAAACAAAATTTTTTTTCCTTTGCCATTAATTCGAAAAAATTGTATAGGTACGGAATCTTATGATTGAAATATTATTGCGTTTGTGTAACAATTCATTATATTTATTATTATTATAAATCTCTTGAGAACTATTGAAATAAATGCTGGAAAATATCTCCCTCTCTCCCTCTCTCTCTCTCTCTCTCTCTCTCTCTCTCTCTCTCTCTCTCTCTCTCTCTCTCTCTCTATATATATATATATATATATATATATATATATATATATATAAAGATAGATGAAAGAAGAGGGATAAACATGTACGAATGTCCAGATTTATTTCAAACTTCAATTGTTCAATGCAAGGTATATTCTGTAATAAAATTATGTTTATTATTCTTTCCTTAAGAGAGGCTTTTCAAAGATCTAAATCTTAAAATCTTATCATCAGAGGAATTATATAGATAGATAAGTTGGCAGTGGAAAAGCCAAAATTCAACATTTGAAAAAATATTAAGAAATGGAGAATGAAAAAAAGTTTGTGTAAAAAAATATGGGGTTTGTCCAGTTGGTAAACTTTTTTTCACTCTTCATTTCTTAATATTTTTTCAAATGTTGAATTTTGGCTTTTCCACTGCCAACTTATCTATCTATATAATTCCTCTGATGATAAGATTTCGATCTTTGAAAAGCCTTGGCTTAAGAAAGAATAATAAACATAATGTTATTACAGAATATACCTTGCATTGAACAATTGAAGTTTGAAATAAATCTGGACATTCGTACATGTTTATCACTCTTCTTTCATCTATCTTTATAATTGTTCTATCTCGTATATTGAGCTTAAACCATTTTACTATAGGTTATATCTACTAAATGTTTACTTTTAGTTTCATATTCGATTATATATATATATGTGTATATATATATATATATATATATATATATATATATATATATGAGAAAGAGAGTATTACTACAATTAAAACATTTAAAATTTATAAAATAGAATTAAATGATACTAATATTGATAAAAACAATTATTACATATTATTTATTGTGTTTAATTGTTATACACCATTCATATGTCTTCCAATCTTCCAATAAAAATGATTTGTTTTATTTTTTTGTGGTTTGTGTAACCTATTAGAAGATAATAAGATCATTAAAACAAATAATGTTCTTAGCACCATCATGTGTTAAATAATCTTTGCTTTTAATTGTTAGATAGCACTACATTATACTTAAAACAAAACAGATGATTTAATACAATCTCGTTTTTATATTTTAGTTTTACAATTTTTCAAAATATATCCTCAAATGCCAAATAGTAGATAGACTTGGTTAACAAGTTTTCATTTCCTTTCAGCTTCTGAGGTGAATGTCACATGACATTTTAATATGTAGTAAAATCATGTTGATTTTAAAAAAATCAAAACTTGATAATACGACAATTTTGAATCACTATTTTAGATTAATCTTTTAAATTGGTTGAAGAATTCTGACAGTTTAAGAAAACAAAATATCTGTCTGCTTATTTAAGTTTTGTAATAGTATTGCCCGACAGCACTTTTCCCGGCCGCCAGCGCCAAATGGCTCAAATGACTCAATCGCAGTCATTTAAAAATAAAGAATAGTCTTTAATATTAAAGATAAGCATATAATTGTTTCCACCCCCTTGAATACATTTTTTTCGGTTTCTTTTTCTTTTTCTACTTTTCCACCTGCCGCCAGCGGCCGCCACCGCCTAGTGGCTCAAGTGACTCAATCGTAGTAATTTAAAAATAAGCATATAATTGTCATTTTATTGCCCCCCCCCCCCGAATACAATTTTTTTTTAGTATCTTTTATGTTATACTTAATCTTTTGCACTTTAAGGACCGTGCTGATATAATAACGTTATTATTTAGAAACCCATTATAAATTTAAAAAAAAACAACATTCCACACATTTATAATGGGTGTTTTTTTTTTTAATTTATAATGGGTTTCTAAATAATAACGTTATTATTTCAACACGGTCCTTAAAGTGCAAAAGATTAAGTATAACATAAAAGATACTAAAAAAAAAATCGTATTCGGGGGAGGGGGGGGGGAATAAAATTACAATTATATGTTTATTTTTGATAATGAAGACTATTCTTTATTTTCAAATGACTACGATTGAGTCACTTGAGCCATTTGGCGGTGGCAGGCGCTGGCGGCAGGTGGAAAAGCAGGAAAAGAAAAATAAACCGAAAAAAAATGTATTCGAGAGGGAGGGAGACAATTATATGCTTATCTTTAATATTGAAGACTATTCTTTATTTTTAAATGACTGCGATTGAGTTATTTGAGCCATTTGGCGTTGGCGGCCGCTGGCGGTCGGGAAAAGTGCTACCCGTATTGCCTTATTCATTGGAATGAAATGAAGGCTATAAGGGACGATCAATTGTAGATTATGATTTGAATTACAAAGAGTAACCTGATCACCAGAGATAGGAAATGTACTGTAGAGCTAAGATCATTAAAAGATATCAAATATACAACAATTATTAGCTTCACTAGAAATAAAAAATATTTTAAAATTAAAATAGCAAAGAGAATGAAAAAAAGAATTGGAATACAATTTATATTTGATAACATATTTTGGTATCAACAAAATGATATATTCATATTAATTCGTTTTTTTACTTTTCTAATTCATTCGCTTATTTATTAAAGTTTCAGAAATATGTCATTATATAGAGCCGAAATAATATATGTGAAGAATTATTTTTTACCATTATGTCTGATTTCATCTAATTTATTCTTACTGATCTATATTAACCCTTATCCTCGAGTTGACCCCAGGCCTTGATAAGCAGTGACTCATTACAAAAAAAAGAGCTATTTTGAACTTGATTAGGCAATTTATTCTAAAAGTATATTACATTATTACATTCAGATTTTTAAATATTTCTTGAATTTTGCTAAATATGTCTTCAAGTTTTCAAATTAAATAGACTGTAGATCAAAAGCTTCATAACTTCGCCATTCTATAGATTCTATAAAATAGAGATTTTAAAACAAAATTTGCTATCAAAATCTTAAATATGCTTTGCAGTCTGTTCAAATCAACCTAACTGCATAAAATAAATCTATTTTGTTAAAGGTTTAATGTTATTACTACTTTAATTAACATTATAATGTTCGTGTTTAGCTTTACAAAGCCAACTGATTTGAATATCTTTTAACAAAAGCTAGATAAACTTAAATTATATTGCTTTTTTTAACTATCACTAAGAAATATGAGAACATTACCTTCTCCATTCAAATATTGATTTTTGAATAACTTTAAATAAAATTGCTTGAAAGAAACGAGGCATATAAAATATGCAAACTCATTTCTCCCCATAGATATGAAAATAATTTCCAAATCAACTTTTTGGCTCATCCATTTTCTATATGAGTCGGAAGTGAACAAGACTTCTTCTGAATTGTGAAATGTCTATGATGACAACAGATGAAGGATAAGAGTAATAAAAAAGATTAGAAAGGTACTTTGACTTTTAACCTTTGAAAACTGTGTCCGATTGAAACCGAACAGATGAACGTACTAACGAAACAAAATAAGACTTGTTGATATTTGTTATCTCTCTTGTTCAGTGCAAAATCAAACTGCTTGAGTTGTGGCCTTTGACTATAAAAGGTCAAAGTTTAGTCTGAATGTCTTGCTCATAATCAAATAAGGAAAGCAGATCTTTCTTTTCTGGGCGTTCACTTCGAACATCTGTAATGTACAGTAGATATTTGGCAAGCGACCAGATGAATATATGAAGAAACCGCTCATATTTTCGATGGTCTACAAGTTCGATCATTAATAGATGTCAGATAAAAGATACTTAAAACCAGTAACAAGCTGCAATTATCTTTTTGATAACTTCCACAACCTAAATTTTAAAACTCAGATTCGGATGGGATCATGCTTTTTATTTTTTACAATATTTGTTTACTTAAGTTTCCTTCTTTCTTTTCAATATTAAACTTGAATTTGTAATATTTCTATATGAATCGTTTGATTGTTATATAACATTGAAACACAGGTTTTTGTTAGATCATTGAAATTAAGCAGCGTGATCATCGTTTAAATAGGTGGTTGTTGGAAAATACCAGGTGCAATAAGTTTGGAAGTGAAAGTGGCTTTAAATTTTTTAATCTATCTTTCTTCCCCTGAATTATGATTTACATAATAGGGTAGACTATACTCTTAAGCTTTGGTAGGGGAAGTAGTCTTGGAGAAAAAAATGCAGGCACTCTTTCAGAGACCATCCATTGTCCTTCAAGACAGAAGGCCAGTGAATAAGAAGTTTTAAAATGCATACTTTTCTAAGTTTTATGGCAGCAGAAATGTGTTGATGAAACTGTTGTGAAGTAGTCCAACAGTAAAAAGAAGAAGTCAAGTCGAGGTTGGGTTAAGATAACAAGTGTATTAACATAAAAGGTACAAAGGTAAGGAAACTGACTGGCACTCGGCTAGACAGTTACAATATTGTCCTTTTTCTCCCTGGTGATTGTCTACTCGCACTATTTATAGTGAGAACCGGTGTAGTTTCTCTTCTGTTAGAACGGCCGGTGTAACAGAAACCTAAACTACAAATCATGTTCATGCTAGGAGAGCAGCATATGAAGTCGAACGTAAAAGTAGTGGACGTTGGACCAATGTGAAAAATCATTTGTACACTGCTATATAATATTTATTCTCTATAAAGTTATGTTATGACTAATAATGTACCAGATTTGAGTGAGATTGTACCGTTTATGAAAGACCTTCGGAAATTTCTTCTTCTGAAGTATCTTTGTTTAAAATTAAATGGGCGGGACAAATTAATTTGCAAATGTAGATTGATTAAAATAAGTGACAGCATTTTGATTCTAAATAATTTTAATTGTTTGTTTTTTAATTTTTATATAAATATATTTTCTCCATGGAAAGAGAAAGAGATGCATAGAATGAACAGATCCACCGAACGCTAGGACAGGAAAATTATTGGTTAGCAGTCATCTCTGTCTTCCTGACATCTTTCTGACCCATATCACTACCTTGTATTATCTTCTACAAAACTTCACTCTTATCTACTGTGATAATTACTCATGTTTAGAATCAGCTGTCTGTTCCTCAACTCACTAACCTTTTCCTTACAACATCCCATATTGGCCCAGGGCCATTAAATCTATGAAAATAATTATGAAGTATTATAGCAATATTTTCCGTGCTGCAATATTCTGTCAGTGTTGTTGGTCCCCCGATTTATAAAATCAGAGGTCTTATGTTTTGAGGCATGTCCGTCTGTCGGGATTTTTCTCCGCAACCATCCATTGAATTTCTCTGAAATTTTGCATGAAGTTGTAACTTTGGTCAGGTGAGAAAGTGACATTCTCCGATTTTTGAAAAAAAATCTGGTTAGCCCCCCCCCAGGGGGTCAAAAGGCCCCGAAATAGCAAAAAATGACATTTTTTGCCCCATAACTTTTCATCCATCCATTCAATTTCTCTGAAACTTGGCCAAAATGTGGAGGCAATTGTTCCTAATAGAAAATAAGTATCTCTGACCTTGGAAAAAACCTGGTTCGCTCTCCCAAGGGATCAAAATCCCCAAAATGGCAAAAAATGACCCTTTTCTCCCATAACATTTGATCCATCCATTCAATTTTTCTGAAACTTTGCCAAAATGTAGAGGCAATTGTTTTGGTATATCCAAAATGAGCATCCTTGACCTCAGAAAAATTCTGATTCGCGCCCCCAGATTTTCTGGAAACTTTATTTTGCAAGATAACAAGAAAATACAGAATGTTTTGTTATGTCTACGTAAAGATAAATTGATAAAACAACATTGAATTAAAGAATAAATTTTTCCTTATGCATTTCATTTCAAAGTAATCTCTCTCTCTCTCTCTCTCTCTCTCTCTCTCTCTCTCTCTCTCTCTCTCTCTCTCTCTCTCTCTCTCTGATAAGTATACCTAAAAGTGTTTTTTAAATTCAAATAGTTATTTTATGTGCATATTCAAAATTAAAGCTACCACCACTGATAATATATACTGGAATTATTGCAGAGGAACAGTATGACATAATCTTCAAGAAATTATTAAAAGACAAAGGGAATGATATCCAAGTAATCTTATTGGTAATAAGGTCACTGTTGAAATATATTGAACATTTTCATCAGCAGAAAGTCAAAAATGTTATCTTATTTTTAAGAATAACATTCTCTCTTCCCCACACTTTTTATGGAAATAGTAATTTCCTGATTCTAAATAGGACACATACAAACATGTTGGTCGTAAAGATGAGGTGGGGTATTTGTGTCCCTTTCATTGGGCTGAAAATAAAGTTCTACATACAAATAGCAACCCGTTATATGTATCTGCCTCTGTCATGGTTTCATTCCAGACTATAAAATCTCAGTGTGAAATGATTGATGGCACTCTGCCAACTTGTCACAATGAATTTTCTGGTACCATTTCTGGAAGGAAAAACTATCTTGTGATGCTACTGGCAGCTAATGGCCAAGCTTAGGAATTCTTTTGTCACTGTCCTTGGTCTGTGTTCCCTTGAAAGAATGTAATTTTACATAAAGCCTATTCTTCCATATTCTTGACCTCTTGACCAGTCGTTGAAGATGACAGCAGCAAAATGTGACATGTAGTACAACAATAGAAGTTTTTAACGTGTCTTTTTACCGTTATTCTTTTCTTTTATTGATTTTTCTCTACATGCGTGTGTGATGTCTTTGACGTTTTGGTAAGTGTCTCTCTGGTTGTGCCTGCTCGGAAACATCTGTTGGAATCCAGCTCTGCCTCTTGTCTTGAATTGGAACTGAGGGATGTAAGGACATACAGCAGAAAAAAGCTCAAAATAGAAACTCAAAAGAGAAAAGTTTGGCCTCATGAAATCATTAAAGAGATAAAAGCAATTACATTGATTTTACAGAAAGAAATAAGGTAAAGTTTAACGAGACAATGATAAAGAAATAAGTGTAAAAATATCAGGTAGACATGAAGGCTAAGAAATCAAAGTAAAACTTCAAAGACGGAGAGATAAAACATTTATGGAATTCTCTTTCATAAAGAGAAAATGATGTCTATTTCAGTCAGTCAGTTCCTTATGAATATTCATTTAGATGCATTCATTATAATTACCTTTCATAAAGTTTTTCATGTGTGTTAGGTATTTTTTTAACCATCACCCCTCTCCCGTGAAAATAATTCTCATGATTTAAATGTTATTTTATTCATTTTTTGTGTCGGGATAATTATTTGCATTTATTACTGAAATTGAACGCATATGTAATGAGATGAGGACAATACTGTCATCTATTTGCTTATTAAATTCTGTATTCAAGTATTCTGCCTGATTAGAAGCGAAAGGAACTCAAATGTGTTATTCCATGTTCTGTCATTCCAAAGATTAAAAAAAAAACTATTTTGAATTGTTCTTTTCTTCTTCATCAGCATTAATTCGTTTATGACATCATATTTAATCCTTTCGACCTTCAACAACTATTTACACTTATTGGCACTGCTATAAAAGCATGTATTTGGAATATAAGAATAGAATTTGGGATGAGGATTTTTTCAGATGAAGATTAATAACTTGTATTATTTGAATCATTCAGACCACTGTTTTCATCTCGGATTTTATATTCACAACGTTTCTGTCGATAAAACTACCGACTTTCTTGAAGTGTATCTTTTTGAAATTGGGAATCTTTATGTCGAACTCAGGAACTTATACGGTTCAGTTCTACATTCTGTATAGGTTCATGAGTTTGAAATAAAGATTCCCAAGTTCAACTATTAGGTTCCCAAGTTCGAAAAAAATGCACCTGAAGAAAGTTGGAGGTTACATCGACTAATACGTTGTGAATACAACAACCAAGATAAGAATAGTAGTCCGTATGATCCCATAATAATACAGAATTCATAAAGTATTTCATTCCCTGGAAATATGAGTTGACTTACAATCTACAAAGAGTATTTCATAAAAAAGCTAATTTGTCATTTCAAGCAAACATTCGAACATTCAAATGGATTATTATACATTTGGCAAATTACCATTTTTTCATTTCCTGTTGTTATTCAAGATTTTGTTTTGCAAAAATGCATTAATTATGTCGAGGTCGTAAAGATTTCTAAATATCCAAAATTTACAATGGTGTTATAAGTATAGCATCTGATTTCTTTTCATTGTTTGTTATTCTTGTTTTATTTATAATTATAGTCAAATCTGGTAAAAATATCACAATTTTAATAAGTCATGTTGATCAATATTTACACAGGAATCTGTTCATTTCGTTATTTAAGTAATTTTTATTTAATTAAAATTTTTTAAAAACATTTTTCACTATACACAAGGCTTATTGCCACTGAGACGTAAGGGGCTATTGTTATTAGGGGCCAGATTTATAGGGGGCATCCTAATTGGGAGAAGTTGTGCAGCAAGATGTTTGTTTACATTACAGTTAAATTGGAAGGAATTCCAATGGTAAACAATCCGAGGAAAAAAGCTATTAGAGTAGAAAGTTTTCTGACATGTGGGGACCTCTACAGTGAAGGGGGGATTTTGCTGCTAGTGGGGTTTGTTGGGGGTATTTATGGTGAGGGGTAACAAGTGCAGTTCATCTAGAAAAATATCTTATTTGTGAATAAAATGTTGTTATTGAATAAATAAAGTGTCAAGAAAAATCTAAAATGTATTATCTTATCTATACAGGATTTTTCAGATCCTTTTTCATGTTTTACTGAAACATATATAAGTCTTAAAGAATAACTTGTATGATTCCATATGAAATAATTACATGTTTTCTTACAAAAAATTACTTCTTTCTCAATCACTATGACTAGAAAAGCATCTTGTACACTTGATCTCGCCTCCCCTGTGCTGTACATTCTATTTAAATTAATCCATGGAAATTGCTCTTCAGTGCATATGTTCTTCATTTATGACATTGATCATTGCTACTTTTTTCTTCATTTATGACATTGATCATTGCTACTTTTTTCTTCATTTATGACATTGATCATTGCTACTTTTTTCTTCATTTATGACATTGATCATTGCTACTTTTTTCTTCATTTATGACATTGATCATTGCTACTTTTTTCTTCATTGTTACTTTTTTGTTGTAAGTAACTTTTTAGTTTTTCAATTTAAAACATAAAATATAATGCTATTAAAAAACAAAAACAAAAAACATTTTTTCAAAGTCTTTGCATTGTTAATGATTTTATTGGACTGTTCAATATTTATGAACTTTAGACCAAAATGTATTATTGGCAGATATTGAACATTTTAAAGGTTATTATTATCCATAATGATCTTTGATTTAACACACATTTTTTTAGATCCATATTTCTGAAAACGTTGCTTGGTATTCTCCACTATGATTTTTAAATTTTTCTTTTCTTTTCCATGTAAACCGATTGATTTATGTTTTATCTGAATAAAGGACTATCATTTATACTGAAGAAGAAAAAAGCTATATCAAATGGAGACGGTTATTTTGAATTTGCGAAAACCGGTAGAATAAATATACAAGTATTCTTAGTCAGTCAGAGGAATCAATTTTTGGCGTATATTTTTTAGTTTTATTATTTTAAATTGTCAAATAATTTTTATTCAAGTTGAGTACAAAAATACTCAATATATGTTCTATTTAATATGAGAAAAACAGGAAATATGTTTTCCTATTTGACAAAAATCTCACAAAACTACTTATGCACAATATAGATTTTCCCATGCTCCAAAATTATTATTTTCCCCAAACATATGAACGTTCCATGTGAATACAAATATAAATTTTTTCATGCACACAAAAAAATTACTTTTCTGTTCACTTAAAATGTAAATTTCCTCATGTACTGAAAAATATAAATATTTCCATTTCCATGAAAACAAAAGTTTCCCAATGCACTCGAAAATTTACATTTTTCCATGAAAACAAAAATATAATTTTTCCATGTACTTAATTATATAAATTTATCCAAGCAGCTAAAAATATTTGTTTCTATACACCTAAAAACATAAATTTCTCCATGTACCTAAAAATATGAATTTTTTCATGCAGACAAAATTATAATTTTCTATGTACTTAATATAAATTCCCCCCTGATCACAAAAATATCAATTTTTCTATGCTCCCCAAAATTTTAAGTTTTCCATGCACCTAAAAATATAAATTTCTCCATGCCGCTAACGTTATGAGATAATTTGCAATGAGTGTATTTGCATTGATAACTTTAATCATAGATATTTATCATTGATTTGTTATTGATTTTTGCCATCAAAGATATAGGAAATGCTTATTGCATATTTTCCCTCAAAGTTTGAATAAGTTTTCAAAAGATGGTGACAAAAGTAAAGAATTAAAAAAACAATTACATAATTATGATAATGAAATAAAAATAATACTCGGATCTTTGTTCATCCTTTTCACAGATAACCATTTGTGAATTAAGAGAAATGAGTCTTCAGAGATTAAATAATGACTTATTTTCATATTGTCTAGTGCTTGTTACCAGAGAAATAATGGAAATATTTTTTAGAAATTCAGTTGGAATATTAGTAAAGCTTAACCATCTTCTTTTAACAAATATGAAAGAACAATGAGGCAAATATTTTGCTCATTATGTCATGTGTCATTTTTTGAATTAGATTAAACAATTGTTGTGGCCCTGTTAAAGGGACCGAAAGGAAGACACGAACACGGTATAAAGTAGAAACAAGTGTATTAAGAAAATAGAGTACAGAGGGAAGAAATATGCGCCTGGTAAGTAGAGTTCGACTATCTTACTGAATTCCGGCGAGAGTTAATTGCCGTTGGCATTTATTGAGCAAAGAGGAAGAGTCCATGTTGTACATAGGTAAGTCAACATAACAACAATGTCAATAAATACGAAGCTACACATTAAATAAGCTACTATCCGTAACTGTTAAAGACATTTTCATTACTTAAAAGTCATTCATAAAAAATAATTTTATTAACTATACATTTAGCTATTATTAGTTATAATAATTTTTGCTATAGTTCGTTAATAGAGAAATGTATTGCATTTATTCAGCAAAAATGTACAATTATCAAATCGTCAACTGGCTGGAACTTTTCTTTATAAATTACTTTTTGCAGCAAAGCAATTTCCTTTACATAGCATTGTATCTACTTCTTTTTCAGTTATATGGGCAACATCGAATTGTATCTACTTGTTATATATACATTTACGTTCTTCTTATTATATCACTGTTCATAATAAATATGATGCTGTTTCTGTTTGGTTGAACTGTAACTTTATTGTGTTGCTACAAACAACTTATCATCTGTTTACAGCTAAATTTTTTATCAGCCAATCTGTTATCATTCTTATTGGTGTCTCAAGTACTTTGCAGCAACCACAATCTGTTTTTATTTCTTCTATTTTAGATTTTTTTTTTACAATATTGTTTGGGTTCTGAACAAAGAATAATTGTGTAGGTGAACAGACACATATTAAACTATATTCAGTAAGTTAACATAATTAAAAAATGAAAAATATCTAACAAAAAGATTGTCGTTTTAAACACATGAGAAAAAAACGTAGGCATGTAAATTTTTTAACCGATTCCGTCCAGAAATTTTAAACTAAACTGATTTTTTTAAAGTTGAGTAGATTAGATTTTAATAGATCACTATGTTATGTTTGAAAGAAAATCCATTTTACTTTTTCTAACTAATCATAATTTGCAATTTACTATCCAAGTCACCCATCTCTTACTAAGTTCCTGTGTATTACTCACACCCTCTCTCACTCCATTTTATTTGATCCCCTGTTCCTATTTTATACAGTCTCTATCACTCTTGCTTCCGTCTCTTTCCCTCTCTGTATTTATTAAGAGTCAAAAGTAATAAAATTATCTATAAAACAGAAAGTTGGAATAATCCATTATAAAGAGTAGGGAATAACACCACAGTATTAATATTATCTAACCAATTGCTAGAGAAAGAGAGAGAGAGAGAGAGAAGGAGAGTGATGTAAGAAAGAGAGGAGAGATATAACGAACAAATAGAATAATTTTGGATTTTGTCATTTCATTTTTTTAAAAAGTTTGACTGATTTTGCAAACTGACATTTTTTCATACTAGTCAGAGAATTTTTGGCATCATTCTGACAACCAAAAGAATGTTTTATCTTTTGGTAAATTCTTCGTCAGAATGAAGTACGGTTCAATTTAGACCATAGGGGCCATTTTCCAAGGTATTACCTCCATTTTTGGGAAAAGGGGTTGGTTTATTGCCTGTTGCTTGAGGCGTCCTTACCAGAAAATGCCAACAGGTCCATTTTGGGATCTGGTTTTTGCCACATTAAACTGACCGTGTGTTACATGTTATGGCCAGAGGAGACATGTAAATAAAAAGATTTTTTTTCGGCTCTTCTTTTCATACCAGCTAGAAATCTGATTCTAGGGTCACACTCTTTTGCTTGAATTAGGCATTACCTTCTCCTTCTGAAGTAAAATTTGTTTATTGCTGATCACCTTTTTCCTGATACAAACAATCTAACCGGAGCTGAATGGTTAACCCAACAGGTTACACGTTTTCAAAAAAGTATATATATATATATATATATATATATATATATATATATATATATATTACCGGTTTCGTTCGGATCAACGTCTTCAGAAACAGTGAAGATTTTAAATTATCGGATAATGATAAAAACATAGGACAAAGAACGCACAATCTTATTGGCACATGTTGAACTATTTGAAAAAAGAAAGAATAATAAAATGCATGCGGATAGAATGTTAAAATGTTTTTTTTTTACAAATCTTGTCTTTGACAGCATTTCATGTTATGATATATCGTGCATTTTATCCTCATACTGTCGATCACAGGACTGGTACACTCATAGGAAAATACAAACGTTTTTCTTCGGCAGCTACCTCTCACCACAACAGGAGATTTTTCCTCAATCGTTGCATAGAAGAAAAAGTCATCCCAAGAAGTTTGCACAAACTACTCAGAACCTCCCTGCACATCTTTTCAAGCTACATCAAGGATTTCCTCCATGCTGCCGGCATAGAACTACACAAAAAAGCCAATGGCATCCTCAAAACCCTACAACAATGCAAGCCTTCATGGCATCAACACTAACACATAAAAACTCACATTAAAAACAAAAGCGACCAACAAGAACACAATTTAAATAAGCAACTACACACATTATGTGACAAAAGCATATGGAAATAGTAAGGCAATGAAGATCTCATCCTCAACTTATCTAAACATAGACTCACCTACACACAACAGAAAGCCCTAAGTCCAGACCTCAAATTTGCCACCGGCTTTTGTAAAGGTGACATAGTTGATACTGTCACAAAAAATTACAGACATGGTGACTCTGACTGTGAAAAAAGCTACATCCAAGGCCTTATTACAACCTCACTTGGTCTACCAAATGATGCTACGTTACCTCAAGGATATTCAAAAACCATCAGAGAGCTTTGCCACATCACCCATGCTGATAAAGGAGACGGTGTTGTCATCATGGATGCAGATGAATACCAACAAACAATCAAGCTCCTACTAAATGACTACAACATCTACTCAAAGACCACCTCACAGCAAATAATAAAGGACACACAATACTTCAAACGCAAAGTAAGAAAGATTTTGGATTTTGACGGATGACCCTTCCTGGGTCAAACTCCTGGAACATAACCCTAAAACTCCAAGACTTTATGGCTTACCAAAAACACATAAAGCTAACACCCCTATAAGACATATCATATCAAGCATCGGCAGCACACCACATAAATTAAACAGAAAATTAGCAGAAATACTCCTCCCCCCCCCTCCTCCTCAGCTCCATTAGTACAACCCATATAAAAAAATTCTGGAGATCTGCTACAAAGACTCCAACACATGAATATGAATAACCTCACCATGGCCAATTTAGATATCAAATCTCTTTATACTAATGTACCTATAGTCAAATGTCTTAAATTCCTCAAAATATTAGGTCCCACTTTAATTGTAGGCCTATATTTAATATTAGGTTTTGTGCATTCTTTTATTTATTAATATGTTTATATATATATATATATGTGTGTGTGTGTGTGTGTGTGTGTGTGTTCTATCATGAACCTTCACAAATATTTGATGTGGATGGTATAAATCATTTCTACAAATATGACTGACATTGTTATTAACCTTTACATATTCCTATCGGTGTATATAATCCTACAAATCAAATAATATATATAACATCAACTCTTCAGAATATAAGAAACTCAGTAAATCTTACAAATTATACACAAATAATATAGAATCCCAAATCAACATCGATGCTGCTAATTTCACTTGGAAACTGCAAGTTGCATATACAATGGGAAACATTGAACATAAAATCCATATATTCTGTTCAAAGAGCACACACAAGCCACATTTTGAGAATAATAGTCAATCCTAGAATGATAAACCTAATAAAAACATAACTGGGTATAATTTTAAAAAATATTTTACAAATGCTAGCAAATAGCAGAATCTTTTAAACTATAATTTATGGAACAGTTCTGCTGATGCCATGAGATGGTTAAAAAATTAAATAATAAAAATAAGACCACTATTATACAATTCGATATACATTTCTATTCCTCTATTTTCAAAACTTCCTTCATAAACTCTAGATCTCTCGAATAAACATATATGTAAACAATAATATGTGAGGAATACGAGATAATCCTAACATGTAGAAAAACAAATTATGACAATTCTACGTAGATAAAGAGCTGCAATAACAACTTTTATGTACCCACGAGACCTTATGATTCAGTACATATTGTAGATCAAGTTCATCCCAAATCTATTGAATTATATAGAGATGACGGACGGATTCCTAATTGTATCGAAGATTCAAAAAAGAATAAGAATAGCTTTTAATTAGTTATAATTAAAAATAAAAATCCCAGCACTTAGATATTATTACCTTCAATCTGTTTAACAACACCTTACAGCAAAGACAGCCAAATACTCAACTTCATTTACCTTAACTCTAACCCAGGGGCGGGCAACCTCCGGCCCGCGGGCCGGATGTGGTCTGCGAAGGCTTAGCGTCCGGCCTGCCACCCTGCTAGGCTTTATTATTGCAATCCGGCCCGTGGACCTCCTAGTAAAACTCATATCATTTTGTGACATAGACGTAAAAGTAGGTTTCAATTAAGATTTACAATGGGATAAAAATGTATAAATATCAGCGAGCGATGATGCATGTATATTTCATTTTTCTTTAACTTAATTTAAAATCCTTGAAAAAAGAAAGAGAGAAGCAAAAAGGAAACGAGAGACGAGGAAAGGGCATGAAACATAGAACTTATGTAAGGTGTGTCAAAACAAATGCTGGATCAACTTGCTACTTCCCCCGTCATTATTTTTTATGATTCCAAAATGGCTCTTCGTCGGCGCCTTTTATAACATCACATACAGAAGTCTCTTAAGAAAAAAATATCAGATTTGTCGAGTGTTCAATGCAATTTTTGTACAATTTATTCATGTAAACAAAATATAGTAATTCTGAGATTTCGTTTTTCACTCCGGCCCACAATTTCCTTCCAAAAGTCTCATCCGGCCCTCACTCTGAAAAGGTTGTCCGCCCCTGCTCTAACCACTCAAAAACACTTAACACAGTCAATACCAGAATCGACAGAATATTATTTTGCACAAAAAGTTTTCGATAAAAACATTTTTTAAATACAAATTTTTTCACGTGAGAATTGTTTTCTAATTTTACTATTACTATTCTCTTCTAACTACATAAATAATATCTATAATGTTCACACTATTTTTATTCTCTTCTAACTATATAAATAAATATCTATGATGTTCATACTATTTTTATTCTCTTCTAACTATATAAATAAATATCTATAATGTTCATACTATTTTTATTCTCTTCTAACTATATAAATAAATATCTATAATGTTCATACTATTTTTATTCTCTTCTAACTATATAAATAAATATCTATAATGTTCATACTATTTTTATTCTCTTCTAACTACATAAATATTAATAGTATAAAAATAGTATGAGAATTATAGTCATCACTACCATTTTATGATAGTAAGTATATTTCTTAGAACTTTATTTATTCTGGCTTTTACTAAATTATTTACTTAAATATAATTTTAACCAAAATTGTGTCTTGCGCACATGAAAATTTTGAAAGAATATACATGTGTATTAGATAAAAAAAATGGTCAGCGAAATTTGCTAACAATAAAATTCTGGCCCTCGTTGCTCCCTTCCATTTAATATCCTGTCAGCCATTTTGTGTTGAGATGAAGAGATTAAGGGGAATTAATTTTATCTTTCCAATAAAAACAACATATCTTTGGTGTTGGGATAGATGGAGCAAATATTATGAACATAAATAAATACAATAAATAACATTTAATATGCAACTATTTATTAGTTATGATTTTATATAGATTGAAAGAAGCATGTGTCCTTAAGAACGCGAGGTGAGTATTAATAAAAAAAAAAAACGAATGACATGCTCTCTTTGGAGAGCTTCGCCACATGATTGAGAACAGAATTTTCACTCAGGAGGCAGTCATTCTGTTATGTTAAGTGATGTGTAGATTAGCAGTTTATACTGAAGTATTTGTTAAAGACCTCTTCAGTGTTGTATTGTTTGCAGGGAGATTTTACCGTCCTCCCACAT
Organism: Sepiola atlantica; assembly: GCA_963556195.1. Lineage (NCBI taxonomy): Eukaryota > Metazoa > Mollusca > Cephalopoda > Sepiida > Sepiolidae > Sepiola > Sepiola atlantica. The sequence goes on along the minus strand of OY744519.1, from coordinate 114,872,003 downwards.
ACAGCACCTGGTATTCCTAAATGGTATGGTCACCCATTTGGTACTCGCTAGATCCAACATCACTTAATTCCAGTGATCTAACAAGAACCGGTGTGTCAAAATAGTTATGCTGTATATATATATATATATATATATATATATATATATATATATATATAATATTTTTATTTAATTTTATACCATATCCAATGTTATGAAGGACAAATTCACATCATTTCACAAAACTTGTTTTTTATTCAGCATACAATTGTTTCGGCTTACACCAAGATATATGTAAAATGCTCCTGTGCATTTATTTCTTGGTGTGGCCAAGAGCATTTTACATATATTTTGGTATAAGCCGAAACAATTGTATGCTGAATAAAAAATAAGTTTTGTGAAATGATGTGAATCTGTCCTTAACAGCATTGGATATGGTGTAAAATTAAATAAAAAATATTTTATATATATATATATATATATATATATATATATATATATATATATATATATATATGCAGCATAATACTGTTGACACACTGGTTTAGAATGAAATAAAAAATATTGTATACAACAGCTCTAGCACTATTGAGCTATTACAATTTCTTTATGTTATAAAATTTATATTTGAATATAAAAATTTTAAATAGAAAAATATATATATATATATACAGAATAATCACATTAATACACAAACGCACACACACACACACATATATATATATATATATATATATATATATATATATATGCAAAATGTGGCAGTTTTAAAAATTTATTTGCATGAATAAAAAAACAGACATAACTCATAAAAGAAAATATTTATTTAAAAAGAAATTAGCTCAACTAATCCTCAGAATCCTTTTCCAATGAATCCTACATTAACATCGATTAGATAGTGTCAGAAACTGTGACATGCCCGAATCAGGTGACCTCTATCTATTTTGTACATAGTCCTGGTTATGGTGGGCTTCAAAGATTCGATTGTGCGACAGGGAAGTTGACTGGCTTTATTCTCTCAACTATCGCTCATTGAATCCAAGTTTAATGAACTGGAAGACCAAATTGTTTGAGAGGACATGAATATGAGGATTCTCTTGTATCCATTGGTATTTTCGTTTGTTTACCTTATGAGACGGCTCAAAGTATTTCTGCTAAATCTTATTTTGTGTACATTGTGTATTCACAGTTTCACACATCTCTCCATAACATTCTCTTAAACCATGTGCAAAGAAATACAGTGGCATATCGTCTTCTTCATTGCTGAAAACACTCAGAGCCATGTTAGTATGCATGATGTTTGGAACAACGTCGGCCATGTCTCTTCATAACCATCTGTCATCGGTTCATTTGACCTTTTGCTCTTGATCAGGGTTTCTCTCATCACACCTTACCTTTTTGATGTTTTGCTTGTATAGCCAGTACTTTGCTCAGGTCAACCAATTCTCTTGTACTGGCTGCCCGCATGCACAACTCTTCGGATGCTGCACTGCAGCACCTTCACATCATTAGCAATGGCTGATTAACTTTCTCGAGCTCTTATTGATTATTTTCTGGATATTTGATAAAATGTTAGAACAGCTATTTTTGAACTTTGATAGCAAAAGCTTGCGAAAGTTTCAGGAAGTGAACTATCTATGTATCACTATTTTAAGGCAACACTAACACACATCTACAAAAGAAATCAAACAAACATATATACTTAATCACATCATATTTTAACGATTACAGCATGTGTTTTTGTTTCCTGAGTAAACTTGATATATAAAAAGAGAAAGGTATAAAATAATTTAGATCTCTTGAAAAACGTATCCTTAAACGTCTAATGCACACACACATACACTGGAATAAAACTATAGAATATAAGGAAATTGACAACATCTTTGAGGCATGCATGAAAATGTATTTAAGTGAAATATTTTGAAAATCAACAATCGTGCAATTTAAATGAAAAATTCATTCATTTAATTTTTTTTGTTGCAAGCTTTCGTTGTAGAACAACTTTGTCAGACGAGACTGTCTTATAGATTTTTTTTCTTCTTTTCAATCTTCCTAATTCTTTATAGAAAATGATTGACTGTTTAAATGCGTTAAGTAACCTTATTTTTTGTATAAGTTTAATGCAAGTTGATTAAAAAGAGAGTTTATTTTCTCTTGCTAAAAAGAGAGCATCAGATTCATCATTGTTTTCATTTGTTTCTATCTAAACAACATTTTGATTACTAAATAAAGATATGGATAATATCGATTCCAAATTAATGATTGGAGGTTGGGTAATGCTAAATTGTAATAAAATCATTTTGTTACGAATTTGTTAAACAAATTTTTCTACAAGTATAAAAGTTAAATATCGTAAAACGTCTTAATAATATGTATATGTAATCATCTTATTTTAATACGAGTGTATATGTTATATGTTATTCCCTTATTTTAATACGAGTGTATATGCTATATGTTATCTTCTTATTTTTATACGAGTGTATATGTTATATGTTATCTTCTTATTTTAATACGAGTGTATATGTTATATGTTATCTTCTTATTTTAATACGAGTGTATATGCTATATGTTATCTTCTTATTTTTATACGAGTGTATATGTTATATGTTATCTTCTTATTTTTATACGAGTGTATATGTTATATGTTATCTTATTTTTATACGAGTGTGTATGTTATATGTAATCTTATTTTATACGAGTGTATATGTTATATGTTATCCCCTTATTTTAATACGAGTGTATATGTTATATGTTATCTTCTTATTTTATATGAGTGTATATGCTATATGTTATCTTCTTATTTTTATACGAGTGTATATGTTATATGTTATCTTCTTATTTTTATACGAGTGTATATGCTATATGTTATCTTCTTATTTTAATACGAGTGTATATGTTATATGTTATCTTCTTATTTTATATGAGTGTATATGCTATATGTTATCTTCTTATTTTTATACGAGTGTATATGTTATATGTTATCTTCTTATTTTTATACGAGTGTATATGCTATATGTTATCTTCTTATTTTAATACGAGTGTATATGTTATATGTTATCTTCTTATTTTATATGAGTGTATATGCTATATGTTATCTTCTTATTTTTATACGAGTGTATATGTTATATGTTATCTTCTTATTTTTATACGAGTGTATATGCTATATGTTATCTTCTTATTTTAATACGAGTGTATATGTTATATGTTATCTTCTTATTTTAATACGAGTGTATATGCTATATGTTATCTTCTTATTTTTATACGAGTGTATATGTTATATGTTATCTTCTTATTTTTATACGAGTGTATATGTTATATGTTATCTTCTTATTTTTATAAGAGTGTATATGTTATATGTAATCATCTTATTTTAATACGAGTGTATATGTTATATGTAATCTCCTTATTTTAATACGAGTGTATATGTTATATGTTATCTTCTTATTTTAATACGAGTGTATATGTTGTTATCTCCTTATTTTAATACGAGTGTATATGTTATCTCCTCATTTTAATACGAGTGTATATGTAACATGAGAAATATTTGTTACATATAACCAAGAAGATCCGAATGTCCAGACATGCTGACTTATGTTTTGATGTTTGGGCAAGGTTTGGTGCTAAGAAGTAAAACGAATATGTATACGTACTCACACAAGCCATAAAACATGCATACTTACACACACCTACACAAGAAATAAAACAAACATATATGCTTAATACTTACACATCATATTTTAAATAAACTAAACGTGTTTGAATAATATTAAAAATTAAACAAAAAAAGTATTAAAATAAAAATACAAAAAAAAAATGGAAGTATAAACATTAATGCTTTAAAGATAAATACTTTTATTTTTAAATTTCATGATAAAAAAATGTTGAATTGATATTTTAGATGATTAGAAAATAATCTTATTTCGTGGTGTCTGCATTTTTGCCTAACATTCATGAAAAGTAAAGACGACTTTTTACTTTAAGTGATTTGATTTTTTAACTTAAAAATTAAAGAAATGAAAGATAAGTATTAACATGATACGAAGTTCAGGGCTTGGAATAGGATTACACATAGATCTACATGAATTTCCGGAAATGGAGAATCAAAAATTATTTCAATAAATGTCACTGCACTTACACGGCTTCTCATCCAATCAAGGCTGAGTACATCCCCCATAATTGCACGTTATTATAAAATGTAAAATTTAGAAAAAAAAAAGGTATCATAGTCTGGAGACAGGACATAGTGTCCTCATTTAATCCTCAATGTACTTTCTTTCATTATTATTAGTAAATGTCAAGATCGACAAGAGACATCTGCTCCATGACATCATGAGCAAACCTCCTCCACCAGTACGCCTCAAATCACGCTACGCACTCTCCCAGCACGCGCATCAGCTTCTGGAAACCGTCCCAGACACCACCTCAAAGCAGATGTGGACCAAGAACCGCTGGAGGGAAGATTGGCAGCAAGCTGACCAACACCGACTGCACATGTTCATCACCGACCCAGACGTCATACCAGGGGCTGAGCTGCCACGAAGGCAATGGACCAATCTGAACCGCCTGAGAACTGGTGTGGGCCGTTTTTCTGCCACAATGAGAGACTGGGGTCTGAGAGAGGGTGCTGCCTGTGAATGTGGCCACCCAGAACAGACAGTTACACACGTCATAGAGGAATGCCCGCTGTTCAAACCACCCAATGGCGAGCAGGGCATAGCGGACCTTGATGACGAGACGAGAACCAGGCTTGCCAAGACCGAGCTGCAGCTTTGAGGGAGCTGGCACAAGAAAGAAGAAGAAGTAAATGTCAAACAGCAGCGCAAGAATTTACAAATATAATTTGTGTGTAGAAGTTCGAATTGATGGTCATGAAATGCAATATAATTGTCATCGTGACAAAACCGAATAATACGCAGATGGTGAGAAATTTCTAATCTGCACTTTATGAATATTTATTGATCTGCATATAAGAAGAGCTTGCCATAGAATCTACACTTGATTTACTTCTTTAATAAAAGTTCTGTTTCAAAGGTACATTCAAGCTGACTGGTCGCTCTACAACTTTGCTCATTTTTAACCATTTATAACTATACATGAGCCTTGGATATTTACACCCAAAGAAAAGACTTTCTTTACTGGATTGTATGCAGAAATATTTTGCTCATCTCGGATTTTTGTAAAAAAAACTTTTGATTACATGAAAGCAAGAGAAAAAAAGACTTGCAATGTTGACCAGTTTTAATTTTATTTAACCAGACATTTTCTTGTGATAGAATGTTTATTAGTTTTGTTTTTTTACTTTTTAGCTAAAAGAAAACGCTCTTTTAATCTAGTTCGTATGGAGGCTGCTGATGCTTTATACTGTGGAATTTTCTCCAATTATTTTGAACTTATGTTACGCAGTCGTTTCTTAAAACCAGTTCTTTTTAAATTAATCGTCACTTACTGTCGACATCATCGTCGTAGTGTGTTGTATTTCGTCACCACCATCATCATCGTCCATTGTGCTGCATTTTGCCGTCGTCATTGTCATCGTTGTAGTGAGCCACATTTCACAGTCATCATCACTGTCATCGTCTAGTGTCTGTAATCAAAACTTTTTGTGCACAGAGAAGAACATAGTGAGACTGAAGGAGAATTCAAACTGGGTCTTTATTTGGGAGAGATTTTCTCGTCATATGAATAAAAGTCACATTCATTAAATTTGAGAGGCCAAATTGTTCTTCTTAACTTAATTCTTCTTAGTTACGGGGAAACATGGAAGCGGCAGACCAGACGCTATCAACTCTTTTTGGAATTAAATTTCCATTTTCCTTTTTTATAAATTGCATCTCGATTTTACATCTACTCGCCACGCTTCCAGAAAACAGACTGACTAAAAACGTCTTTCTTTTCGTTCACATGATACCGTGACGTCACTCTTCAAGGGGGACATTGAATTTGTCACAACGCACCTATTTGACCTTTCCTTGAACTCTAAACCTGAGGTCAGGCTTGTTTATTCTTTTAGTCTGAGAGCGAACTTATTTTTCTAGATTTTCGTGTCAAAAACTTGCACTGGTCCACCTAGATACTAAATCCATACTAGATAATGTAATCGTTCTTCACATATATACATACATTATGTAACACTTATACCCATTTATCTATCTATTATTATTATTAGTAGTAGTAGTAGTAGTAGTAGTAGTTAACCTTCCAATGAGACACAGTTTATGCTAAGAGTGCTTCCTGCAAAATTATGTGGAATTTTGACCTATAGTTTTTTACAGATGAATGTTTAATATTTATTTCAGTAGTGGTAATATTAGTAGTAGTAATATCAGTAGGAGTATTATAATTTTGACACTCATTAATGATGCATTCGTTATACCAAAGGTACTTCATGTCAAATTCTGACCAATAGTTTTGGATCCTATACGTGTTTATTATTTTAATATTATTAGTAATATTAACATTTTACCAACTCCTGACACAGATGACATCTCAAGGATATTTTATGCCAAATTTAGTTTGATCGAGTAGTTTTGGAGCCTATATGATAAAAAATGATCAATTCTACCGCAAATTCCTATTTTATTCATTTCCCTGAAAAAAATTTCCACGTTATCTTTTATTAATTTCTGATGCCTTCGATCATTTCTTTTGTATTTAAAATAGTGATGAGACGATTCCAATATTTTCCAAGATTCCGATACAGTTACTGATTCTGTTCTAAATTCCCGGTTCCAATTCTAATAACAAAAGCGCCTGAAAGAACATAGCCACAACAACATAAAACTAATCACCTACTATAGACCCACGTTATTAAATAATTTAAGGTCGTTTATATAAAAAAATTCAGATATTTGGAGCTTTTCTTATCTCACACTTTTTCCTAAAAACACCAACACTGATTCATAAGGTTAGAATATAAATATAACAAAGTTATGTTAAAAAAAAATCAACTAACAATTTGTTTACGTTAGTTTTTATTTTTTGGTGCTGGAATAAAATCTATAAAAAACGGATATCTTGATTTTTATAGTATCTCACTGATAAGTTATAATAAACAATAAACGTTGGTAAACTTGTAGATTAATTTCCTTTCCTTTTTTGCGATCTTATTAGGGCCTTTCTGACAAATCTGCCACTGGAGAATAATTCTACCTCAAAGAACTTGACCCGCTCGATATTTTTTTTCTTAATCCTGTATTAACTTTTAGGACATTACTCGGATATCTGACACTGAATAAGTTTATTATTGACAAACAATTTATTGATATTTTTCGGCCATATTATGGACAAATATTTTTTCTGGACAAAAAAAAACAACTTCATTAATGAATAATTAATTAATGAATGTTTATTTTCATTTTAAAAAAAGCAAACATTTCTTCGTAAAAGAATTTAATTCAAATGGAGGGGAAGCAAGATTAGAATGCTTAAGATATTTGTTGGAAAATAAATTTTTTTAAATTACTTAATTGAACATTGGGAAAACGTGTTTGTTTTATTGGGAGGGTTTATGAACTTAACTATATTGTACGTCCTATTTAACAAAGAATTACAGAGAAATCTGGAAAAAAATAAAGCCAACAAAATACAAATTTTACTTATCAGAAACATTTTAGGTTTAATTATAATTAAAAGAATGGAAACATGTTCTCAATTAAATAACAGAACCTTTCCTTTCATTTTTGGTTTTGGCAAGAATTTCCTTTGTACACAGAATTTTAACAAAAACAACATCTTTGTGCCTAATTTGTCAAAATATATGTTATATATCTTTTTAGCAAATGAATAATTCAAAGTATAGTATTCTGTTCTGATACTACACTTTATCTTTTCTGTTCTCGGTCGAAAGTGAAGGAGAAATCCTTCTAGACTGAGGCAATTTAAATTTTTTCCCAAATCCAGAGTGCCCCTTTTTGGAGAGCTGGATTCTCTACATTAAAAACCCGACCTTGTGTCTCACTCTTCCCTCGTGGAAGGAACTAAATAGGAACATACATAATTAACAACACCCTCAACTACCTCCCTCTCCAAAATGAGATTCTACTTTTATTAATCGATTACGTGTTAAAACTCTGAAAAACTTGGCAGAAAAAATCCAAAACTATTATTTTATAATTTAGAGTGGGGATAAGTTTCGTATATAAATTTAAAGTAAAATGATCAGCATTTCCAGGTCATTCTAAATGTTTAGGGCTGTTCATTAAATCTTTTACCACTAACCCTAAGTCGGACTAGTAAGGTCATAAAACCACACGTCATGCAAAAAAGTACTCCTCTCCAAATAAAACGCACAGATTGTATATCTCAGAGCAAAATTCTTTTTTTTGGATAACTGTTCTTAAACGATAGAATATCCCGGAAATAGAGCTCATTTTAAGTTAAATTTATGTGAAACGAATCCCTCAATCTAAATTCTAAAATAATCGATTTTTCTTTGTTTTTTTTTGTCTTCCTGTCAAGTTTTCCAAGGTGTTCACATGTAATCGTCTAAAAAATTTAAATGTCAGTTTTGTTTAAGGAGGTTGCAATAATACCATAATACTAATACTTTTTAAGACCTTATATAGTAAAGGAATGATCTACTTAACTTCTACAAAGAAAACAATTCAAACTACATTACATTAAAATATAAGTTTAAATATGAAACGAAAATTAATTTTAAAAAACATGTTAGTAATTAATTTTTAATTCATACAACACATTTAAAATTTCTTTTAAATAGTTTTAAAAAATATATATACACTTACATTTTTATGTTGGCAAATTTTCACTGTTTTTCATGTAGTTTTTTGCTTCTTTCTTTTTCAATTTTCTTATCTTTTTATTTTTTGCTGGGGAACAGAGCCTCCAACAGAGAGATTTTTTTAGGATTCTTACTGTCTCTTTAAGTGCAATTGTTTAGGAGTGTACTTGTGTCTTGCCAAACGGTTTCAATAATATTAATAACTGTTGTAGACCCGTGCTAGGGGTCACAAAGATAACAACCACAAATTGTTACAGGTTAAAATATACAATGTATTTATTCATAGCAATACAGTAACGCCACTAAATGTGGTAGGAGATGACCGGATTCCTACCATGCGGTAAAACATGAATAGGAATGTCCTTTATTTAACACCTACCCACTATAGGAGTATGTGACACAAGGTCGGAAAGTGGGATTTGAAAAGCCAGCGCCCGAGAAGGTGAGCGCTCTAGCCATTAAAAATTGCCTGGGCAGCCCCGTCGGCATTCCCAGGTAGGGGCGCCTCAGGCAGTAAGCTATAAACTTACTCCTCCCCAAAGAGGAGAGGCAAAGCCTGGGAGGGTGGACCTCCTAGAACTGCACAGGACAGACCCATAGACCGGCGGAATCATGCCCCGAAGGCCAAGACAACACCGGTCTATAGGGTGTAGTATCCATCGGAACAGATACCACACGTGGTACGAGGACTCTCACATGATAGGAATGTCCTCAATATTTAACACCTACCCACTATAGGAGTATGTGACACAAGGTCGGAAAGTGGGATTTGAAAAGCCAGCGCCCGAGAACGTGAGCGCTTTAGCCATTAAAAATTGCCTGGACAGCCCCGTCGGCATTCCCCGGTAGGGGCGCCTCAGGCAGTAAGCTATCAACTTACTCCTCCCCAAAGAGGAGAGGCAAAGCCTGGGAGGGTGGACCTCCTAAAACTGCACAGGACAGACCCATAGACCGACGGAATCATGCCCCGAAGGCCAAGACAACACCGGTCTATAGGGTGTAGTATCCATCGGAACAGATACCACTCGTGGACACTCACATGATAGGAATGTCCTCGATATTTAACACCTACCCACTATAGGAGTATGTGACACAAGGTCGGAAAGTGGGATTTGAAAAGCCAGCGCCCGAGAACGTGAGCGCTTTAGCCATTAAAAATTGCCTGGACAGCCCCGTCGGCATTCCCCGGTAGGGGCGCCTCAGGCAGTAAGCTATCAACTTACTCCTCCCCAAAGAGGAGAGGCAAAGCCTGGGAGGGTGGACCTCCTAGAACTGCACAGGACAGACCCATAGACCGGCGGAATCATGCCCCGAAGGCCAAGACAACACCGGTCTATAGGGTGTAGTATCCATCGGAACAGATACCACACGTGGACACTCACATGATAGGAATGTCCTCGATATTTAACACCTACCCACTATAGGAGTATGTGACACAAGGTCGGAAAGTGGGATTTGAAAAGCCAGCGCCCGAGAAGGTGAGCGCTCTAGCCATTAAAAATTGCCTGGGCAGCCCCGTCGGCATTCCCCGGTAGGGGCGCCTCAGGCAGTAAGCTATAAACTTACTCCTCCCCAAAGAGGAGAGGCAAAGCCTGGGAGGGTGGACCTCCTAGAACTGCACAGGACAGACCCATAGACCGGCGGAATCATGCCCCGAAGGCCAAGACAACACCGGTCTATAGGGTGTAGTATCCATCGGAACAGATACCACACGTGGTACGAGGACTCTCACATGATAGGAATGTCCTCAATATTTAACACCTACCCACTATAGGAGTATGTGACACAAGGTCGGAAAGTGGGATTTGAAAAGCCAGCGCCCGAGAACGTGAGCGCTTTAGCCATTAAAAATTGCCTGGACAGCCCCGTCGGCATTCCCCGGTAGGGGCGCCTCAGGCAGTAAGCTATCAACTTACTCCTCCCCAAAGAGGAGAGGCAAAGCCTGGGAGGGTGGACCTCCTAGAACTGCACAGGACAGACCCATAGACCGACGGAATCATGCCCCGAAGGCCAAGACAACACCGGTCTATAGGGTGTAGTATCCATCGAAACAGATACCACACGTGGACACTCACATGATAGGAATGTCCTCGATATTTAACACCTACCCACTATAGGAGTATGTGACACAAGGTCGGAAAGTGGGATTTGAAAAGCCAGCGCCCGAGAACGTGAGCGCTTTAGCCATTAAAAATTGCCTGGACAGCCCCGTCGGCATTCCCAGGTAGGGGCGCCTCAGGCAGTAAGCTATCAACTTACTCCTCCCCAAAGAGGAGAGGCAAAGCCTGGGAGGGTGGACCTCCTAGAACTGCACAGGACAGACCCATAGACCGGCGGAATCATGCCCCGAAGGCCAAGACAACACCGGTCTATAGGGTGTAGTATCCATCGGAACAGATACCACACGTGGACACTCACATGATAGGAATGTCCTCGATATTTAACACCTACCCACTATAGGAGTATGTGACACAAGGTCGGAAAGTGGGATTTGAAAAGCCAGCGCCCGAGAACGTGAGCGCTTTAGCCATTAAAAATTGCCTGGACAGCCCCGTCGGCATTCCCCGGTAGGGGCGCCTCAGGCAGTAAGCTATCAACTTACTCCTCCCCAAAGAGGAGAGGCAAAGCCTGGGAGGGTGGACCTCCTAGAACTGCACAGGACAGACCCATAGACCGGCGGAATCATGCCCCGAAGGCCAAGACAACACCGGTCTATAGGGTGTAGTATCCATCGGAACAGATACCACACGTGGACACTCACATGATAGGAATGTCATCTGTTTGAGTCTTTGCAACCATGGTATTTATTATAGATGGTTGCTTCCATTAGTTCTTCAATAGGGGTGATTTGTACCCCACAACAATAACCAAGAATCGTTTTTATTATTGGTCTTTGATTTTATTGCCTTCTATCTCCATCCAATCAACATTTTATATCTTTAGAAATTTTGTTTTACAGCTAGTTCAGACATAGAAATTCAAAATCAAAGAAAAATTGGCCCTAAAGTACACATTTTGGCCTCAGTTCTCACACAGAGCCCTGAAAATCCATATTAAAAGCTTTTGAAAATGTTAAAAGTTTTTGTTTTTTTTACACTTTTTGGCCACTTTACCCAGGGTTTACCAATGCTGAGGGACCGGACAAAAGCCCATCGGACTAATCGCACCATATATAAAAAATTTAAAAAAAACATTTTTTATATTTTACTTGAACTATCAATGATGTTTGTAAGTATTTTTCTTGACAAAAATGTTTTATTTAATTTTAAAACATTTTTCAGAACCCTTTAAATCAACTGCATTCTTTTAAAGGTTACCTAGCTATTTATGCAAAGTTTCATTGTTTTTTTATTTCTTTTTACATAAGTAAAATAAATTTACATCGTATTTCGATGTTATTATTATCTATAAATTTTAGTTTTACTGTTAATTTAAAAACAATAATTATTTATTATTTCCTCATCAGTACTAGCAATGGAAAATTAAGTTTAAAAAAATGAAAAGAGTCGTTTTTTGAATCGAAAATTAGGCTCAAATTGTTCCAATTCTGATTTTACCCAACGCTAATTTAAACACCATCTTTTTTATTTAAAAACATTTCTCACATTCTCCTGTATCAACTATATTATCATCAAATATGTCTCTGATTATTGCACATCATCATCATCAACATATTTAGTTTAATGTCCGTTTTACATGCTGCCATATGTTGGACAGCTTTTAGAAATTGACTCTAAAACTAACCTATCTTTTTATTTATTTATTATGGTTGATAGTGGTACCCTCTGCTGATACTGAATGACAGATATTCCCTGAACTTACTCGATCAACTCCTAATTCTTGCAATCACATTGGCACCAGCTCATTCCTGTGCTCCACAAATTGCCGAAACTACGGTAAAAAAAATTCTGAACAACCTCAATAACCTACGCCATCCAAATATACTTTCTCCACATCTGAGTTCCATCCATCTCCATTGTCTTACACTGGAGCTCAATTACTTGGTCTCTAAACTAACATTTCACATGTTATTAATTCAACCTCCACACCTTTCAAGTAGAGATAAACTTTCTCTTTGCCTCATGAGATTTCTTCAACTTTTAGTCGCAAATAATTGGTTTATGCTGCGTCATAATTTCTTCAACTGAAGAGTACGAAAATTGCCACAAAATCCCTTTTATTTTCCAACACTTATCCGAATATGTGCACACAATGAAGAGAAAGGTAAAGCTATTTAAAATTCAATATTATTGAACAAAAGAAGCACAGAATATTTCCATCAACCCAGTATCTACAAGAACACATCTGGTCATTTGGATGTATAGTGAGGCAATGAACAATCAATATTTACATATCTTTAGTAGACTCAGAAATATAGATTCACTTAAAAATGTGTGGCGGTGCATCTATATCATATATATGTGTCTGAAATACTTTTGCCAAGCTATGATTATACAATCAATCATTTCTGAAAGAGAAACCTCAATTGATTTTCACACATATGTGAATTGATCTAAAAGTTATTTTTCTCTCTTCACAACGATGTCAATATGGAGGCACACAAAGTAGATTTTGAGTCAACATTACTTGAGTGACAAAGAGTCAAAATGGTGGAGTCAACATCTGCTTTTGATCAGTCACTAGTGACTAGAATCATGCCAAAAAGACTTGAGCCAATTCTTATCAAGCCTAACACATGATAAAACTTAAATAACCCCACAGATTAGTTTCCTTTAATCAATATATTTTTGTTTTGCAATATCTGAGAGCTCAAATATTTACATATAGTTAAGAATGTCACAAGCTTGTATAGATGATTCATGAGAGCCTGCCCTGCTTTAAAAATAATTATCCTTTAAATTTTTATAGATACTAGGTTTATTATATTGGTTCTACCAACTGTATAATGTACTTTATTTCTTTGTATTATTTCCTATATGTGAACAGAATAGTAGAAATGTATCTTATTACCCGTCAATGGATAAGCCTTATGGAATGTAATACTTTATCTGTTTTAATCAATAATAACATTCTTAGTTTATACTTTCTATGAGGTCGCAACATTTATTTCAAAACTGTAGTATTTAATCATAAAACATTTTCATTTTGCCCTCTTTTGTAAAACAATGTTATTACATTACAGTTTGTAGACTTACATTTAATCCTTATTGCATGCGATTAAGAATTCAATTATGCGCATGTGTACTTGAAACGCAGTAACTGAGTAAGCTTCCTTTTCATAGTGGGATACCTTCTGGAATTTTTCACACTTCATATGAGATCACCGGTTTTATGTGTAATAAACAATGGGAATAGTTTTGGAGAACTGTTTTGCATGTGATTAGTATAATAGTCAGTTACAAGTTATCTTCCTTTATTATAACTCCTCACTGACGTCACTCCGGAAATAGAAACGAGATTCACTCCATTTTCTTATCACAGATATCATGCAGTTCAGACGTTTAAACGCATGAAGTGAACACTGTATCTTCCCATTCACAGATGCGGTAACAGGTAATTACAGTACCTTCACTTGCAAGATCTCAAAGTTTGTTGAGGATACAGTGAATGGTACATCTTCAATAATAGAAACCAAAAGAATAAGAAACATTTCTTGTATTTCTTAACAAACATCACTTTAGAAGCCGAAAAATGTGGCTTAGGACTGTCAAAGAACCGTATAATATTTGACCAGATAATATCGAGTGTATGAGATGATAGAAAAAAGTAAAAAGTCAGGTAATTGGCTTAGCTGGACCTTAATACAATGATAAGACTGGGCAAAAATGATGTAATAAACAAAGACGCACACACGACAGAAATGAATTAACTTTATAGGATATAAGGTCTAGACAAAAATATTTTTTTATAAAAACGACCACAAACCGAGAGCAAAAAACGAGCATTTTTGATGAAACAAAAATAATGTGGAAGATGTGGCTGTCACCATGAAGACAGAGCATGCCCTGTGAAGGGACAGACATGCAAAAATTGCCGAAACGTTGGACATTTAAAAAAGATATGCTTACTAAAGAAGACAGAAATATTAAGACACAACCGACATTGAGAAGCTCCAATTACTTTTAACAGTCACACTAAAACTATCTGTCCCACTATTCTACCAATATCACATTAAAAAAGAGATTTTGAAAAAAAACAAACAGATAAAGCTGATAAAGATACGGCTAATATTATATACTGGCGACAGAATACCAATTGCAGGAAAGGCAAATATTACTGCCAAAAGAAAAGGTTACTTACAATAAATATCCTTCATCATACTGCCAAGAAACGTCCAAGATATACTAGGGCAAGACGTGTGTGTTACGTTAAACTTAATTAGGTGGGTAAACATAATCCCAAACATGAACAAAAACGACATAACTCTCAACGAAGAAAAACATAAACAAACAACAGACGAGAGAATCCGTTTTAGGAGCAGGAATAAAGAGATTGTGACAGAGATACACAACAAAAACAAATCCTTATTAGCCATTACCGACACGACAGTGGCAAAAAAATTGCAGTAGACCTGTGTATACATGGTAATAAAGACTACATGGTATTAAACTACTCAGATCTCTGCCAGATATCAGCACAGATGCAACAGAGCTTCAACCGATTTGGATGGTAGAGACTATATCGGGATCTAGTGGAGGGTACCCCTTCGGATCCGCTGGGATGGTTGGAGGATAGGAGTTGGGCGCCAGGCCAGAGTTATCTCAACAACTCTGAGTATTCTTGAGACCTGGCGATGGGTCCGAAATGTGCTGCCCCTTTATGACAAGCTGATCAGAGATGGAGTAAGAATGGATCCTTACTGCCAGCACTTCAACGGTAACGAAAGAGAAACGTCCGAGCACGCCTTTTTCCCTTGCAGCTAACTTTGGCGACATACGTCAGCGAGGTAACAGCTCGCATTGATGCCGAGCACCCGATGGTCTTAACGGAAGCATTGGTCATCCACAATGTAGCCCCACCGTAGCATAGGGAGAAAAGAATGTTTTTCCTAGCCATCCTAGCCGTAGCGAGAATGGTTAAGATGGGAATCGATTGAAGGAGATTACATTGCATGGAGTCCAATAGCTTGTGCATCTGTCAAGCAGCTGGGTACAAGTTCATGTTCCCTGCATAAGCATGGCACACACGGTCCTGTGTTCTGCGGAACTCATCCATCAAATTTAAAAGACCCTTAGCTAGTGGAATGGGTCCTGACCCTGTTTTATTATTTGGTACTGGAGATCCTTCTAAGATGACCACTTCCCACATTTATTTTGCACCCCAGTCACCCCTAAACTAATGTATAAATCTTGGAGGACACCATTCTTTCCCCTATCTGTTTTATTCTTCACATCCCACTTAGCTCTCATTCTCATCTAGAGACTGACCCGCTTGTTTTCTGAGCACTCGGAAAACAGTGGGCGACCTTACACTTAAACAGTGGGCGACCTTACACTTAGTAAAGAGTTGGGAGTGTCCTACTAACCTACGTTTTTAAAATTTATTTTTTGAATATTTGTAAATGTTGTCCCACTTCCCACAATTAAATTTTAGTAAATAAAATCCTTTTAAAACAAATTTGGGATCATCTAAGTAAGATCATGTCACAGAGTGAATGTGGTATTTTGGTGAGAGTGTCTAGCATAACGTCAAAATGTTTTCATTTCTTTGAGGATTTACTTAATAATGTCAATAACAGTCGCATCAGGGGAAAGATGTTTTTCAAAGCTGAAACTAATTAAAAGATACGTGAGGTCTACGGACTCACAAGAGAGACTCAACAATTCGACAAGGCTCTCTATAGAAAACGAGATTGCTGACGCCATTGAGTTTGAAAAGATTTTGTAAGATTTTGCTAATAAAAAAACTAGAAGAATCTTTTTCTAAAAGAGTATTCTGTAATTGCCTTTCTTTATATTAAAATGAAAATTATATATATTTATTGTTTATTTTTTGTTGCTCTGTATGTGTTTTTTAATGAAATATAAGCATCCATGATTTTACTATGCAGAGTAGGGACCCCCACCATCAGTTTTCTAATTGATCCCCGCAATTCCTGGTGGGGCCATATTTCTACATTTCAAAGAGAGTGAATCTTAAATATCAACAACGAAGCTGTTAACATTTGCAACACGACATTAGCTTCCCAAAGAGATATACACAAGTAATCGCCAAAGAAAGAAACGTGTCGTCTATTTTATTAAAAGTCAATAACTGCTTTTTTCAGCACTATATAAAAAAGGTATCGTATGCAAATTGCACAGCTAATTTTGGAAAAAATACTTTAGTATCTACTGCGTGCATGTCCATCAAATTATAATCAGTGATGGTTAAGCAGAAAACAAACACTATATAATGGTGTAAGAAATTATGTTATACAATTTAGTAGTTTGTTTTATTAAAACAGATCAAGATATGTGGCCCAGATAAACAATAAATATACAAGGATATTTTAAATGTTTTAGTTATCTTATTTCTCTTCAGAAAAATTTAAAGCAATAACAAAATCATATATTTTCTTCATTTTATTCTTTACAATTAAACTGGTGTTCTTGTCTTGCATAAGGATACAAGTTCAAATGCATATAATCTAAATTACCATTCATTATTTTTCTTTGAATAGGAAAGGAATTCAAATAATAAAATAAGACAAAGTTCAATTTGTCTTGAATCAGACGTTTCTATCTAACAGTATGATTATTTTATTTTTATAAACATGAAGTACACATTTTGTTAAATTATGTAGTCGCATTGTCCTATCTTATGTTTAACGTTAATTTTATTTAATATTTCTCTAAACCAATTTTTCGACCTTTTAAGTTTCAACGTTTTGTTTTGTACCAAATTGAGATAACATTTGAGACTGGCATGTTTGTATTAAAATATTGGACGGCTTTAAGAAATTGACTTCTAAACTAACCTATCTATGGTCAGGTCTTTATTCATCCCTCTTCTTCTAAAGTCAATTTTTATCACTTCCTCCCATGTTTTTATTGGCCTTCCCTTGTGAACTGGAGTTTCTACCTTAACTGTTCTACATCTACTGACCCAAGAACTCACCCATTCTTTAAATGTGGCCATAGCATCGAAGTTTCGTTTCTGCACGCATTTAACTATACTGTCCAGATTTAATCTTCCTTCTGAGGTTTCAGTTCCATACATCATCACACTGCATACACATGCCTGATAGAGGCTCACCTTAGTTGACAGTAATAACGCTCTGCTGGTTAGTAAAGGCAGAAGTTCCCTGAACTTACTCCATCCACTCTTAACTAATGCAATCACACTAGAACCGGCTCCACCTTGTTTTCCAATGGTCTCACCAAGGTAACACAACTTCTCGACAACCTCAATAGCTCCACTATCCAAATATACTTAAGCCAAATATTAATTCTAATTCATCTCCATTGTCTTGCACTTCTAGCATATAAACTGATTATAACCATGAATTTACCAATAATTTCACTGCACTTTTTGTGTACCCAATGTTTACAAGTACCCTAATTTATGCAAATCCCACCAAACAACCTCTGTTGGCACTCTGTCAAAAGCTTTATCTCGATCCACAGAAGTAAAATACAGGTTCTTCTTACCAAGGTACTTCTCTTGCATTTGTCTCAGGATAAATATAGCACTTTAAATATACAATATAAGTGTGGGGTTTCTGTTTTTTCTGTTAGTCTGTCCGGTGGATACAATTGAAAACAAAGGCATATATCAAGATCAAACACAACTTTTCACAAGTAAAATTTCATGAGGACTCCAATGGTGGCATTAATTTTATATTAGTTTTTTGTACTATAGGATGTGGAGTCTGTGTTGATGCCGGATATCCATAAATAGCAAAGACAACGTTTTACTTTATTTTCTTTTAATTTTATAACTTGTAAATTGAAAATTATAGAAATGAAAGAATAAAAATAAAAGTCATAATCTGAGGTTATGAAACAAGAGCACACTGGTATACGAATTCATTTTCAGGCAATACAGGGTACACCTGCTTGTAAATGCCTAAAAAGTCATGCATTATACTGTTTTTATATTTATGATTTAGAATTTATTAAAGAAACAAAAGTCATATCTCATATCCCTTTAAGATAACATGTACGATAAACATGAGAAGTCTGAATATCTTTTTGTTGTTTTTGTTTATTAAAACAGTTTGAAGCTTTAGTGTAAATAATGGCAACCACATTTCTTAAGAAACTGTTTTTTTTTTAATTGTTTACTTTTATTAAGTTGAACTCTTTTTGTCTGTCACCAAACATAAATTTATTTTGTCGGTCTAAAAGTGCATATTACTTTTGTAAAGATTTATGATAGTCATAAAAGCAGTCATAAAACAAGAATATTAAAAAGGCTGGAGCAAGAAAAGTTATTATTCACTGATAGAAGTCTGAATTCTATTCTTAGCATAAAACCTATAAGCTGTAAGAGCTTTGTATCTCTGACATAAACAATATATATATTTAAATATATATTTAGAAAAATCTTTTGTTGTCGTATTGGTCAATAAAAACGATCCATGTGCTCCTAACACTGTATGAAGAAAGTTTTCCATAATCGTAATAATTTTCATATATTTTAAGTAACAAACTGCTTTCAAGATGTCATATTCTTATTGATAACACTGTATGAAGAAAGTTTTGCTGATTACATTTATTATGACAACACTATATTTATGTCAGGAAAACGAAGGTCTATTCAAATATTTTTAAATTACTATCCTTTAGGGACTATTATATCAAATCGGTAACAATGTAAGTATTTTGACAAAATTAATTATGAAAGGCAAAGTTTTCCATAATCGTAATAATTTTCATATATTTTAAGTAACAAACTGCTTTCAAGATGTCATATTCTTATTGATAATTTCCTAATCGATAAACGTTTTCTTTCATAAATTATCAAATTGTTGAACATGAAAGCAATGCTGTATTGAAATACAATGCTTTAATCAACATATGGTCCCTTGGTTGCAGCCAGTGAATTGTTTTTCTTTTTAATTGAAATACTTATTTGAAGCTTTGACATTGAAGTGAAAGAATTATTGTTTTTTGTGGAAATGATCCAGATTCGGTAAACTCTGCTTATCTCAATGTAAAGTCCAATACTTATGTGCATTATTATAGAACACTCAGGTTGAACTGGTTCAATATTTAAAAAAATATCATTTTCTTTTGAACATGAGAATAGAGTTTATCATGTAGCAAAATCGTAAGCTTTTTTTTCACGTTTCAGTTTTAAATTCATTACTTCAAGCTAAACGAGTTAGTATTTGATCTTAACATATTTGACTAAAACGTGAATTTATAAATAAAAATTGTCATGAATTTTTTGATTTCATCTTGTGAAGTCAATATTTTCTAGCATAAAGAATCATAAAAATCTATTTTTAATTTTTGCTTCAGAATTGTTCATTTTTATTGATCTCAACTCTAGTTTGTAAGTTAAGTTACTTAAAAAATAGAGTTGCGATCAATAAAAAAAAAATAAAAAACCAAATCAACATCAAATTTCTGACATGTTCAACAATTTATGCCAAATGTTTACAATAATCTTCTCAAGTTGGCTACGAATATAGTTAAGAAATAAAAACTTGATCTTCATAAATCTCTGTTTTATTTATCTCTTCATTACTGACAAGCTGGGTATTTCACAAATGGAAAAGTATCTTATGAATATTTGTACATAGAAATATCTTTTTTTTTTAGTGTTTTAATGCTATCAACAACAGCTTTTTTCTAATTCTTAGACTACAAGAAAAACATCTTTTTCAAAAGTACAAATAATTTTAGTACTCCTTTAAAAACGTTATTAGCAAAGGAAAACCATGCTAAAAAGAAAAAATAGGTAAAAAGCCAACATATTTCAAACGTATATTAAAATCGCATACCATGAGCATTAAAGATAGAATAAGTTCCTCTCATCAATAATCGTTTCAGTACAATAAAAGAATTTGATAGTGTATAATATCAGTACTAATAAATAAACTTAAAAGAAAATCAGAAGTCATATAAGAAATTATATAAGTAGATAAAATTTGTATATTTTTCAATTCTTCTTCCCAGCGGAAGTCAGTATCAGTTACTAGCTGTTTAATCACGAGAAACGTTTTTGTGTCATTTGGATTCACTTTTGCCGAATTCATTTTTCATGAACTGTTTTCTAGTCACCCTGTTTACTTGTTGCTGCTGATATCTTCTTCAGACATGTTATAGTTGTATATGGTATCAGTGCATAAGAATGATCTTTAGTAGCAAAGTTATGATGCTCAAACTGTTATGAAACTTCAAAAGGCAGTTTTCCCACCACTATATGTAACTTTGTTAACATGACATAATTACATAGAAAATATTGAATTTCTAAAATCAAGATAAATATTAATTACAACTGCTTAAGATATAGGAGCATACCATTCAACTTAAGTCTTATTCTCAGATCTGAAAAAAGAAAAGAAAAGTTGTATGCATTTCTCGGTAAAACAATTATTCAAATAAAAAAAATGAACAAATTCATTTCAACATTCATGAAAATATTTATTTTTTAATTATTTAATTATTTAAAAAAAAAATTTCTTTCTACTTTTTCTTTACTATATCACCGCATAACACACAGTGAGTTTAGATTCGTTTGAGAATCTCATCTGAATACTTGCAATATACTTGTATATATTAATAATGAAATTGGTTAACATTATTTATAAAAAAATATTTACACGAGTTGACATATTCTGACAACTTGTTGCAGTAAATAATTACTTTCTCGGTATAATTCCATTAAAACAATTATTCAACAAGTATAAAATGAATATTCAACAAGTATGGATCTAAGCAATTTCTGTCATTTAAGGGTAAAATTATGACTTTCAAATTTATACAAAACTTAACAATATTATTATTTCATTAAGAAACAAAACTGAAACGAATTAAAAAATGAATTGTTTTAGGTTGATTGATTTGTGTTTTAGTTGAGTTTGTTAAATAAAACGTTTTACACTGAATAATTTTAATTATAAACGATAATTGCATAAAAATGCAAATTGTAAAGAAGGCTGCAAAGTATTTTACATTTTCAGTTCTTCCAAATTAAAATTGATCAAGCCAAACTTTGCTTTCTGGTTGTGAGAATTTAAAAAATAAGATTGGAAAATGGAACCTAATCTTTGCATCAAAATAATCCTGTGGGAAATTTCTGGTTTAACCTGATTATTGCTAATTATTTTATGCTGAGTCAACTCTTGAGAAACACATCTGTTAGATTGTGGGAATTAAGCTGAATCAAGCTCCTCTTTCATATTGACTAACCTTGGCTATTTTAGTTCGTTCTTGTTGATAAAGTACTTAACCAGCTTCTAGAATAAGAAGTATTTAGTAAAGGAAAAATATACAACTAAAAAATAAATGAATATAAAAGAGTAGAGAGAATAACAGTTTAGGAATTATTTGCATCAATTTGAAAGAAATATAAAAACGATTAATTACAAAATATCATATAAAAGCAAACATAATTTCAATCTAATTTATAATTTATGTAAATTAAGAATATCATTTTAAATTCAATTCGAAATGTTAAAAATCTCTAATAAGAAAAAAATTTCTGTAGGAATTGTTACTTTTTTCAATAAGGAATTGATTAACATCTGGATAAAAATGAAGAGCTAAACATGGATACAAATAGAAAAAATAAATTTCATCTCATAATTTGTTCCAGATAACAGAAATATAGAAATCGATCATGTTCAATTAGTTGCTCACAAATTCTGAAAGGGAAAATCACACGAGTGTGATATTGTTAACTAGATATAACATGAAAAGCTTGTAATTACAACCAGTGGCTACCAGTATTTTTCATAACAGTAATCGTTGTGATATACTAAAAAAAGATGCGATGAAACAAATGAATTCGACATCACAAAGTTTCATAATTCACGTTACATACAGGCTGCAGTTCGTAAATTTCCTGAACAAATTACATTCAAAGCAAACACTCATAAAATGTATGATTAATGTGAAGATCTAATCTTCTTGATATATTAATTTCACACAAGTTTTTGAAGGATTTATTTGAAAATAATTAAATGCTCTGTTTGTGATTCTAGACGAGTTGAGCTGTGTCCTGCTCCCTGTGACATTGTTAAGGGATTTGATTCCAGAATTTATTTTATTTAACTCATTATATGTTCACAATTTTGTTCAGATTTATAAGAAAATATTTCACAAAATTATTCTTTCTTTCGAAGTAATTTTGCTAAAATCTATCTGAATTTAATTAAAGTAACAAACTAAATGTTTCAATTCAGATTTATTTTCTGAAAGAACAATGGCTGCAAAAATGTTAATAAAGCCTTCCAAATGAGTATAGAATTGGAAGGTCAAGAAGATCAATTTTAGATTGCATAAAATGCTCATCTTGATCACTTCTTACAGCTATTTTGCCATATGAGTTCAAATATGGGTATATCATTTCTATTTCTTTATATTGACAAAAGAACAGACTTATTAGTTATATATTCATGTAAAGAGTTTCTCAAAACTTTCATGTAAGAAACTAAATGACTTTTGTTGAAGCTGATGAACCTTGAAAGTCTGTTCATATTATAGGCATATAAAATTTGTTACAGACATTTGTATGAAGATGGATTCTTTAAAAGACACTATGCTACAGGCAGAGCAGTGAACATAATATTTGGATGAACTATTTTTCTCCGGGTCATCTGATACACTATGAACAGTTCTCTAAGTTGAATTACTTGGATGAGAAGTTAAGACAGAAATAAAATCCATATGCACATTATATATATATATATATATATATATATATATATATATATATATATATATATATATATATATATGTGTGTGTGTGTGTACACAGACACACTGCAACA
Organism: Sepiola atlantica; assembly: GCA_963556195.1. NCBI lineage: Eukaryota > Metazoa > Mollusca > Cephalopoda > Sepiida > Sepiolidae > Sepiola > Sepiola atlantica. Next base: position 114,848,394 of record OY744519.1, on the reverse strand, counting down.
TTTGGATTTGTTTCTGTGCATATATGGAAATACTTATGTGCAGTTTTGAAGTTATATTTTTACTCGGAATTGAACTTATTTTTCTGGTGAAACACCTCAGGGGGGAGAGTGTTCGGAAATATTTCTTAGCTAAAGATTGAATTTAGAATGCAAAGCGATTTAAAAACTAACCAATAAAAATGGAAATGTGAAACATATTGAGGGCAAAATGTTCTTGCTGAAATAAGGCAAGGGGAAAAAGTGGGTGATGTGGTCAGACAGACAGGAGGAATTGATGTGGTAGAGAGGGGGAAATACTGATGGGGTGCTAAGAAATGAAAGAGGACAAGAAAGGGGAAAATGGAAAAAAAAAAAGTTTTGGGAAGAAACATTTTAATCTAGAGAAAGGAGTTATGATCATGAATCAAATCATTTTTATAACGTCGAGCATCTCATAAGAAAGTAAATGATTATCATAAAAAGAAAAAGAAAAAAAAAACGATGAAGTGAAAGTAACAATTTAAAAATGAAAGGGGAGAATATGTGTTCGGACATTAAAAAAAGAGAAGAAAATACTCAAGTTAAAGTAATAAGATTTTTCTTTGGGTAAAAAGGAAAACGGCTACTTATGAGTGCAGTTTAAGTGGTTGTGTGTACTGTGTGCTGTCTGCACCAATACAAAAATAAAAAGACGAAACAGGCTCTTTTAATAAACATTTTTATTCTCCTGGCCAAGCACAAATAATTATTTAGTGAGTTATTTTCCACACTTTAAATTATGCCCCCCCCCCTAACTCCGATTGATGTGATAGCAAAAGTATGGCAAACGTGTAGATTAGGCGACATATAAGTTGGTGATATTGAATTTTCTCGCTCACACGCCCCTATTCCGAATTGGTGGCCGTGGGCTTCCATCAGTGGACTATTTCAGTTGTACCAAAGGGGCAAAAACAACGTTTTAAGTGTAATTTAGACGGTTTGAAACCCATTGAAGTGACTGCACACTACAAAGAATGAAATTTTAAAAAAGGAATCATTTTTCTTATAAGAATTATTTGATGGTGTTCAGCAATCAAGTCAAAATACCATTTTCACTTGATATTTAATGGACATTTAAAAAATTATTCCAACAAATTGTAATAAATTTTACTTAGCCAATTTGACTTTAAAACTTAATAAGGGATCTTTTGGTACGTTTTAATCAATTAATGCAAGTCACAACATTGAGATACGGTATCAGGATCTTTATTCAGCTGTTAAAACTTAAGCGTTTTTTCGTTTGTTTTAGTCAATTAATGCGGGTGACAACATGGGAATACAGTATCGACATGTTTATTAATAAAGGAAGGAAATATTGTTTAAACATTATAAGCAATGTTTTACAGTCGTTAAAGGTTAGTAATGGATTATACTGTTAGTTATAATCAATTAATGCCGGTTATCCCCCTCTCCTAAAAAACAGTTGTTATAACGTTTCTGAAGCGAAGAAAGCGAATGAAACACACTTATGATTACCCAAGGAGTCAGGCTAAGACGCCATTGTGATCATTATGTGAGTTGTTTGTTAATGTATCTCTTCATTCTGAAAAGAGATTACATGTATTCTAGACAGTCGGGCAGATCTGCTTAAATAAAAGCAATCTGATATTCCACTATTCTTCGAATACAGTTAGGACGCTAGGTAGAATGTAATTGAATTTGGGGGAGCATTTGTTATCTCTATGCAGAATTAAGTGTAGTATGTAGGCAATAGTAAGAGTTTACAAAATGAAATAATAACGGTGGCTTCATAGTAATTCGTTCATTTAAGTAAATACCCAGTCAATATGAGTGACATGGGAGTAGATAATTGTAAGGGAGTGAAAATGTTTGCCACCCCCTGTGTAGAAGACGTATTTAGGAGAAGCAACTAGATCAGAATGAATGTAATAATTTTAGTAAGATGACGAAATGTGCATATATTTTCTAGAAACATGCATTAAGAATTGCTGTAAGTGGTTAGGTGTACAGATTAGTATATGATGTTGGTTTGCAGCCTATAGTAGCCAACGTTAAAGGGGCAAAATCGACTTAATTTTATTTATATATATATATATATATATATATATATATATAACATAACAAGCTGTCCCGACCCGGCATTGCCTGGAATAATTAAAGTCTCTATTAATTTATTTATTTTTATTTATATATTTCTTTATGTACCAAAATATTACTATTTTTACGTGTATCAAAACTAATCGTACAATTATGTTCGAAGATGCTATTTGTAACTCTTAAATTTATAAATAATAAGAGTTTAATACCGGACTTTCATAATTCTTACCTGTTCTAGGTCGTGAATTAAGGTAAAGTTGTTTTGATGTCTATTTCAAAAAGTATTGTATGTAAATTACAAAACTTTCACTATTTTAATACCCGAGGAAATGAAACGTAATTAAAAACCCGAAGAAATTCAATTCCATGAATTAATTTATTAAAATTGCTGAATTGTTTTCGAAGTAAGCAAATTGCTCTGTATTGGATTTAATGAATGCAATACATTACTTATTTTAAGTAAGGATTTTTATTTCAAGAAGTAATTCAGTAAAATGGCTGATTGTGTAATTAGCTAGAATAAATGCATGAGACACATGTTGTTATTGAGTTAATAAAGTCTTTGCTGAAAGCAGAAACAATGGAAGTTAGTGTTTGTTAGTGCAAATGCACTCATATGTTGTCCATGACAGTTCTTCACAGGGGTGCTAACAAACTGTTACAGAAACCTAACAAAACAAATCGAGTTATTTCCCTTTAATCAAAAAGTAAGAGTTATCGCCCTTGGATTAAAGAAGTCGTCTGCAGACAGTGAAAAAGTAAACAGAACGGTCTCACAATCAAACAAGAATATCGCGTTCAGTGGTTTTTCTACATTCCAAATTAATCAGTGTGTTTGTTAAATAAATCTGTTAAAAGTTCTACTCCGTACTTCCTTCATTTTTCTGAGTTGTAATTGAACCGAAACGTATAAACATCCAGACGTAACACAAACCGAATTTGAAGCATTTTACAGAAGAAAATAAAATATTTAAGTTTAGTTTTTAAAATCGTAAAGAACACAAGCTGATCAAAAGAAGTATATTATTGAATATCTATGAAATTTCACTAATTTAATGCAAGGAAGCCGAATGAAGTTCTATTTTTAGAATTCAAATGATAATAAAGATTCAATGTAATAGGAAACGTAATATTTATTTGATTCATTTTTTTTACCACTGTCGACCAAGGCAAGTGTGATGATGCATGAAGGTGAAACCTGGCCGGTGATAGTTGAGAACATGCGTTGCATGGAGAGAAATGACATGAGAATAATAACAATGGATTTGTAATGTGAGTCTTAGAGATAGGCTTTAGTTCAGATGATCTCAGAGGAAGATTAAATCTGGACAGTGTAAGGAGAGTTGTGCAGAACAGGAAACTTCAATGGTATGGCCATGTTGAAAGAATAGATAAGAGTTCTTGGGTCGGTAGATGTAGAACAATTAAGGTCGCAGGTTCAGTTCACAGGGGAAGACCAAGGAAAATATGGGAAGCATTTATAACAATGGACTTGAGAGAAAGAGGGATAAATAAAGACCTGATCAGAAATAGGTTAGTTTGGAAGTCAATTTCTAAAAAAGTCGTTCAACACATGCCAGCAAGTAAAACGGACGTTAAACTGAATATGATTATGATTAATGATAATTGATTTTTGAATCTTGGTATTCTTTTAATCTTGAATAATGCGTTGAAGTCGGACGATTCCAACGAAATAAATATTGTATTTATGCTGAGGTTATCATTGTGCTTATAGTTATGGATAAACAACCCAGCATTGTTCGATAGGCTTTATCTTGTTAGTTATAACTTAAATTCTTTTACAAAATCTTTTTTGTTTTTACAACTCAGGGAATCAAGTGTAAATGTGTTGTAGCGTACCTGTAAAAAACTATGTGATAGGTGAAATAAGATAAATTTTGTTAGAAAACGATTGACAAATGCGTGCAACATCTCGCGATGCCGCAACGAAATGTCAAAGATATCAGAGATTTATGAATTATTGGCACCTCTTTTTTATATGAATATAAACATAATAATATTTGATCGTAATAATTCAATAGTAATTAAAGAAACGATGTATTATTATTAGTGTTTCCTATCAGTTCAGCCGGATTATGTTTTGATAGAGACTATTTATAAAGGACGTGCCACGTGACTTGATTAGGGATTAGAATTTTTTTAAATCTCAGATATTACTTATTTGTTTCCACGTTAGATTAAGTGGGAATAAAAATAGACATTTTGAACACATATGTAGTATTAAAAAACAAAGGAATGTATAAGTATGCCTATTTATTATTATTAATGACATTTTTTGCTGATAGCTAAATGGTTTCTATTTGTAATTGATATTTGCAAAAAATATTTCAAGCAGAATAAAGTGTATTTGCAAAAAAAATCAATTGAAATAAAATTTACTGTCCTTAATAACATGCACCAACGTTCAACAAAAGAACAAGTCTAGGCAGAATCAAATATCTATTTGTCAGATGCAATGCTATGTAAGTTTAAGTTAGAAAATCCGACCGATTTAATTTTATATGGTAGATATACGTAATAGATTTCATTTATTTTTAAAATTCTCAGTCATGCAATAAAAATAACAGTTGCTGCTTTGAATTCACATTTTTACAAACCTCTTAAAATGCCGGAAGCAATTGAGGGGATTTACAGTTCCCATCAAATATTTTCAGTCTCGTGATATTTATGTTTGCTTTTATGGTTTAATTCACCTGATGATGTTGCATTAGAAATTAATTCATAAAGTGAGTGAAAATTTCTTTGATTAAAAATTCAAAAGTTTTATGAAATTTAAGTAGAAATATTAAAAGTAAAAGCATAAACGAAAAGAGTTTGAAGGTATGAATTTATATTTCATAAATTATTCAGAAAAAAAAAGTATTCTATATTCAATAGACTTTTTGATTTATTCTGAATGAATCTTTTAAATATTCATGGCTAAATTTCATATTGCTGTATTCTTCAGCAACTGAGAAGAGTCTTTTTTTCCTTCACTGCTCAATCTTGGAAAATATTTTTGAAATGTCCAAATCATCTGTGTACAAATGAATTGCTTCAAATCAACTCAGAGAATTTATTTTTCTCCCATTATAACTCGTTAGATTCAATCAATAAAGTTATTCAATGCAGAAGATTTGACTAGGTTATTAAAGCTATTCTTACCGTTAGTTTTCGTTCTTTATGGAACACAAACTAATTTTAAATCTCAATTTTGTTCAATCTTTACACTTTCGTTATTCTTTGTCATCGTCAAATTCGGTGTGGCTACCTAAAGTCTGCTTCTCTATTAAGCATACAAGCTAACAACACTGCCTTAACAGAAATCAGCAATGTTTCTGCAGACTCCCCACCACCACCACCACCACCACCACCACCACCACTTGACTTGATAGTGATAGCAATTTTTCTACTACAGTCAGTTTGGAAACTCTAATGCTCTTGTTGTTTTGTTAGTCTTTCGAATAATGTCACTTCAGCTATAAAGAGGAGTGGCTAAGGCATATAGATGGAATTCAAAATGCAAATCAGAAGATGCTGACCATTCCATTCTTCACAACTCTCTTAAGTATTCATCTCTTTCCTGGAGTAAATGTTGTCAGCTCATCCATAAACAAATTCATCGGGCTACATTTGATAAAAAAAAAAGCTCTCTTCATATTTCATTGGTATAATCACATCAAAATAATCTTCTGTGACATTCGAGCTGTGCCTTCTTCTATGTACTCTACACAAGTATCTCTTTGGTCAGCTTCTCTGTCTGTTGTTCTGGCTTGCTCTCTCTCTAATATATATATATATATATATGCTAATTAGAACAATTAAAATGGAGGCTTTTTCAAAAATAACTCAATCTCACCATTGAAGAATACTTTAGCATGTATTTTGTGTGATTATATATATATATATATATATATATATATATATATATACATATATATACATATATATATATATACATATATATACATATATATATATACATATATATATATACATATATATATATATATATATACATATATATATATATATATACATATATATATATATATACATATATATATATATATACATATATATATATATATATATATACATATATATATATATATATATATATACATATATATATATATATATATATACATATATATATATATATATATATATATATACATATATATATATATATATATATATATATATACATATATATATATATATATATATATATACAGGGTGGTGCAAAAGTCGTGCATTGGTTTGTTTAGGTGATAGAAACTAAACATTTCAAGTAATTTACTAGGCTTTTCTGATAAATAATACATTTACTTGGTAATGTTGTTGCAGTAGGTTTTAAAAATAATATCCTTTAAATGGGCACCATTTTCGGCCTCACAAAGACGGGCTCTAGTTAGAACATTTTCCATTACAGTCCTTAGAATAACTGGCTCTAGTTCTTGGATTTCATGTCTGATATTGTTTTAAGCTCTTGAATCGTTGTAGGCTTGTTCACATATACCCTTTCCTTAAGATAACCCCAAAGGGAAAGGTCAGGGGCTGTTAAATCCGGTGAACGTGAAGGGCAGTTAAAATCAGAAAATCTGCTAATTAAGCGCTCGCCAAACAATCCCCTTAAGAGCGCCATACTTTGTCGGGCAGTGTGGGCAGTAGCTCCATCTTGTTGGAACCACATTTCTGGGTTGTCCTGAACAGCTGTCCATAAAGAAATGTTCAATCATTTGTTGATATCGCTGGGTCTTATCATTTCACGAATAATAGTACACCTTACTATTTATGTTGACAAGTAAGTATATTTATCAAATATAGCTTGTGAGATCCTTAACCTTTCAAATCGTAAACACAATTTGGTTGTTGTTGGAATATTTTTGATCTTTTCAATTCATAATGGAGATTTATAATTCTGATATTGTTGTTAAATTTTCCAAACTTCAAATTAAGTCTAACGGGTACACTCTCGTGACGTTTTTAATTTGCCAACCCAAATGTTAGCTTAAGACAACATTTTTGGAATAACAAATTACACCTGAAAATGATTTCTTGATAAATTGGTAAGGTAAAAACAATCAATGTTCTCAAGTTGTTGATTGAACCGTAGAAATATAATCTTTCAATTTGCAATTTGAAGATTAAAATATGTGATCAAAACATGACCTTTTCAACTTTCTTTATTTTAAAACCGATTCTCAAATATAAAGAATATGACTTTTTGAATTAAATTGTTTATTTAATCAGATTTTGAGGAATATGCGTTGCCTCAAAAGTGCATTGACCCCCAAATTTCTTGTAATAAATTATTCCACAATTAATTTGACTGAACTGATAAAATAATATTACACCATTGTGTCACAGTAAAATATATAGACATTAGGGATAAATTCTGAGGAAACTGCAATAAAATTTTAAGATAAGCCCGATGTTATTTATATATATATATATATATATATATATATATATATATATATATAAAGAATATTATAAAATAATATAATACATAATGTATATATATATATTCAGTATTTACTTACATAGTGCTCAATACATAAGTATGTTTAGTAGTCGTATGAAAATATAATTATATCAAGTATCGGGGAAAAATTAGCAGGTTAATTGTCTGATGATCTCCCAGAGAAATAAAACAGCTCACTTGCCATGAGAATATTGTCATACTCTCTCTCTCTCTCTCTCTCTCTCTCTCTCTCTCTCTCTCTCTCTCTACCTCTCTCTCTCATATATATATATATATATGATTATTACACTTTTGAAAAATTATTGGTTTAAGTTCATTTTATCAACATATTTGAACTTGAATAATTTTCTCTCTCTCTCTCTCTCTCTATATATATATATATATATATATATATGTATATATATATGTGTGTGTGTGTGTGTACATTTATATTAATATTCTTATTTATACAAACATGTACATAAGTAACACATTCATGGTGATTTTTCGATTATTAGCTCTAAATCATCCGGCTAACAAAACATCCTGTTTTTAGTTGTTCATATTGAGGAAAACACATCAAATTCAAACTAAAAAGATCACATGATCAAAATTTAAAATAATATTTTTAAAAAAATGTTAGTACATTTCTTGTTGAGGCCACATACGTTAACTTATTTTCAAAGTTAGATAAGTGTCACCTAATTTAGAATTTTTCTGGGTAGCTGGATTACAGATTAAGAGGTAGGGGCCCGATGTAATAATTTCAAGGAGCTGTGAGAAAAGTGAAATGGCATATAGAAAAAAGGGGGATAGAAAAGGAGGGAGGGCATATATTATAATTGAATACATACACAAATGCTAGACATGGAATTATAACTTTTGCACGAGTTACGTAATTTTCATATAATGTGCGTGTGAAAATATAAAAAGACAACTGTTTTATATAGTTCAGATCGATTTTTATAGGAATAAAATTCCAGAGACAAAATAAAGCTCAATATTACAAACTTTACATTACAAATTTCAAATTATATATATATATATATATATATATATATATATATATATATATATATATATATATATGTGTGTGTGTCTGTGTATGTGTGTGTGTCTATTGTTAGATAAAGGCGCTTAATAGCAATGTAGACAATTGGAAAAACTGTCAATAAATCATTCTTTGATTTTATCATGCGACAGACTGTCTGTTTTTTCTTCTAGTTAATTTGATTCGTAGTTTCCTTGTGAAAATCGCAGTCTATCTTTGTTGCCTTATGTCAACAAATTGGCAAGAGTACAGGTAATATTGTAAAAGTACTTAATATAATAACATCATAAGCAATCGTTGATATTGAAAGAAAAAAGAAAGCAAACGATGAGAAAAACAAATACAGCTTAAAAATACTAACTATAAAATCAGGAAATGTTAAGATTTCGAAAACTAACCCGTAATTAAAAAATATGCATTTTTCTTTTGGGGGTTATTACAATTAAGTCCATAATCTTATGTTTCCTTTTTAATCTCTATTGTTCAGAATCTGTTTGCAGGATTGGTATCTCAAATGTGTCGAACACAACATCCATTAGTTTATCATCTGAAGAATTATTCTTGACAGCATCTGAATATCGTTTCCACATCTGGTTCGTGTATCAATGGGTAAACTTGGGTCCCTTTACTATGTAAATCATGTTTCCAATCCGTTTATCCACTATCCATGTTTCCCAGTAGGATTTATTGTTTTTGAACGCACGAAAGAAAACTTTTTCTTCAACTTTGAAGCATCTATTCTGACATATTTTTTTTTCGCGTCCTGGTTTCGTATGCGTTGACAATAATCTATCAAACACTGTTTTAATCTTCCTTGCAAACATTGTTTGTGCTGGCGTCATTGAAGATGGAACATTGTTATTTAGAAAACATTCTTGAATGGCCTTTTTGCTAGGTGTATCCTTAGTTTTCTTAAGCGCTCTTTTGAACGTATCCACAAAGCGTTCTGCCTTACCATTGCTTCTCGAGTGGGATGGAACGATCGTGATATGTTCCACTACAGAAGTTTGACAATATTTTAAATTCACGAGACGTGAATTGAGTTCCATCGTCTAATACAATACAGTCAGCGACCTCGAACCGGTCAAACAATTAATGTTAAAAATCTCATGATTACTCCTGTGGTTCGTTTCTTACATGTTAATATTTCCGTCCATTTTGAAAATCTGTCCACCACCATAAGGTAATAGAAACAATCCAGTGATCCAGCAAAATCTGTGTGCATCCTAGACTAGGGTTGGTCAATTTTTGGCCAGAATATGAACTTTATAGGTGTCTTCGCTGCAAAAGAACAACCTTTGCATAGTTTCACTGCATTTTCAATGTCTTTCTCCATGCTTGTCCAATACACCTAAATTCTCATAAGACTTTTCATTCTCGAAATATCCGGGTGACCGATATAAAATTCTTTTAGTATACTGTTTCTATAATTCTGCAGAAATAAGCACTCAATCGCCGTGCATAACTACTTTCTCACAGATTGAATACACTTCCAAGATTTGTCGGTGTCTTTATTTTATATTATGTTTTTTAAAAAGTCGTCGTCTAGCACTTTTTCTTTTATTTCTTCGAGTGTTACCAGAAGCTCCCTAGTGGTGTTACACAATGTATTTTTTACTTCTAAGTTTGTAGGGAAGCAATCATTGTGTCTTCAAGGAGGTCAGCATATTTTGGGATAAGTCTACACAATCTGTCAGCATGACTAATCTTTGATGATGGAAGATACTCCATTTTATAATTGTAACTGGAAATGATCCCTCATCTCTGTAGCCTGTTTGCAGTATGCGTTGGTAATCCTTTTGTGGACTCAAAAATCGTTAGCAGTAGCTTATGGCTTATGGTTGGCAACATAAAATGTCTTCCACAAACAAATCAATGAAATTTAGTGACTGCAAAAATCATACCAAATGCTTCCTTCTCGATCTGTGAGTAACTTTTTTTCTGCAAGTAGTAATGTACGAGACGCATTATCAATAAGTTTTAGGGATCCGTCTACCATTTTGTGATACATGCTAGCTCCAACGCCGTACGAGCCAGCAACAGTAGCTACAATGATTTCGAGTTCTTGATGGTAGTGTCAGAAATAATTCTTATGTGAGGATATTTTTTTTTTTTTGTCACAAATTTTTCTAATATGCTCAATGTCTCTTGAATCTTGGCGAGCACTAGTAAAACGTTGGCAATCCTATGCTATATTTATTAAGAACCCTTCTGATTTCAACATCTGCATTTGATACTAAACTGTGTGTGAAAAGTAGACATTTAAAATTGTTAACGCTCAACTCCGACAATTTGAAATCATTGCAGTGTTTGTTATCTACGCTAGCGAGAGCAATGTAGTCTTCGTCTTTCCTCGTGAGATTCATACATTTCCACATTTTGTAAAATAGAGACGTTTTAGTTAATAGTTGTACCATTTTAACAAATATAAGGTTGCTGTATTTTGTGACACTATATAATTGACAAATTTGGTAATTTCAACCGTACCCAACTTTTTTAATAGAAAACGAACCTTTTTAAAATCGGTTCAATTCGCACAGATCATATTATAACGATCTTCGTATCGTCTGAAATACGAAGCAAATGTAATTTTGTTTTCAGGGTCGTAATTAAAATTATCGATAGCACTTCAAATAGTGTTTTATGAAAATGCACTTTCATCATAAACATTTTGACCCCTATTCGATAATGTACACAATTTTTTTCTGTTCCTGTTGGGTATGAAGAAACATTTCCTCAAATCTTTTAATTTGCTCTAATTTTCTTTATTGAAATTTCTCTTCTTTTTATCGGAAATTTTCTTCTAGTCGAATTTTTTGTTCTTGTTGGTGCTTAATAATTTCCAACGTAGCACTTTTAAATTCCATTATTTTTCGTCACTTTAAAATAGTCTACCGACTTTTCCGTGTATATTTTTAAAAAAAATTTTTGACACGGTCATGAGTTTTCTCACTAGAAGATAATTATTCACTTAGTGAGAAAAAATAAGTAAACTTGTTCAAACTTATTTACGTGTTCCTGATTAAACAATAAAAAAACGAAGAAAAATCGACAAAGCTTTTATTGATTTTTTTTCCTTGGTCGAACAATTTAGATTTCGCTGTTGTAATTAACAATTTTTCCAAGCACATCACCTAAGTCCTTTTTCGAAAATCCAACATTGCCATTTTTAATAATGGTTATGTTGTATCCGACATAAGTCCGATTTCTCGTTGGCAGTATTGTGTGCTACATAAGTCTGGGTTATGTTGTGTCCGAATAAGTCCATATTCTCATTGCCAGTGTTTTGACCTTGAAGGGCCGATAATAAATTAGACAGCACGGTGGTATATTTACAAGAGTGTATATTTACAGAAGTACAGAATAGTATGTTACAGAAAGACTGCTCAGGGATTGCTTTAATAATTCATCATAAGCTCCTCTATAAACCTAGGTTCTATAAGAGTCTATATAGTTATGAAATAGGGGATATCACCAGCACACCATGACAGTAATAAAACATTCCAATCATTTCTCTAGAATATGAAACCTAAAAGACAGTGATAAATTATAAAACAATATATCGTATGACTTAGCACAGCAATGAATCAACAAACATTATCTGAATGAATAGCAAGACGTTTTGATAGTAAAAAAACATAAGAAGAATTATATTCATTTCAGAGTTTGTATATTTGTTGATCTTAGCCAAGATGAACAAATATTCTTCTCTGCATTACGGGTGCTAAGGTATGACCGTTTCAGTGCTCATTCTAACCCAACGTTCAAGAATTGAGGAAAAGTTTTAAACACTATTTCCCCCAAATAAAACATTTCTCTTAAATTAAAATCAACATTATATAACACAGTGCTTGTGATGCAGATAATTATACAATTTCAAAGAAAACATTTTTCCAATGTTAACCGTTCTATAACAGACTTTATAGAAAAGTGAAAATGTATTTTTTTTTTTCAAATTTAAAGATTACTTATTTCTTTATGGTAATACTTTTCAAAATGTTTGTCAAATTCAGTTACTTTTTGTTTATTTAATCCTGCTTGAATATTTATACTTGATGAGAGTAAGTGAACATTCTGCTTGTTTATTCCGGTTTCAGAGTAAAACATCGCTGAAATCTATTATCTGTTCAATTTCTCTCCACGTTAATATCTGTTGCAAGATCATTCAAAGTTATTAGCATTAGCATTACATCAAATGCATTTAATTATGATAATTCATTCCTAATAGGAATGTATGTTAGTGGTTATTAATTCCATTTGAGCTTAATCAACTTTCAGCTAGATGACCTGATCTTAATTACTATTTCTGATTACATTTAGACATTAGCCTTATCATTATTAATATTATAAATATCATAAGAGCATGAAGAACGCCACTGATGTATATTATTATTTCTTGTGATTATTATTTCATCATACAACGCTGTACATACCTGACCTTTCGATTTGGGAAATATTTCTTTTTTTGATCATTTATGCTAATGATGAGTGGAGAATCTTAATCAGCAACAAATTATTCGCACTTCACGATTCTTATTCATTTTCTATGCCAGTTGAACAAAGCTTACCCGACAAGCATTTATTTATGAAAATCAGACTTATTTTAAGATATGGTAGGCTCTAATAGCATTTAACCATGTATGTTTCTCCAACTTCCCCAACTACTAACTCAGTCCAATAATACTAAAACAGCAGGGACAATGGCATTTACATGTGGTTGTGAAGAATGCAGTGGTTTTGTACATGTAGCGACTAGCATTTCACATTCGATATTGCTATATCTGCATTGACAGTCTGTCCGTGTTTTACAACTATATGCAACGAGTTTGCTTTTCTGTATCAGTGCTACTCCCAACCGCCTCCGAGAGGTGTCTACTTCCAGTGATACTGGTTTTGTTTGATCATAGTAGAATATGAGTGTCAGCAGTGATCATATCTTTTAGATCATCTTCTAGATATAGTGCCATTTTCTGCTTAAATAATGACATCGCTTCACTAATATCAGGGTCAGACCAGTTCATTGTTGGTAAATGAGGAACCATGTTGTTAGAACTGTTTTGTCATTGAGTATTGATTTACTCCTCTTCAGGAGTTAGGCACAAGGCCAGTTTTTATCTTACTCCCACAAGTAAGATGTGACCCAAGGTCGGGTCGGAAAAGTGGGATTTAAAAATTGCCTAGGCAGCCCCGTTGGCATTCCCTGGTAGGGGCGCCTCAGGCAGTAAGTAATAAATTTACTCCTCCCCAAAGAGGGGAGGCGAAGCCTGGGAGGGTGGACCTCCTAGAACTGCACAGGACACACCCATAGACCGGCGTAAATCAAGCCCCGAAGGCCAAGACAATACCAGTCTATGGGGTGCAGTATCCATCGGAACAGATACTACACTTTGATCTTAGCCAAAAGGCCAATCATTGAGTAGTTAAAGGTTTTATTTACTCCTCCCCAGGAGTTAGGCACAAGGCCAATTTTATCTTACTCCCACATGTAAGATGTGACCCAAGATCGGGTCAGGAAAGTGGGGTTAGAAAAGCCAGCGCTCGAGAGGTGAGCACTTAGGCCATTAAAAATTGCCTGGGCAGCCCCGTCGGCATTCCCCGGTAGGGGCGCCTCAGACAGTAAGCAATAAACTTACTCCTCCCCAAAGAGGGGAGGCAAAGCATGGGAGGGTTGACCTCCTAGAACTGCACAGGACAGGCGTGCAGTATCCATCGGAACAGATACTACACTTTGATCTTAGCCAAAAGGCAAAGGTAAATGTCGTTTTTTCGGCTTGTTGGTGTAACAGTTCACGTTTTGTAGTCAAAATAGTAGTTCCCTTTTCTTTAACTTTTAGTTCTACAAGATTTTATTTTAGTTCCTATCATTGACAGGGTATTATCTGACATACAATAAGCTGCTTCCTAATCAAGGGAGGCGATAGAGCGCTCTATCCATTAATAGACCTCACGAATGGCCTATGCTGGAAATCTCATTTCTTTGATCAATCATAACTCAAAAACAAAAAACCAAATTAGTTAAAACTTTGCATAAAATTTTTATTTGATAGGTTCTATAAGTGTGTAGAATTTCAGCATCATTAGTCAAGGCAACCCAGAGATCAAGAAAGTTCAATCATGAAATCATGTTATCTGTGTGTTCGTACATATGTGCCACCCTGTATCTCATCAACTATTTGATGGATTCAGCTGATTTTTGGCAGAGATAGACGTTCTAGGGTCTAGTTGATGGCATTTTAATTTCAGTTTACCATATACCTTAGTTTTCCAGAAAATTCCAAAAAACCTTATGAGAAGGCATTTTATTGAGGCATGGCCTTTACAAAAGTAGTGACATTCCATGATAAATGCCAGTATACTGAAATCATATAGAGTTAAGATGAAAATTCATATACACTAAATGTACAAAAGCAAGTAAATTCCCAAATTTTTACACTTTTATTGTCATTAAGGGTATGACTACGTATCAACCAAACCATTTCATTATCACATCACTACAGTATAAATCTCTATGCATGAGTGGATGAAGTGTGTGAGGTGCGCTGAAGAAAAATTCCTACCAGTAAAATCCATAGCCCTGTTGTGCTCGCATACCCTTAATGACAATAAAAGTGTAAAAATTTGGGAATTTCCTTGCTTTTGTACATTTAGTGTATATGAACTTTCATCTTAACCCTATTAAGGGCATATTATTTCAGTATACTGGCATTTTTCATGGAATAATATGCATAGTTGATGATTATTAGACATTACTAAGAAATTTCTTACTAAAACCTTTTTCTGTAATTATTATTTAGTAGTAATTTTGGTCTTCACATGTCCGCCCCCAGTCGTGGACCTCAGTCGCATGTTTGTCAAGCCTGTATTATAGATCGCCTTAACAGTGATATAATTAGCAATCTTCAATTTTAGCATGTAAGCTAAAACTGATTCAAAACAAATACTGCAGTACTAAAATGTTAGCCAAAAAATTGAATAAGACTTCTGCTCTTTTTATTATAAATTTATGTTATGTTAAAATTCGGGGGGGGGGGGGTATGAAAATTAATTAAAAAATTATGTAAATGAATTCATGTTATTCTGTTCACAGTTCAGATTTCTTTTTAATTGTCTGTAAAAAAATTAATAAAATTTCAGTAATTATTTGACTTTTCATAAAATTTTAAACTTTGGTTGATTTCATATTTACATAATAGTAAGAGGTGACAAGTTTTCACAGTTTCATCATTAAAAATGTATTTACAAAATTCAACTTTTTCAAATAGCTTAAAAGAAATAATTTTCATATATTTTTCCAGCTATTCTTCTTGATAATATTGTCAAACTATCTTTAATTATTTTAATTATACGAGTGCTTTTACTTTAATTTTTGTTATGATGGTTAAAAATCGTGGTTGATTAGGGTTATACCTAGTAGCAGTGTTGATTGTAGATTAGTGTATATAGAATACAGCTATTTTGTGAAGTCAAGGCCAATTTTATTTAGTCTGTCAAAAAATGTTTATAAACTAAAAAAGAAAAGATATTTTCTATAATTCATGATGCAAAATATACGCAGCAAGATAATGTAAAGACCAATATAATTTCTGATGTTAAACATCAGTAAGAAATTTGAAAGAAACTTTTTGATGAATTGTAGGGTTAAAATTATTGCTAAGTTGTTTGGTTGCGGTGGAATGAAGAATGCTTGTTGAGATAGGCAATTGCTCTGATGGCTTTCCAGCCATGACCTCCCGTCTCTTTTCAGCCACTTTGTTGTCCACTTGAAGTGATCTGTGTAGCTCAAGGTTAATGTAGAAGCAATTATCTGTGATGTCAAATGGTCAAGAGATGCATCAGAAATGTTCCTGAGTCTGGAAATACCTCGCTTTGGCAGAATCCCTCTATCTTTGGAAACACTTTGTTACAAGGAAATTACTATTATTCTCCAATGAGTCATTTGCATTATTAAACAAGGGAATAGCACATACACACAATTATAAGTAGATTCGAATCCTGTACGAGTGTCATCTTTCACTTGTGCTTTTCCTTTATTTAATGATATTACCTATGCAAACATGAACATCAATAAAAAAGCAGCATAAATACATAGTATACTGTTAGAAATACATTCTAATGTTAAATAAATATGTACGTACATACATACATAAATAATAATAATAATAATAATAATAATAATAATAATAATAATAATAATAATAAGTCGCCGAGGTACTACACTTCTTGAACATTCTAAACCCGACTTAATCTTTCTAAACAAAAACAAGAGAACTTGCTTAGTCATTGATATAGTCTGCACCTTCGACACCAAAGTGCAGGAGAAAGAACATGAAAAAATCAATAAATATCAAGACCTAAAATGGGAATTAGTTAGACTATGGAAATGTAAAGAAGTCAAGGTTATTCCCGTTGTAATCGGAACGCTTGGAACCATAACGAAAAGCCACCATAAACGGCTTAAACAGATTGACGAGACAATTTAGGAATGGCAAAAGTGGTAAGGAACAGCTTTAATGTCTTAAGTCAAGGGAATTGACTTGATGTTCAAAAAGAAAAATCCAAGTTAAAACATCCAAAAGTTGAGACTACTATAAAACCACTAACACCTCGCCAAAACAATGGGCCAACAAAGTCTGGATGGGAAACCAGATTAGAAACCCTGATTAACAAACTATACAAGAAGCTAAAGCAGTAAATAAGGCAAAACAGAACAAAAACAGTGGAAGAGGGGACATATGACTGATAAAGAAGAAGAAAGACTAAACAATAAACACGAAGAAGTGAAACCAAAGATACTAGCAAAAGAGAGAAAAATGAGACGATACACATACAAATTTGAACAGTACTTACTAAACAAGATCTTTAAAACAATGAAAGCTAGTTTTACCAAATTTGAGTTAGCTGGCTTGATGAGATTTGGAATCAAAATAGGTTCGCAATTCTGCACTAACTCTAACCAATTACACAGGTCAACGGCCAAAAATGGTTATTACATGTAAATATGACTTATTTTATGGTACTAAATTCACTTTTGATATTTATTTTTTGCTATCGGACCAAAATACTTATATTGCATTATTTATTCATTGTGTAACATATGTAACTTAGATATGAACATATTAACGTATCAATTTTAACAAAACATTCCTGCACAAATTTTGAACATAAAACATTTCAAAAGATTTCTTAAAAAATTATGGATTTTGCTTTTGCGCTTGTTTTGTTTGTTTGTTCTGTTCATGTTGCAATGTCCATCATGTTAGGATTGAACCAACCCTGAGCCTACTCTCATACATTATGGCAATGTTCTGGTGAAACCTCTCTCTAGGTTCATCACTGATATCTCCTAGATTACTTACGAAGAAATTCAGATAACCCAGAACGCAATAATTTTGTATCATGGTTTCAACAATTTCTTTATAGTTGTCTGCACTGCGGTTACCAAGAAAGTTCTGTCGCATCTAAAAATGATTTCTATGCATTAATTTCCAAAGTGTTTTTGTGAACTCGCTATCATTAAGCAGCATACGAATATGGAGAGCATTCAAAACTCTTGCTTTTAAGTTTGTTTCAGATACCACTTTATTCAATTTCTTACATAAGTACTGAAACCTATCACCTGCATGATCCATGCTTTTAATAAAGCTTTTGGCCAAGCCTAATTTGAGATGTGATGGAGGGAGTAATCTTTTCTCTGGATACAGGAGAGGTTTGCAAAACCAGTTGTGTCTATCGGGTGCATCCTTTCCTCTTGTCGGCCATTCTTTCTTCCAGTGCTTGACATCTGCACTACTATTTTACGAGCATAAAAAAACACATATGCTTTGTGCAACCAAACTGAACACCTAGAAGTAGACTAATTACTTTGAGATTTCAAAAGATCTTCAACTCGTGCTTCTAGTACTGAAATGAGGAAAGCAAAAATCGTCATATTCGTTGCATGTGCAATTCGTACATTCGATTTTCACTTGTGGACAATGACTGCTTTTAGATTATTTTCCTGAATCAATGAACAACCTCGAATTATCTTGTTTGTATAAACCAGATTTACATAGTCGTAGCATTAAAGAATCTGCATAATAACAATAGCAAATGTTATTTTTGATTTTGAAAAATGATGAAAGTTGATTTTCATTAAAGCTATTTTTTACCTGATTAAGCAATTTGTTTCGATAGTATATTAAAAAGAAATCTGTGTGGTAGATTTAATTTTTTTTTTAACTCTTTTTGACACTAAATTACCAGTCCAAGAAATGCTATTTAAAAAAAAAAAAAGTGTAACACATATTTAGAAATCCAAGAAATTATTTTGAAAGCCCCAATTAAGTCAGTCCCCATTTTTCTCTCTAGTAAAGTAGATAAGCATAAGGACCCAACCTATTTTTATACTCGAGATCGCTTTATTAGTTTATTCACTTTCCTTTGTACACCTCCAAATTTGAATATTATATTCCAATTCCTATGTCCAGCTAATGGTGCTCAGGATTGAGTAAACAATTCTATATGTAGTTTTAAATATTCAAAAAGTAACATCTGCTTCCCTCAAAATAACATTTTTAATTATCCGACCAATTATTTTATTTGCCTCTTATACAATTACTTATCGCATTTTTATTGATTATGTTGACTTAATTTCCATACTAATTATTAAATATCTATATATGACCATGATGTTCTGGAAATTTATTGAACTATGCATTTGTATATTAATGGAATTACAATTGACGAGAGAGAAATACAACAATTAGTTTATGCTTATGCGCAGAAAATTACTCCATCTATTTGTAAGAAATATATTTGGATACTCATATTTTTGTGTTCTTGGCCTTTTGGCTAAGATCAAAGTGTAGTATTTGTTCCGATGGATACTACACCCCATAGACTGATATTGTCTTGGCCTTCGGGGCTTGATTTACGCCGATCTATGGGTCTGTCCTGTGCAGTTATAGCAGGTCCACCCTCCCAGGCTTCGCTTCCCCTCTTTGGGGAGGAGTAAGTTTATTGCTTACTGCCTGAGGCGCCCCTACCTGCGAATGCCGACGGAGCTGCCCAGGCAATTTTTAAACCCCACTTTCCTGACCCGACCTTTGGTCACATCTTACTTGTGGGAGTAAGATAAACACTGGCCTTGTGCCTAACTCCTGGAGAGGAGTAAATCAATACTCATATTTTTGTAGCATTTGAATGTCCTATTTGAAGGATCAAATACTCTGACATTTTTTTTACATTCTTTAAACTTATATTCACTTTTTCAGACTGTCACAGAAACTGCAGCAACATACATGAAACATGTTTTAGAAAGGTAGAACTTTACATTCATGAAATTGAACCAGTATCTACCAGTGAATTCACATCCGTGCATCACCAATATTTCAAAAGCATGTGAATGCATTCCTAAAAAGAAAAGGCATAATTAGGCAACTATTGATATCATGTATTGAACAGTAAACATTGTATCCTCTATTCTAACATCTATGAATAAAAAAAAAAGCTATAACAGACTATTATTGATAGTATGTAAACAACACTCATATTTATAGTATAGTGTGGCCATATAGTCTTCCATTGTGTCCATGAAATAAGCTTTGGAGAAAAGGTATGTAAAAGAAACAATTTTGCTTTATCTCAATAATAGCATATCAACTTTCAGTCATGGTGGAAGTATAAAAATGTTCAGATCAAAATGTTCGGTTTTAAATTAAATTAACATTGAAACTTTCATTAATAAAAGTAGTTAGATAAATTGTAAGGCTGCAAACACGTTAGAAACCATGTAAGATGATAATGACGCATTGTTTTTTTTTATATCATTTGCAAGTTCTTATTGAGGTTGAACATTTATGATGAAATAAGAATAGCCTGAATTTGGAGGGTGGAGGTGGGGGCTATTTTGTCAATTTGATTTGAAAACTTTGCCAACGATTCTACCTGTGATACTAGCAAGACTTTTCTGTCGAAGGTGTCATTTTCAAATTCCAGTAATTCTGTGATGAGAGAAGAAACGAAACAAAGAACGGCAGAAAGCAACTAAGAAAATAACCGAATATGAGTGTTGTGTGCCTCATTGCAGACACTTGCTTGAGGTAATTGACAGGTAAATGAGTTAGGTGGCACCAACGCTGATTGCATAGAGGAGAAAGAGGGGGACAAGAAGACGGAGAAGAAAAAGAACATGACTCAACAGATCAGGAAAATGTGAAAAGAATTCAAGATATTCGTCATCTTCAGCAGTCATGTGTGTTGTTTCCTTAAAGCTGGTTTGATTTTAAAACATGGTTTAAATAAAACATGGCTGCGATACAGTTTTCGTTTTTTTTTTTTGTATTCTCTGTAATGTTTAAAACAAAATGCATCTATGATACACATACATTTTCAAAATATATTTTTTGAAGCTATGCTTGGTTGTGTGTAAATAATCAATGTTACTTATTTTAAATTAAAAATACAAATAGTAAATGATTTGGAGTTGCTTTTATTGAATTATGAGAATGGGCAAAAATAAAAATCATTTTCACAAAAATTGAAATTTCAGAAATATTGCAGGATTTTTATGTTATTCATCAATAATTTTACTATACATTCTTACCATATAAAATGTATAGAATTACATTTTTTATACTTACTGATAATAATTATAGTTTTTATAAATTTATATATATATATATATACATATATATATATAAATAATAATAATAATATTTATAAATAAATATTTATTAAATATTTTAATACCTACATACATCGATGTTTCACGCTAATGCAATCTTCAGTGTAGGAACTAATTCTCAACGGTCGGTGGGCGCGAACCCCGATCACAAATCGCCACTGATTCGTAGTCAGGGATCTTATCCCATCGGCCATAGCCAATTAGTTAGTAAATAGAGAGGAATTTAAATGTAAATAACGAATCGGCGGCTAGATATACCCAAGCAGTTTTAGAGTGATCTACGAACGGCGTTCGGATCGTGCATGTAGCTATTTGCACTGCTTGTTATTAAAGTCACTCAAGAGTGCCCGGCCTTGTTGGAGGGGGCTGATAAATAATAATAATAATATTTATAGATAAATATTTATTAAATATTTTAATACCTACAGACATCGATGTTTCATGCTAACGCAATCTTCATATGATTACACATATATATATATATATATATATATATATATATATATATATATATATATATATATATATATATAAGAAATCATTTAGAAACCTAATTCGATGCTAGATATTTTTCAATAAATGAAAACAATATAAATCAGATATTTCGGCCATACAGGCCATCCTCAATAAAATATGGAGATTTAAAAAAATATTTTTCTTCATTGTCGAGATATAACGACGAACGACGAAGATATCCAACTTCTCATGGTGTTAAATAGAGACTGTTTTTAAATGTCTTTATTCGTATATAGAAAACGCTGGTCACGTAGAAATAATGAATCTATTCACTATGTAGTGAATAGATTCATTATTTCTACATTAATAAGCATCGTTGAATAAAAATATGAGAACTCATTGAGAAACCAAATTCGATGCTAAAAGATTTTGTTTTCAATAAATGAAAACAATATATTTTCATTATATATATTTATTAATTTTTATGTACATATAAAAGGAATTTATATATATATATATATATATATATATATATATAAGAGAATTTAATGAATTAGAACATTACAATTGTTCCAAGAATTAAAACATCAAGTCTAGTATGGCGTACGGTCGTTTCCAAAACATTCTGGAAATACTTTATTTTATTTTTTAATTTTAAAAAATTAACAAAGCTACTCCAAAAAGTCTCTTCATCAGCGCCTTTAGCACCACGTCTTACAGAAAATTCAAGGAAAAAATAACAAGCTCGTCGTAGAGGAACATCTATTGACAGGAGGAGCCACAGAGACGAATATTAGAAAAAGGAATAAGTTACAAATATAAATTAAAATTAGAAAGATAAAATGATAATAAAGAGAATAAAACATTCTAAACATTATAAAAAAAATTATAAAAATAAAATGAAAATAAAAATAAGACCAAGAATAAAATAAAATAAAATATAAAATATAAAATAAAAAATAAATAATAAAAAAGTTATAAAGCAAATAACATGAGAGATTTGTTCTTTTCAAATTAATGAAAACATTGATTTAAATCCAAATTTATTTACCTTAACAAGCCTTCTTCAGTGCTATAGTGCTATACAGAAAATTTTTCTTTTTTTCATTTTTTTTCCATTCAAACTGATGTTGCTGGCAAAGATACGTGATTTCTCCTGGTTGCTGGTGACTATTATTTTTTAGTCCGGATAGGTGTAGTAAGAAAAAACTAGCACGTGTGTGAATATTAAATTCAATATGACCGCATGATAAGTGGGAGTTTAACTGGGGTCGATAAAAATATATTTTTTTGTTATTATATTCTTTGCAATAGTAGGATGGATTTGAAAAAAGCCGAGACGTTGTTTAATGTTATCTTTTGAATGTACAACAAGAAAAGTCTCAATGAGTCGTTACACGCATACGACTCCAGTCCTTTTCTATAGAGACCATCCCACAGCCACCTTATTTATAGGGGATCTTCCACTACTACCCCTACCTCCATGCCGTCTCCCACTCTTGCAAACATTATTTTCCCCACTCATGCGAATTTGGGAATTCTCGTCCTACTGCCAACCATTGTATATATAAATTCCCTTATATTATGTATCTTGAAAAAGCGCTTATAAAGTTTTAGGCAGAAAATAAACGCCTCTGATTTTTACTTCTGCATGTTTCATGTTGATTGTTTTTGCTTTTATTCTTTTATATTTCACCTATATGCATATATATATATATATATATATATATATATATATATATATATATATATGTACTAGCTGTACATACCCACTGTCCATTCTTCCGTTCATTGAGACCCCCTTTATTAAAATTGTTGCATTTAGTTGTAAGATGAGTAAATAAAGATTTCTACATAATAAAAATATGTTTTGTAATAAAATGTAATGGACGTTTTACGAAATGTTGAAATTTCTTTGCAATTAAAATAAGACGATTTTTATTTACTTAGTCTTAAAAACCATGTGTATTTGTATGCCCCCCCCCCTCCACACACGATAATCTAACTTGACTGTCAATAATGCAATATGATCTGTTTTGTGTTTGTATCACTTTTCCTCCCTTTTTGATGAGAGATTCGTTATTTCCTGATTTGTTCTCCATTTTATTGTTTCAAATACTACATTACTCCCTCCCTCAAAGGAGGTTTTTCTTTTCATTCATTTAAAAATGCATAGCCATAAAACATTATTTTTATGGTTCTTTGGCTAATATCAAAGAAACGCTTGAGCGCGCTTTCTTCAAATGTCACAAATTCACGCGGTTCTGGAGGTATGTAAATGAGGTGACGGATCATATCGATCCTGAGCATCCTCTGCCACTAAACGTATCCAACTTAATCGACAAAGTCAGGCCAGCATGGGACAGGGAGAGATGAATGGTGTTTCTTGCGATACTGGCCGTAGCACACATGGCTGTGGGAATGTCGCATCTGAGAGAAGATCAATGGGTTGAATCTTTTGCTGATCAGGATCTGATCGCATTTTTTAAGCACCAGTTGAAGGTCAAGATCAGGTGTGATAGAAAAAAATTACATTCCTCGGTTTAAAAAAAAAGCTGAATACAAGTGGCAATCTTGTGTGTACGAAAAAGAGTCAAGTATGAGTACGTGTTCCCTGCCTGAGCATGATGCACACGGTTCTTGGTTTTGTCAGACCCCAGCCCTTTTAGTTAGTCGAGTAAATGAGTTATTCCCCCTCCCTGGTAATAGAAATACTCCAAGATGCTCACTCTTCACTTTCACTCTTTTGTCAACGGCCTTCCACAAATTGTATTTATTGTGGTAGGACACCACCCATTTTCCAACTCAATCCTCCATTTTTTTCTCTCCCACTTAGATCCCACTTCCATTTAGAGAACGACCTGCTTGTTTTCAGTTCTGAACAAGCCGGAAAACAGTGTGCAGTCTATCATTTAGAAAGGGTTGGGAGGGTCTTAGTAATAAGATTTTTTTTCCTTTTTATTTTTCCCCTACTTCTCGTTTTATACCACTCAAATCTTCGTCTTTAAATATATTCATGAACAAATAAAAATTTCCAACAAATTTTGCGTTATCTTAACTAGGACGGCTACCTTGTGTAAATGTGGTATTGTGGTGACTGAAATGATTCTAGTTAAGTGTAGGATAGACATTGTTATCATTTTAAACGAAGGATGACCAATAACACCCATTTCCTCACACTTTTGATGGCCTTGTGCTTAATTTGTTTGAAATGTAAATTTTTTATATTTTCTTCAAATAAATAATAGTGTTCTCAGACATTTTACTATCGACTAAAATATCGTGTGTATATATGTTATGTTGTCTCTTAGTCTTACCACCTCGAAATCGAAAATATGTGGTGTTGTTCACTTTTCCGTTTTTGCCTTTATATCGAAAATGTGTGCGTGTTGAATATGTGTTGCACGTCTCTTTTCTCTTCATCATTTCGAATATATTGCTGTGTAGTAGTTACTTTTACTTAGTCATGTAGCTTCTTCATTGTTTCTTTCTTTCTCGATCATGTCGTCATTTCGTTATCCACTTCTTCTCGCTGTGTTGATTCTTCGTCTAGTAGTTAGGGTCCACGTTCGAATGACTCCATTGAATTTATAGAAGAAGAATTAAGATAAGACAGAGATTTTCGGAATGGAGATTTAATTGAGAGAGAAAATATTTTCAGCAATGATAAGCATAATTTACAATTAATTGTAAAAGAGACAGACAGTTACATTTCTAACTTAACTATAGATAGATAGACAGATTGCTTGGTCGATAAATACACTGACAGACAGACAGATCGACGCTCATCGTCGTATACGATTCTCAGTTTTTGTCATTGTTAGCGACTGGTTGCAACGAATACCAAGTCAGTTCTGAATTTCAAATCTAATCTTTCTTCGTACTCTGGCCGCACATGATGTCATAACTGCGGGGGATCTTCTATTGCTTTGAGTGTGACCTTTCTGACACTATGTTGTCACATCTAACCCTCGGGTCAGATCGGTCCAGAATACACTCTGAGTGCATTGTTTATTTCACGTACAGGATATCATTGTGACCGTATCGATTCACATATGTCAAAATCATACTAGTGGACCTATCATCCATAATCTAACATGTATAGGAAAATATGACAATGCAACTTACGAACGTATATTACAGAATATTAATTTATCAGAATCTGTTTATAAAATAAATATACAAATTAAGATCATCTAAAGCTGTTTGTGGGTGTTTGTAGATTACTATATCTATATGATTTCAAAATGTTGTGTCGTATCATAGAATTAAATAAGCATAAGCTGTTTTGATGTAAAAATATAAAAAAGTAAAAAATCTATCATCAATTCGGAGAAAACATAAGAACATGAATACTTTTCGTAAGAAAAAGAACATCGATTTTAGAGTAAGAGAGATAGAGAAAATATATGTAGTATGAAGCGGGAACAAATAAGATCGACATTTCTTTTTAATTTACGAGATTGGAAAAAGAGAGAATTACTTAATGTATACAATTGTATCCATATTAAGGAGTTGGGATATGTTAGGCAGCGATTGTATAAAAGTGTCAAACATTTTTCGTTTTTACATTTTATACTTTAATTAACCCCAAACATGGCACATTGTCACTGAGACAAATTTGGGGTCATATCCATAGGGGCATCCTAAGTAGGGAGTTGTAAGCGAGATGTTTGCTCACATTACATTTAAATTCCTTCATGTTCGTACAGTTAGGGAAATAGAGAGCAGGGAGAGAATTCCAAAGGCTAGCAGTTCGAGGATAGAAAGTCCTCAAGCATTTGAGGACCTCAACAGTGAAGGAGTGGGATTTAGCTGATTGTTGGATTGGTCAGGGGTATCTACGTCGACGGGGGCACCAGAGCAGCAAGTTAATCAGAGCACATTTCATTGAAGTACTTTTGAAACAAGCACAGGGATGCAACATTTCGGTGATGGGACAGGGACTGGAGCTTAGTAGACAGTGAGGGACCTATTAGATAAGAGACTCTTTTTTTAACCCTGTTTAAGAGGGAGAAACTAGTGGCTGGTGCACGAACCCAGATGTGACAACAATACTTCATGCATGGGCGAATGGTGGCTTTGTAGAGATATAGGATACTGGCAGGCGTGAGAAGTTTTCTAGCACGGTAGAGGGAGCCCAATTTCCTTGCAGCAGCCTTGGCCATATCTTCTATGTATTTATTCCAATTCATGTTACCTGTGAATGGTAGGCCGAAGAGTTTGAATCCTAGAATCTTGAGTAGGGTGCTATTAGTCATGGCAATAAGTTGTTGAAAAGGTTTCTTATAATTCTTAAAGGAAAGGAGGTTTGTCTTAGTAGCATTAGATCTAACCATTCATTTATGTTCCCATTCAACTACAGACTAGAGGTCATTTTTTAAGGATTCAGATCATTGTTCTACATGTTGAGAATAGAGCATGGTGTCATCAGCAAATGTGCCCATCTCTGACATCATTGCATCAGGGAGGTCGTTCATGAAGATCAGAAATAATAAAGGTCGAAGGATCGCCCCATAATGAGGTACACTCACATTAATGTTTGAATGTACGGTCATTGAGGACAACCTGAATCTTTCTTTTGGCTAAGAAGGATCTGAGCATATTACATATTCGTCCAGTAATACCGTACAAATTAATTTTCGTGAGAAGACCTTCATGTCAGATTCTGTTAAAGGCCTTTGATATATTAAGCTCTACCACCCTAGCTTCACCTGCCTTGTCTAGTGTATGGTACATGCTTAAACATTTTGTAATCCTCTCTCCAAATTGATAACATATTTTTCTCTTAGCTTTCACATACCTGAAGGTGTTATATTTTGACAAAATTTCATATTAATTGTATAAAGCTTATTTCAACTAAAATGTTTTCATAGTTAAATCATACTGTCGGATATTTTCCCCTATTTTTTGCAATGTATTTGAATTTTAATAATGCAACACATGTAGAACTAGTTAAATTTATTTAATACCTGAATCAGGCTGGATGAAACTTAGCTGAAATGTTATAAAAAAACTAAATAAATATGGACAATTGAAATACACTTATTAAAAAAGACAAATGAATAAAAGCCATTGGATGAAATAATACAGATGAGAATTGTATTTTTTTACTCAACTTAGTTATTTTTAAATTTACTGTTAATACAAATGAGAATTGTTTTTTTTACTCAACTTAGTTATTTTTAATTAACTGTTTATACAGATGAGAATTGTTTTTTTATTCAACTTTAGTTATTTTTAAATTAACTGTTAATACAGATGAGAATTGTTTTTTTTACTCAACTTAGTTATTTTTAAATTACTGTTAATACAGATGAGAATTGTTGTTTTTTTTACTTAACTTAGTTATTTTTAAATTACTGTTAATACAGATGAGAATTGTTTTGTTTTTTACTTAACTTAGTTATTTTTAATTTACTGTTAATACAGATGAGAATTGTTTTTTTACACTACATTGTTATGTTTAAATAAACTGTTAAGACAGATGAGAATTGTATTTTTTTTACTCAACTTAGTTATTTTTAATTAACTGTTAATACAGATGAGAATTGTATTTTTTTTTACTCAACTTAGTTATTTTTTAATTAACTGTTAATACAGACGAGAATTGTATTTTTTACTCAACTTAGTTATTTTTAAATCAACTGTAAATACAGATGAGAATGGGTTTTTTTACTCAACTTAGTTATTTTTAAATTTACTGTTAATACAAATGAGAATTGTTTTTTTTACTCAACTTAGTTATTTTTAATAAACTGTTTATACAGATGAGAATTGTTTTTTTTATTCAACTTTAGTTATTTTAAATTAACTGTTAATACAGATGAGAATTGTTTTATTTTACTAAACTTAGTTATTTTTAAATTACTGTTAATACAGATGAGAATTGTTTTGTTTTTTACTTAACTTAGTTATTTTTAATTTACTGTTAATACAGATGAGAATTGTTTTTTTACACTACATTGTTATGTTTAAATTAACTGTTAATACAGATGAGAATTGTATTTTTTACTCAACTTAGTTATTTTTAATTAACTGTTAATACAGATGAGAATTGTATTTTTTTTACTCAACTTAGTTATTTTTTAATTAACTGTTAATACAGACGAGAATTGTATTTTTTACTCAACTTAGTTATTTTAAAATCAACTGTAAATACTAATGAGCATTGTTTTTTTTTCTCAACTTAGTTATTTTTAAATCAACTGTAAATACTAATGAGAATTGTTTTTTTTCTCAACTTAGTTATTTTTAAATTACTGTTAATACGGATGAGAATTGTTTTTGTTTACTTAACTTAGTTATTTTTAAATTTACTGTTAATACAAATGAGAATTGTTTTTTTTACTCAACTTAGTTATTTTTAATTAACTGTTTATACAGATGAGAATTGTTTTTTTATTCAACTTTAGTTATTTTTAAATTAACTGTTTATACAGATGAGAATTGTTTTTTTTACTCAACTTAGTTATTTTTAAATTACTGTTAATACGGATGAGAATTGTTGTTTTTTTTACTTAACTTAGTTATTTTTAAATTACTGTTAATACAGATGAGAATTGTTTTGTTTTTTACTTAACTTAGTTATTTTTGAATTTACTGTTAATACAGATGAGAATTGTTTTTTTACACTATATTGTTATGTTTAAATAAACTGTTAATACAGATGAGAATTGTATTTTTTTTACTCAACTTAGTTATTTTTAATTAACTGTTAATACAGATGAGAATTGTATTTTTTTTTACTCAACTTAGTTATTTTTTAATTAACTGGTAATACAGACGAGAATTGTATTTTTTACTCAACTTAGTTATTTTTAAATCAACTGTAAATACAGATGAGAATGGTTTTTTTTTCTACACTTAGTTATTTTAAAATTACTGTTAATACAGATGAGAATTGTTTTTTTTACTCAACTTAGTTATGTTTAAATTAACTGTTAATACAAATGAGAATTGTATTTTTTACTCAACTTAGTTATTTTTAATTAACTGTTAATACAGATGAGAATTGTATTTTTTTTACTCAACTTAGTTATTTTTTAATTAACTGTTAATACAGACGAGAATTGTATTTTTTACTCAACTTAGTTATTTTTAAATCAACTGTAAATACTAATGAGAATTGTTTTTTTTTCTCAACTTAGTTATTTTTAAATCAACTGTAAATACTAATGAGAATTGTTTTTTTTTCTCAACTTAGTTATTTTTAAATTACTGTTAATACGGATGAGAATTGTTTTTGTTTACTCAACTTAGTTATTTTTAAATTTACTGTTAATACAGATGAGAATCATTTTTTTTACTCAACTTAGTTATTTTTAAATGAACTGTTAATACAGATGAGAATTGTTTTTTTTTACTCAACATTGTTATTTTTAAATTTACTGTTAATACAGATGAGAATTGTATTTTTTTACTCAACTTAGTTATTTTTAATAAACTGTTTATACAGACGAGAATTGTATTTTTTACTCAACTTAGTTATTTTAAAATTAACTGTTAATACAGATGAGAATTGTTTTATTTTACTAAACTTAGTTAATTTTAATTAACTGTTAATACAGATGAGAATTTTTTTTTTTACTCAGTTATTTTTAAATTAACTGTTAATTCAGATGAGAATTGATTTTTTACTCAA
This sequence comes from Sepiola atlantica, assembly GCA_963556195.1. Classification (NCBI taxonomy): domain Eukaryota; kingdom Metazoa; phylum Mollusca; class Cephalopoda; order Sepiida; family Sepiolidae; genus Sepiola; species Sepiola atlantica. The sequence goes on along the minus strand of OY744519.1, from coordinate 114,818,030 downwards.
CTTAGTTATTTTTAATTAACTGTTAATACGATAAAAATTGTTTTTTTTTTATTCAACTTTAGTTATTTTTAAATTAACTGTTAATACAGATGAGAATTGTTTTTTTTTTACTCAACTTAGTTGTTTTTAAATTAACTGTTAATACAGATGAGAATTGTTTTTTTTTTACTTAACTTAGTTATTTTTAATTTACTGTTAATACAGATGAGAATTGTTTTTTTACACTACATTGTTATGTTAAAATTAACTGTTAATACAGACGAGAATTGTATTTTTTACTCAACTTAGTTATTTGTAAATTTACTGTTTATACAGATGAGAATTGTTTTTTTACACTACATTGTTATTTTAAAATTAACTGTTAATACAGACGAGAATTGTATTTTTTACTCAACTTAGTTATTTTTAAATCAACTGTTAATACAGATGAGAATTTTTTTTTGTACCCAACTTAGTTATTTTTCAATCAACTGTTAATACAGATGAGAATTGTTTTTTTTTACTCAACTTAGTTATTTTTAAATTAACTGTTAATACAGATGAGAATTGTTTTTGTTTTTTACTCAACTTAGTTATTTATAAATTAACTGTTAATACAGATGAGAATTGTTTTTTTTTTACTCAACTTAGTTATTTTTAAATCAACTGTTAATACAGATGAGAATTGTCTTTTTTTACTCAACTTAGTTATTTTTAAATTAACTGTTAATACAGATGAGAATTGTCTTTTTTTACTCAACTTAGTTATTTTTAAATTAACTGTTAATACAGATGAGAATTG
>OY744519.1:114767249-114812249 GCA_963556195.1 Sepiola atlantica | reverse complement strand
AGAAGAATCTGTGTGGAACCCTGCAGTCGATAGCGACTTTCTCGACCTCATCTCGACTATTCGGTCGAGTACCGTCATAGGCCAAGGGGCGAATTGCAGTTCTTCAGAGAGTGCCAAGCTGCATTTAAAAAGCTTCCTTGGTCCAATGACTTTTCTTGGTCTTCTAGAAAAGAACTTCACAGGAGATTATTGACAGAAGGCAGCTGTGTAGCAGTTCGGGTGGTCAAAGGAGGTAATCCACTCTGAATGGAGTTGGGCGCCAGGTATGAGTTATCTCAAAAACTCTCTAACCTGCTGATTGGCCTGGAATGCGTTATCCCTCAATTCCATACAACACAGTCCTGGAATGGAGAACTCGCCCGAGTGTCCATGCTGTGACACTCTCGAAGAAATGCCCAATCACTCTTTCTCCTAATGTGACAAACTCCACCAGTTCTAGGAGTATGTCAATGAAGTGACAGCTTGTATCGATCTGGAGCATCCTTTGCCGCTAAACGTATCTGACGTAATCGACAACGCCAGGCCAGCATGGAATAGGGAGAGATGAATAGTGTTTCTCGTTATCCTGGCCGTAGCGTGAATGGTGGTGTGATCGTCATGTCTGAGAGATGACCAAGAAGTTAAATCTTTTGCTGATTAGGATCTGATCGCTTTCTTCAAGCACAAGCTGAAGGTCAAGATCAGAGAAAAAATTACATTCTTCGGTTTTTGAAAAAAGGTGGATACAAGTAGTGAGCTTGTGTGCACGAAAATGAGTCAAGTATGAGTGAATGAGTTATTCCCCCCTCCATGGTAATAGAAAGATGTCCTCTCCCGACTTTCAATTGTTTGTCCTCAACCTCTCCCAAATTGCATTTATCTTGGAAGGACATTACCCAAAACTCCATCCCCCGCTTTTCTTGTTTCTCCAACATAGATTCTATCCCCATTTAGAGATTGACCTGCTTGTTTTTGGTTCTGAACAAACCGGAAAACAGTGGCCGGTCTATTATTTAGAAAGGGTTGAGAGGGTCTTACTAACCACATTTTTTGTTTTTGTTCTTTCCCCACTCTCCGTTTTATTTTATACTAATGAAATGTTTGTATATATGCATATTTATAAACAGTAAAATTTCCAATCAATTTGTGTAAATGTGGTATTGTGGTGACTGAGATAATTCTAGTTAAGAGTAGAATAGACATTGTTATCACTATACCCCAAGGATGATCAACGACACCCATCTGCCCCACACTTTTGATGGCCATGTGCCTAATATATATATATGCCCAACTGTACACATCATATACATATATATATATATATATGTTAAGTCTGCAATATCTTGGATTTAGCTAGTTTGTCTGGGAATTTAAACTGCATTTTACATATTTTCATTTTTTTTTTTTTAATGACTCAAAGCTTCTTTAGAGTATATATATATATATGTATATATATATATATATATATATATATGTGTGTATATATGACCACGTGTACACATGTGTGTGTGTATATATATATATATATATATATATATATATATATATATATATATATATATATACATATTTGTACATAGAGTTTTACAAATTCAAATTAAAGAAAATAGTTATCTTTTGCCTATTGATTGTTTCATATAACTTTTCCATTCTTATAAGTTTTAATATCAGAAGAATTGAATAAAAGGATCAATAGACAAACGATATCTACTTCCTTTAATTTGAATTTGTTTGAATGAGAACACACACACACATGCATATATGTGTTTGCATTCAAATATCCTATGAGCGAAAGAAGGAGAATATTAAGGTAGCTTCTTATCTATGAGAATGTGGATCACAGACTGAAGGGCAACCCTGTTCATCTGGTGTAATCAATAAGCAACAAAATATTGGAATTTATTCATTCAATCTTGATTTTATTACTCGGATATTTTGGGTAGAAACTTAAGTTTTGTTTCTTGGATTTCATAAAATATCCATATTTTATGTAGAAAAGAAAATCACTGATCTTTGCAGATATTGTTGTAGAAGAAACATATACTGATTAAAGATATTAACTTTTAATCTAATCGAGAAATTGAAATGGCAGAAACTTTTAATTTTATTAAAAATAAAAATGAAAATAGCTTCTCGTGTGACCAAATTCGGAATTTGTGTATTTTCAGGCAGCCACAAAAGTTGACCATTGACTTCTATATTAGTTAGACATTTATTCTCGATAGAGTAAATATTTTTAGTTCCAATTTTATTTTACCCCATAAGTCTGATCCAATTTAATAACCCTGTTTTAATGCAGAAATGTAGGCTAATCTAATTGAATCCTTTAGTATTTTAAACAGCCAAAAGAAATATGGATAATTTAAAAAATATCTAAAAGAAAACATGCAACTTGGTTGCTCACCCTCATCTGGATTTTTTAAAATCAAGATAGGCTGTCGGGTTAGTCAGAAAAAATCAGAACAATACTAAGAGAGAGAGAGAGAGAGCGAGGGGGGGTAATTAAATAAGTTGCAGTAGCATATCAATTGTGTAAATAGTTATTACAATATAATCGATCATTTTATTGATTATTACATTAACAATTGATTGCATAGACTGTATTGAGAGCTACCGGGTGGGATTTAAAAAATAATTTGGACATACAATAAATTATACCAATATGTTAAAGAAAAGTGTTGATCGGGGAAATAGAAAAGAAAGCAACTATGAAACCATTAATTAAATTACATTTTTTATTAATAATGTTGAAACGGAATTGTGCATTTATTTTATCGAGATTATAGTAAATTCAGCTTTCTAACTCAAAATTATTTTTATATATTTAATTCAATTCTGTATTTTATGTATACATTACTTTTATATATAAAAAATAATGTAATTTTGACTGTCTCTTTAGAATGACCTATTCCAAGAATATATGCACTTCATATTATTTAGAAATAGGAATAAAAAGGTTGTAGATTTTGAAATTACCTTTGGGTTTCTATTTTATAGATAACATTTGTTAAAACAAATGATCTATTACTGTCCATAATCTTTGAAATATCGGATTCATATTTACTTTTAAGCATATTTAGTGGTAACAAAAATAAAATAATGAAATTAGTCGTAGGATATGAAAATGGTAGCCAATTGTATAATCTGTATATTCCTTTTATATTTAACTACGTTATTTAAAATATTAGTGAGTTTATATCGAATGAGAGATGTTTTTTAAAAACACCTTTCTATACATAGATATAGATTTTTAGAGTTTGTCATCGGCAGCAATTATTCGGATAAATAACGATTTGGTTCTGACTAGTCAAGTTTTACTTTTTTCCCTTGGGCCATGTTTTTTATACAGAAATATATTTCACTTGAGTTTCTTTCAAATAACACTTATTCCAGTTTGGAACGTTATTAGAACAAAGCCATTCTTATCATCTCCACCACCAAAATATCACTGAGTAAACTTTCGCTTTGCACTGGTTTTCATTTATCCTTTTTCATAATTTTTAAAGATAGATTTTACAGTTTTTTGTAAGAGAGATACTTATTGATTAGTGTCTTGTAGTAGCAATACACATCGACCAGAAAACTGTTTGGATAATCGCAGATTGAGGGTAGTTCTATTAAAATAGTCATATCTTAAAAACTAAAGCACTTTAAGTGCTCAAAATACCATCATTTTGTTAGGAAATGAATATCCTTTCAGGTGCATTCATGAATAATAATATACATTATATATTTTTAAGAGTTTTCAGCAAATAAAGGCAAAAAAATGTTAACGCTATTTTCAGCAATTTACGTCACTTTTTTTAACCCCCCCTTCGTTTAAAAGTCTCGTACCATTGCTGTATGTGGAATTTCGTTTTGAAATTTGGAGACTAATCAGAGAAAGTATCACTTTTAATGTTTGTCGGTGTACGAAGTAATTCGGCTCATTCATTTTTTTGAAATTTTAAAAATAAGACTTCAACTCGCCGTCGGTTGAACATTTTTGCAAAATACATTTCCGTCGCTCAATTAGTAAGTAAATCAATCATTTTACTTTTTTATGCATTAAAATTATAATTGTATATATGTGTTCTCTTTTGGTAGTCATGATATTTAATTACCCTATCCGGAAAAAAAAGCGTTTTCTATTTATAGTTTGAAAAACATTGTAGTAGCTGCAGTAATAGCTGCTATAAACACGAGGCGATTTTTGTTTATTTTCATTCTAGAACGAATTTAAAAAATTTGAAAATATGAATATATAAAAATGTTGTTACATTTTTCGTACCCAACTAGTAAATAAATTAATCTTTTATCTTTTTTTTATGCATTAAAATTATAATTGTATGTTTTTTTGCTTTACCGTAGTAGTAATTTAAAATTACCTTATCCGAAAAAATAGTGTCCATTTTTTGAGCGAAAGTCAACAATGTGCTGCTAGTATTGCTGATATAACATCAGCAGCAGCTAACTAGTCTTGTAAAGCTTTGTAAAAATAAGACAAAAATATTTTGTGCTTAAAAAAGTTAATCCTATTTGGTTCTTTTATAAAAAATACTTTTAAAAATACTGGTTTTCACTCAACTTTCGAACTTCTAGTAGTAATGACTTTCTAGTCGCCAAGTTAAAAAAAAATTGAGATTCTACTTTTTTAGGCGATTACTTGTAAACACCCTTACAGTATTGGCGAAAAAAAGAAAAAAACAAAACAAAAAATAATTTAGAATTTAGAGTGGGGGATCAGTTTCGCATATAAATTTAATGTAAAATGATCTCCGATTTCCCGGCCATCCTTGCCTTTTAGTGAAATTTATAAAATAAATAATTACTCTACCATTAACTCTAGGTACGACTAACAAGCCCACCTCCTAAAAATGCCTTCTTGGACGTATCGTACCATTAACCTTAAATATGAGTGGCAAGCCACCCCCTAAAAAACTCCCTTAACCCTAACACTAAGTCCGAATGGCAACCTCCATCCAAAACAAAACCCCTTCCTTAACCTTATCACTAACCCTAAGTCCGAGTAGGAAGCCCTAATCCTACAAAAAGCCCATTAAACCAAACATAATCGTCTAAAAAAAAAAAGAAAAAAAAAGCAGACCCCCATAAAAAAAACGCACAGGATTTATTTGCCATAGAAAAAATTGATTAATGCCCTAAAACGCTAGAATGGCCCGGAAATGGTGAATTATTCTACATTAAATATATGTGAAACTAATCCCCCACTCGAAATTCTAAATGAATTGGGTTTTTTCCTTTCTGCTAAGTTTTCAGGGTGTTCACACTTAATTGCCCCTAGCCCTACCACCAACCTGAAGTTCAAGTGGTAAGCCCCCCCCTCCCCCTCCTCCCACAAAGACCCTCATAATCGTCTAAAAAAAAGAAAAAAAAACAAGAAAAACGCACAGGATTTATCTCACATAGAAAAGATAATTAACTGTCCTAAAACGCTAGAATGGCCTTGAAATGGGGGATTATTTTATGTGAAATTGATCCCCACTCTAATTCTAAAATAATTGTTTTTGTTTCTTTCTTTCTGCCAAGTTTTTTAGGGTGTTAACATGTAATTGCCTAAATAAAAAAAGTAGAATCTCATATTTTGGGGAGGTAAGGGGGTGAGTTAGCGGAAGGTGTTAATCTACAATAATTCCAAAGAAATCTTGCAATATATTCATTTTTAAACAGTCCTAGTATTAGATTTTAGTTTCTTGTACATAAAATGTATTACAATTCAACTTTGAGTTTTCTAACTTCTTTCTTTTAATGGATACATGATATGTTTTAGGTATTGCAGCATATTTATGTGCACTTAGTGCAGATTACTTGGAAACCATGAATTTCTGGAGATTTTCAGTGGCACATTCTGATTCCTTGTACAAAAATACATTTATATGGTAAATTTCATTGCTTAATCTTGTATTTTAACAAAGATATAACATTTTTACTGAAAAATTAGTGTAAAAAATGTGACGAAACGCATATGGTCTTAAAGAGGGGAAAATATCCAATCGTGTGAGGCACAAAAATAGTCATAACTTCCTTATTTTTAGTCAGATTTTAAAAATTTAAAAAGATTCTTTCTTAGATCATCAAGCTCTTTCTATATATGCCATTATTGAGATATTTTAAGCAAGACTACAAGTCTCTAGAGATGAGAAAAAAAAACAATATTTATTTCATTTAGGATTACATTTCAGCATCAAAACGTTCAAAGACACCATTTTCGTATTCAAGTTTTTTTTCTTTAAATTTTATAATCCGTAGTTTGTGAGACATAATTAATATTATTAACGTTTTTATTAAATTCCTGCATAAACTTCATCCATTCTCAAGATACGAGGAAAAAATAATTAGTTATAATCTGTTACTTATTACAGCATTCACAAGCTTCTTTTAAAAGAAAAAGTATTCTCAATCAGTAAGCTATAAACATTTTTTAAATAAATAACATAATTTAATTTAATACTTTCTAAAATTGGATTCTTTTTTTTAGTCATAAATTTTTTTGTCTCAGAAATACACACAGGTACATAAGGGATTATTAAAGGTTAAGCATTGTATTTGTTTGTATTCAAAATGTCTGTAAAGGTGTAAAAAGGCAGTAGGCTGCATTTTTTTAGTGATGCATATGAATAGCGGACGTTGCAAGTGTTAGATGCTCGGCCAGAAGAAAGTGAAAATATCTTTGGTTTTATATTGGGCCACCCAGAAGTTTATTTTTCTTTGAAGTAAAGTAAGTACCTCCTAAAAGGCGGGACTCATGCTGTGATCTTCACAGATCATTTCCCTGATAATCCTTTGTCTGACAGTTATCATAAGTTGGAATCTCAAGTGGTGAGTGCTTGGGTGGTCCAGTACTGACCAGTAAGAAAGACACAGTCAAGACGAAGGGAGATGGGAGGAGGAGACCTGGCTTTTTGGGCATGACAGGAAGTTGGGTTCTTTGGGATAGCTAGCAATCAGGTTTGAAGGAAAGATGGGCCCATTGTAGATCTTAGCTGAAGGACTGTGTTGGACTTATATTTTATTTCGCCGGCATAGAGAAATCTCATTTTGCAAATCTGCTATTCAACTTGGGAACACAAGTACTATTTATAACATTCAACGAATAAATGTGTTACTCGTTGATACACTGAACTCATGGTTTTTACTTGGTATGAGAGTTCTTTGTTGCAGCACTGAGTGAGATTGCACAGCAACCATTGACCGGCACACCGTGTGGAGACGATTTCGGACAGTGCAGTGAACGCCCGCATACATATATGTTCACAATGGGCAACTGGGCTCAGAAAATCAACAATAAATCAGGCAACAGTAAAGTTTGTTTTATTTTCCCATTATATCATCTTTCAAATGTATAAGCGGCTAATATACAAATATGGAATTAAAAAGTGGAATTAATTTAAAAAGAGGATATTCACACAACAAAAAATTAAAATGTAAACCGGAATTTAAAAAAAGTTATTGTTAAATTTTTAGAGAGTTAAGAAAGTTTACTGTAAATTCTAGATAGAAATTCTGATAAGAGGTTTGTAAATGGGATTCTTCTGCTTAAAAACTATAAAAAGTCGAATAGAGGGAGCATTTACATTAGATTTACTTAGAAAACTTAACCTACAACTAAAATAAAAAAGTTGTATTACTATTATTATTATTATTATTATTATTATTATTATTATTATTATTATTATTATTATTATTATTATTATTATTTATGAATAAGAATAATAATACAATTCTTTTCAGGTGAGTTGTAGATTGTAAAATAACGAGTATTGATTTACTCCTCTCCAGGAGTTAGGCACAAGGCCAGTTTTTATCTTACTCCCACAAGTAAGATGTGACCCAAGGTCGGGTCGGGAAAGTGGGGTTTAAAAATTGCCTGGGCAGCCCCGTCGGCATTCCCCGATAGAGGCGCCTCAGGCAGTAAGCAATAAACTTACTCCTCCCCAAAGAGGGGAGGCGAAGCCTGGGAAGGTGGACCTCCCAGAACTGCACAGGACAGACCCATTGACCGGCGTAAATCAAGACCCGAAGGCCAAGACAACACCAGTATGGGGTGCAGTATCCATCGGAACAGATACTACACTTTGATCTTAAATTTTGAGTATTTGCTTTTTTACTAGACAAAATCCTATTCTATGTTTATTAGGCAATTAGATGTATTTAACACATTGACGGTAGAATAGAGAAAGGTTTTTAAACTTTAGTTTCATCATTATCCATTTAAAACCAATGAAGAAATCACGGTATCCCCCACCAAAAAGAAAGTGGTAATAAACTTTAACCTTAACGTAGTTGATGTTAGCATACTAAATTCTAAAATCATTCTATATAATAACGCTGAATGTAAGGTAATGTATGGTTGCAGGTATGTATAAAAATAGCCGTAATGTTTTTATCTGTTCATCTTATTTAAAGTGCATTTCAGGTATGCCGTAAATTTTTTTTAAGTTAATCAAAAGAATATGACTAATAAATATTCAGTGCCTGCTAAAAGTTAAATAATTATCAGAAAAAACTTTTAAATATGATAGATTATTACTATCATATGCAACCATAGCATGAACAGTGAAACGAAAATTCTGTATCTTACTAAATAAATAACCCTAGTGTAATGGGTTTCGGTCATAGTACATGTTAATTAGAGGATAAAAACCCTGCCAACTTTCTCTTAATAAGATGAAAATGAAACTAAAATATCGAACTTAACTAAATAGTGTAATCGATCAATGTTATTGAAAATGAAACTTTATTTTATGACAAGGAGCAATTTTGAGCAAAAGTGAATGACGAAATAGCTTTTGTTTATTAAGATTAATTGATTGGACGGTGATAATTCAACGAAATAGGAGAAATCTCACTTTACTTTATATATAAGATGGTTCAAGTTTTTCATGCATAACATTTTTTCCTATATTTTTTGACTAGTGGTATGTTTTACCAGTGTCATTATTACTGTTCACCCTGCACTACAAGTGTGTATGGACAAGCAATTCTGTCGATATATCATAATAATTTCTAGGGAATTTTACCCAATGCTACGTTTATCTTTTTTTAGAAATACTATTCCCAATTTTGTTGTTTCTTCATAAAAAATATAAAAATCAGATTCGTGATTTTAGTAAATCATAGATTGATAGCGTCTATATAAGATGCATTTGTTTCAAAGTTATAACATCAGTTTTATATGACATATAATTGTAAATATTTAATTTGCTTGTATAGATTGAATAATGGACGAAAGAAAATATTTAAGAAAATGTTTAATGAATAATGATTATGTTCTTTTTAAAAACAAAAAGGATTAATTGATTGGTCGATGATAATTCTATAATGTTTGATAAAAAACAATAAAGTTTTGTTTCTGAAGAAATTTGAAATTTTGAATGTATTATTTATATATCTTAAGAGAGAAACATAAAATGATATATATTGGTAGCAAGGCCTGGGAGGATGGACCTCCTAGGACTACCCAGGACCAATGCTTTAGCTAGACAGATAAAAGGCCACTGAAATGGTCCAGTTCCTGTCAGGCTGGTGTGGTTCCAGGTATTTAATTCCTTCCCACCGTAGGAATATGTGACACAAGGTCGGAAAGTGGTGGAAGAGTCAAGCAGTGCCCCTAAAGAAGGAGCACTCTGGCCTAGCATAAAAAGCCTTGCAGCCTCGTCAGTATTCCCTGGTCAGGGCGCCTCAGGCAGTAAGCGATAAACTTACTCCCCCAAAAGAGGGGAGGCAAGGCCTGGGAGGGTGCACCTCCTAGGACAACCCAGGACAGTATACCTCAGCCCAACAGATAAAAAGCCACCGAAATGGCCCAGTTCCTGTCAGGTTGGTGTGGTTCCAATACTGAGAAGCAGGTGCTTCCAGTATTTATGGTGAGTGCAAGAGTTCAAGTAGTCCGTATAGGTGAGATACCATAACAATATGTTTTGATAAATAGAACCTTTATTATAAATAAATTGCTTTATTTATTATTGAACACTATCATATAAACAGTAAAGATTCTCTGAAGTTTTACAAACCTCGATTACTATATATATATGTATGTATATATATATATATATATATATATATAAACATGTTCATTTTATTAAGACACTTTGGTTTAAGATTTAAAAGCAAGAAATATTTTCTAATTATATCAAAGTTAAAAAATACATGTCTCAGCTATTATACATCATTTTAATTATTACAATTTTAAAGATTATTTTCCATCTTTTCTTTTTCCTTTTTTCTATCCAACAAAAAACGATTGCAAATATGAAAAATAAATCCAAACTTAAATCTAACTTTTCTTGTTCTTATAATCTGAGTCAACTCCAGAAATATTATTGTTTAACCTCATCCTGATTAGTATTCATTATAAAATCTGTCATTTAAATTATTACATGAAGTTACCAGAAAACAATTGCTTACAGAATGTATGCAGTAGTGGTCATAATCATACGAGTTTAAGAGTGATTTAATGATTTTAAAAATCGCCACATTATTGTTTAACATTTTATAACATGACATACAAAAAACCTGTTCAGTTTCAACGCTAAACATATTGTATTTTATTTTAAGCTATATAATATACCATATTATATAGCAACGGAATGCTTGTATTAGAAAAAGAAACAAAGCCGACAAGTAATGTTCTTGCAGATTTGGTCGTCTGATGTGACACATTCAAGAATCTCTTGCAAGTAATTTCCTATGCACCTCATTCACTTTTAATTCCATTCAATTTTATTTTAACAATAAAACAAAATCTAGGCAGAAGACTTGACACAATTCAGTTTTTGCTTCTTAAGAAATGAATCGATTTTTGTTTTGTTTTTTTGTGTAGTGAAGCTTTTCCAATTTCATGTTTTTTTTCGGATTTTCAAATCGACACTTATCAGCACGCAGATTCACCGAGGCACCTTCCCCATCACAAATGTCTTTTTGAAGAAAATAATCATGGGATGATGGTTAATGCTGATAAAGGCTCTAAATAGAGAAAGTGTAATTGCACTCTCTAAAAAAAAGAAAATCAATATTACTTGTTCTTTTTCGAATGATGAAATTCCAATTCACAAAACTAACCTTATGGCTACTTCTTTCTATTTCTCTAGTTATCATTGACACGGTTTAAAAGTTCTTAAGATATAAAATAACAAATATTTTATGAGTTTTTCATGTTTACAAAATATAGTTAGTAAATGACCCAGTTTATTTTGTTTTTCATCTTATCTTACAATAGAGTGTTCTTTTTATATATTGTATTTAGACCAGCTAGATTATCCGACATTTATTCAAATTAAAGACTCCTGTTTTTAGATCTTTTCTCTTTCTGATTCTGTAATATAGTTGTAATTTCTATTAATTGCTAATACGCAAATCCAAATCCATTCTAATGCTCCTTTCTCATTTGATGCACACAAAAAAAATAGATTTAAAGGAATAATCGAAAATGATTTACTGTTTAATTGTTGACCAAATTTTTACAAAGTCTTATGCTACAGCCACTTGCATTATGTTTTTATCGTTGTAAAACATGGCAGCCACATTTTAGAAGCTCATGTCAACATGAGCTTCATAACCTTTAAACTTGGCATCTATTATAAAATCTTATAAAGTTCAAAATTCATGAATGTATATATAGAAATATATATTGATCATAGGAAGTTTTTTTTTCATCAGGAGAACCAGTTTTTTTTTGTTAGATGTGCATTGAAGCTATATATTTTACAGGGTATATTATTATCTAAATGAATAAATACAAAAGTGTTTCCATCTTTCCTAACTATATTAACATAAAAACAACTTCTGGTTATTTAATTCAATGATGCGAAATAAGGTTTATAATAGTGTATATATATATATATATATATATAGTAAACTACAAATACCCACGAACAATGTTAGGTCTTCTTAATTTGCATATTTATTTTATAAACAGCTTCTAATAAATTAATATTCTGTAATATACAGTTGTAATTTTGCATTGTAATATTTTCATATGCATACACAATATTTTCCTCGAAAAAAAAAAACAAACAAACTTATTTAATCTATTATTATATTATCTTTTATTGGGGGTGGGTAATGTAGTATCGGTTATAAGACCGTCATCCTAGAAATTACCTCCTCCTTTTTTAGGGGGTGAGGGTAATCCTCCCTGGTATTAAATCCTCTTTTGAGGGAGGGAGTAATCTAGTATCTGTTTTGTTAACATGAGATCATCTTCCCAGCGACAACCTTCTCTTTTTATGGAGCTATCCTCCCAGGAATGACCTCCTCTTTTTAGGGGCATCATAGTATATGTCTGTTCCTCATAATACCATCATTCCATGATTCTCTTCTTCGTTTGGGGCGGTTGGTAGTGTAATATCTGTTCTGTTGGCATGATATCATCCTCCCAGACATTACCTTCGCCTTTGGGGGTCAGTGTAGTATATATTCGTTCACCATGATATCATCCTCCCAGTTTAGCAAAAATATGCATCGGAGGGAGCATATATTTAATGCCTTTTCATATAAAATTGCATTTGGGGGGGGGGGGGGGAAATATTTTCGATATAATTGTATTTGTGTAATTAGATATCTTCCTTAATATTAAAACCTTCAAGAAAACTGGAATCTCGTAGATGTCGAGATCCTGAACATTTCCTTTTTTTTTATTGTGAATCTGAATTGTTTCTTCGATTCGCTGCAACTTCTGTTTCACCCGTCTTTTGTGTTCGATACCGAAAATCAGGTTAATGAGGTGCAAAACGCAAAAAGCTATTTTTCTTTTCTCTTGCACTTCCATTGTTGCTTTCCTTTTATACCTATCTCGTGCATTGTTGTATTAGATTCCCTAACTACTCAGAATACAAAGACAACAAGTACACAAGCAAGGAAAAATGAAGTGAATCTATTGGGAGAGAATGGGATAAATGGCTATTCGAGAAAGACATTTAAACAAACAAATGAAAACAGCCATGAAATTAGATTCCTATGCAATCACATTGAAGCCATTAAAGGAACTGAATGGGTTATTAGCTCTGTTTTCTGCCATGTTTTTCCATGCATTTTTTTCTTTATCTTTCGTGTGTAGAATTAGCTAAAAACGGACTGGTCTAAAGCATAAAATGTGTTAAAAACCAGTAGCACTAAAGACGAAAACCATAGTAATTCCCTAATGTAAATTAATTAAACGTTGCATAATGTATCTGCCCTATGCCAATTTCTTAAAAGGTAAGTTGACATAGCACCTTTAGCATTCCTTTCTAACATAAATGGAAGACTATGTTCTTCGAAGCAGTTATTAATGGAATTAGAGCATTTTATAATTATTACTCAGAGAAAATGTATTTTATTTCTGTTATGTTTACCATCTACAATTTAGTCAAATAAATTTCTCATTAAATAATTTTATATTATTTTATATTGCATTACATATTTTTTTAATAATTTTAAGTTAAAATGTAAATAGGGGTGGGACGTAATGGGTGAAAATTTCAGATTCATGCGAGTAGTATTTTTTTTGTGTTCATTTATACATAAATAACACTAAACAATCAAACATTTTGAAAATTTTGCAAAATTCAGAAGGTGCAGGCCACTAGTTTTGGGTTATTTTACATTCATGAAAACCCTTTCACAGCCTGAAAATGGTCCTAAATTAAAGTACTATATCAGATTTAACCATCTATATCCATTCATAGCTTTTGAGGATGTTTTAGGACCTGCAATGTCGCATGAACCCACTTTTTCACCGTAAAATGATGGATTTTGAGTCCCGTGGAGCCCTAACGGCTATTTTTGGTCTGCACCTTCTGAATTTTGCAAAATTGATTGTTTAGTGTTATTTATGTATAAATGAACACAAAAAAATACTACTCGCATGAATCTGAAATCTTCACCCATTACGTCCCACCCCTAATGTAAAAATAAAACTATCAAAGTTATGGCATTTTCTAAAGAATGAAATGTTCATGTTCAAAATTATTGTTGGTTTTGACTAATCAACAATAACTTTTTATATTTTTATTTTCAGTTAGTTTAATGTTTGAATCATCATTTGCTTTTTTTTGAAGATGCTTAAAGTAGGCATTTATTCTGTCTTATTCTTATGCAATGTGACATGAATTGATGAAAATCCGATATTAGTAAGGACGAATATCCATATCATACAGCAACAAGAATTAAATTCAAAACTTCTTGTATAAAATTCATCTATTAATACTATTCTTACATTCACCTATGCGTATTCTATGTGATTCTTTACAAATTCTTTAATAAAATGATTAAGTAATAAATGCTTCACTTATTGTTCAATTTTAGAAACCACTTTCATGACAAATACAATGGATAAACTCAGACAAAATTTGACAAGTGAAAATAACAAAAGTCTTAAAGTTGTTTTGGTTAAAAAATAATTAGATTGGCTTAAAATTTCTCTTTTGCAAAGTCTTTTTTGTATATCAACTGATCAATATATACAATAAGCATACATGAACATTAAGAATTCACGTTCAGCTGAGTTAAAATTACTCAGCTGAACGTGAATTCTTAATGCATCTAAATACAAATTAGCATTTCATCATAGTGATTGTAATAATTCTATTTGAAAGAAATTAACAATGTTTTGCAACATTTTCACTTTCAACATGAGATTTTGCTTTTTGATGAAAAATTGATGATGTCCAAAATAAATGCACTCCTTTTTATTTCTTGATAAAAATTCAATGTTTCCTTGCATACGGCAACTCTGATTTTCATCACTGTCGAGAAATTGTTATCTGCTGCTCTCTGATAGGATCAAACCAACTCCTTTGAACTAATTATGAGTGAGGACTGCCTCTTTAGTGACAATAAGAAACAATTCTTAATTCTTCTATTCAAAAAAATTGACGACCAATAAGATAACTGAACTCGTGTCTATCTTCAATGTCATTAGGGAATTGATGACTTTCATAAAAACAATATGAGTGCAGAAAAAGATGGCATGCATGTTATCAAGTACAGGCCAGGTTCTTTTTATCTGCAAATTGCTTATGCGTTCAAAATTATGGCTGAAAAATAAAATTTTACATAATATTTTTCTGTGATTATGAAGAGAAAATGTATTCCTTACTTCATCACAGTCAAGGAATCGAGCATATTCACTTTCAAACAAAATAATTGCTAACTTGGACAATCTGTCATCTTTCATTCCAGATCACAGATAATTAGTTTCATTATGTCTCCTCTTTTGTTTGTAAATCATTTGCAATGCTCCTTTAGATTCTCACTCTTCACTGCATTCAAAACTGATCTTAAATAACATTCAGTGAAAATATTTAAAAATGTTAATTTTGTTATTTGTACGTTTACTTTTTAAATTTTTTTTCCATCTTTGTTATATAGAAACAATCACACTTTCCATCTACAAAAAGAAAAAAAACGACCTTTAGCTATTCTTCATTTTTAATTGGATATTTCTGACATTTTTTTTCATAATATCTCTGTCATATTCAACGTCTTTACATTTAGATTATAAAATCCCTTTTGTAGACATTAAAATAAATTCTTTTAATGTTACAGAAAAGAGAGTTTTTTCAAGTAGGGAGTATGAATCATTACCTTCAAGGTCACCGGAAAAGTCCCAGAGACAATTCTCAGGTGGTCTTTCCTTTAGACTAGAGGATTCAGATTGGTCTCCCCTCGGTGCTAAGTCTTGTAGCAAAACTATATCTTCTCATCTGGATAGTGAATATGCATATACTATGGGTTGGTGTCTAGGAGTTTTACATGATCCATCAGTGTTCTTGTTTGTTTTCGCATGGATGTTTTATTTATATTAATCCCGGTGTTCAAAGCCAGGAAGGAGAGTAAAGATGTGTCAGTAATGCTTGTTCTCAGAAACAAGAGGAACCTTTCATGAGGGGGTCACATTAGGAGCTGTATATTCTGATCGTGTATAAGTCTTCTGGAAGTACTTGTTCTCAATTTTCTAGCAAGACTCCTTTATTGGTAGATGCCAATTCAACTGGTTTCAATATGATACTATTGTATCTATCATACTGGCTGTTATCCTATGGATTAAATGGGGTTGTTCAGCTTACAGCATCCTCTTGCTCTTAAAAGAAATGTCACATATGTGCATAAAAGCAGCCCCCCCCCCCAGTTGGTGCCAATAATTTAAAGACAGCAAAGAACAAGCTAAGTGGTAGATGATACATCAGGACAGGGTATCACATAGAAAAATATGAATACTTGTTGAGAATCAGTAGCATGTATTTACTTGATTTCAATGGAAGAAGTCCTTCAAAGTCCAGTGTGATTCAGCTGAGTAACTTTTACCACCTTTCCAGTTTTAAATTGATATAATCTTTGCTTCTTCTCTGCATATAATTTACAAGAGTTCACAATCTCTTTAACGTCTTCTATTGAATTAAGAAGGTTTCAAATTTTTGTCATGTTGACCATATGTGTCACATCAGGATAGCATACTTTTATGAGCATTTTTTTTATATATGGCAGAGCTGCATATGTGAGGAAGGACTAATGTCCATATCATGGCATATTTATGGCAGTGTTCGTTTTACCAGAGTAGTATGTTAAGAGAGATGGAAAATTTCCATTTGCTATTTGGCTAATTTCTCATTTTTAATTTTAATATATTTTGAATTCAACATAAACGAACCCTATTTTTGGTATCTGAATACTTTGAAGTGTTGACCATGATACCATTTTCTTAGGGATTCTACAATAGCGTACTCTTCTTTTCCTATTGCCAAATGATTTCATTCTGATTTCGATAAGATTCTTGAACAAAACACTAGTGGCCTCCACTGATGTATTAGTGAGGCAGCTATGGTGCATTCTGGTCCATCCATCTCAACTACAAATGGTAGAGAATGAGTTTGTGTTGAATTATCAGCTGATGCTATGTTTGTTAGTGATTTAAAGGATCTCACTGCTTGAAGAAATAATAAAAATTCCATTACCATCTAGGAATGACATCCATTGAGCATACTTGACGAACATTCCTAAGATCCAATCTGGGTCAGACAATGTTGCCGTTACTGATTATATAACCTAGTAGTTTTATTGTTTTGTTCGTAAAGAAACATTTTTCCTGATTTAGTGTTGAGTTATACCTTTCACAGCCATCATAAAGCGGTTGCAATTTTTGTCTTGATCAAATCAATCTTTTATGCACACATTATCAGTGTACACGCAAGTGTCTTGTATGTTTTCATTTGCGATTAACTGGTTACTATGTGTCAGAACCTGGTCACTCCATTGGTTAACCCAAACAGTATTCTATGAAATTTATAGAGTTGACATCCTGCCTCAAAGGTCAATAGGTTTTGTCGCCAGGTTCTATTGCTATCTGATGGTCAGCACTTCTAAGATCAGGGTTGCTATAGACAAGATGTTCGGCTATTTTTTCGAGCATATTGTCTATGTTTGCAAATAATCTATGACTGATTTTATATTTTCAAAATAAATTATAAAAGCTCTCCACAGAAAGTTGCTTTTAGTATCTGCATCATTTTTGCTTTGATAAATTGCTTACCGTCTTCAGTGTTCAGCATGGATTTTGTGACCACCATTTCATAGTTATAAATAAAGTTGCTTAGAAGAGTTGAATACAACATCTTTATTGATACTAGACTGCAGATTTTAAGGGAGACCTTAGGACATCTGAATGGTACTGCTATCAGTGAGTGCTGGCACAAGAAGATAAATAAATAATTTGTTTAAGGGTATCAATTTTTTTTATCACAGCGAATTTCTATTCTACATTCTTTTTTGTCAATTATATATCTGAAATAGGTTTTCAATTTCCATGCAAACTCCCTTAAATTCAGTTCTAAAGGAATGTAATAAATAGTTTTCAAATATCTACCATGAAATTGCGTGATGACGTATAGAGAATCAGATGTTCACTCTGCAACATCCAAGTAAATTGGACAGAAAATTATTTTGATGCAGAAAATTTGATGGAAATAATAAAGTATAAAATGCTTGTATTTCTTGATCAATCAAAAGCATCTCTGGGTTTATGCAAAGCTATAAAAAATGTACAAAAATCCAAATCAATCAGTAAGAGATTTAAGCAACTATGACACTGAGTGCCTTTGTTTACCTGACTCTACAAGTTTTTGCTGACCCTTCAAAAACCCTTGTTGTTACCTTAATTCATCGATCCTGAACTCAAGAACAATTAAGCATCGCATTTTGTCACTTCTTGACGACTCTTTAACATGTACACATTGGCTCCCGTCACATGACTTTAGGTTTGGTTTGGTAGTTTTGTTTTACGGCATATCAACCCTTTTTGGGTTATTTAATGCCGAATCTGGTCTTATTTTCTTCTCTTTTTTGTTTCTTTCCCCTTTTAATATCTGTTTCTATTTAACCCATAGTTGGGACCCTAACAGGTACTACCACTCCGGGTCAGGGTGGACCTGGGAGCAATGGTAATTAAGAGGAGGCTCCACATTCCCCAAAGTCCGTAAGCCAGATCTCACCATCGGATGTAGTTTAAGGTCATATCCAGGACCGGGAGTAGGGTAGGAAAAATAAAAATAAAAAAGGGGAGGGAGAAAGGGAGAGGGGCTGTTGTTTTTGTTTTTGGTTTTGTAGAACATAATTAAGTTTTACAAACAAACAAAAAAAAACAAAAAAACGTCAATGTAGGTGAATTTCGTCTCAGGGAGCCACAGGGCAGCCTGATCTGGTATCACCAGCACATGACTTTATCTTTTTCTCATTTTCCTTATAAACTCAACGTGAGCAGACATCTTTCCCTTTACTACAATACCCTCAAACATTTTAGGGAGATGAATATCATCATATAATCCATCATCGACCTTTCCTAGTGCATCTATTCTGTTACATACACATATGCATAATCTCCGTCACATACTCAACAAGGCACAGACCTTATAGAAAAACAAACCTTCTCCTTCTGTAATTATATACATGTGTATATCTCGCCTTTTCACTCACTCTAAATAAATATATTTTTTATTCATGTCAAACATACTTCATCTTTTCCTGTGCTTCATCATAACTATTTCCTTCGATGTTCACAATATTATTTCCTTTTCAGTGTCTATCTCAAGCCAACCTCTAAATAACACACCGTCCACATTTCTCATAAATTAACAAGATGGCTGTCTCATCTCTCCACACAACGTGGACAGATAAACGACCATCATGTGTTTCCATATTTGTTACATTTGTGAAAGTGCTTTAATAATAATAAAAAACGTATGCATCACAACTCTTTAATTCTTTAACAATAAGAACAAGTTCACATCATAAATGTCTCATTCAAGACAAATGTTGTTTTTTTCGTTTGGCACATTATAAAATCTTTAGTATAAAACGTTTGTGGGAAGACAACATTTGGATAAATAATTGATTGTTGAAACTTTAACAAATATATTTGTAAGTTTCCGTGAAGCACTTTGAAACACTACACTTCCTACGTTTTTTCTTTGGGCATTTCGGTTTGTTTGGATACCATTTACCTACAACTCAATCTGTAGTTTAATATTTAGGCAAAAGCAAAAAATAAAATTATAAAAATCAAAATACATTTACAAAAATGTTATAGATGAGGAAAACAAAAATTATGAATTAAAATACAAGCATTATTCACTCATGATTTTAAGTGTTATTTATATTTCTAGCATAAAGAACTAAAACGCACACATCCACATATTGTCCTATTTTACACAAGGTGTTCATTTACAAAAAACACTTAGATGTATATTTTTCTATTTTTAAATACTTTTTATAAAAAATAATGAAAGTATGTAATCTTTTGAGGTTTAATACATTTGTATTATACTTTAGGAAATATTCACAAGATTTGTAAGAAAAATATGAAACCCATGAATTATGGAGTCACAATTTATTACAATATTTGAAAATGAAGATTATTTAAATCGATAATTTAAATGTTACATTTTTATTTTTTTCTCTTATCTAAAGCAATTATTTGTTCCAAAGCAATTACTTTTTCTAAATAAATTATTTAGAACATTTTGGGGGGATTAAATATCTACATTCCTGCATCCATTTTATCTGTATCTGAGCAATATCTGTGCAACGTTAAAAACATAAGTAACACTAAAATCATCAACTTTATCCAAAAAGAAGAACATTTGTTTGAATTGATACGTTTCATATTCATCAAAAAGATAATTTTGAAATCATCAGAAGCTAGATAAACAGGGCCATAAATATTTCATTTATCTTCATACAATTTAGATCATTTTGTATTGGTTAATTTGTTAAAGATAAATAATTCCCTATCGAAATTAAAACAACATTTGAGTAAATATATTAGAAATTAATTGCAAACAGACTATGATAAAAAAATGGGTAACTATTTGGGTTCTTTGATGCGGCAGGATGCATGAAAAAATGAATGTTCATGAATGATACTGTTTTACTTTTGCTTTTAAACTTCAATTAAATTCATGGATTACTTTCTATATTAAAAAATAGTCCAAAAGCTTCAAAATTACTTGCAAATTTTGAAGAGTCATCATAAGTAAAAACAAGTCAGCCATTTTACCCCATTATTATTAATAGGTAACATAAGAGCTAACATGCGTTTACATCAAAACTATTCGAAAATCAGAAGCAGATTTAAAGTCTTTAGACTGTTGATTAAAAAGGAATTTATGGTTTTAAGTAAAGCTTAACAGCTAAAGTCAAGTATTAGCATGCATGTGGGGTCTCCTCAAAGGAAGGCAGACATTTTCTTCTGTCCTATCAAAGAATCAATATTTGTTTGAGTGTATTCTACAATGCTATTGAAGATAAGGATCCGTTAAAAGAGAAAGGGCATCATGTCACCTCAAATCAGTTTTGAGTGAATATTTTTTTACTGAACACAGAAACCTGGTGATTAAAAAGAACTGGATGAAAAAGAAAAAAGAGAAAGGCAAAAAGAAAATGTAAAAATAATGAACAATTGGTTTTATTCGATTATCTTTTCTTTATCTTTCTTTACACATTTTTCTGCTAAAATCCCATCTGCTACCAATATTTGTGCGAGCTCAAACGGGACTTAGACAGCATTAACATGAAATTAAATTACCGTGAACATTTTTATTTTTTTTTGTTTTTTTCCTCTCGACATGAATCTATTTGAGATATTAGTTAATATTTGTGGATGAAAAAATGTCATTTGATGTTAATCTTATCTTTAGAAAGACCAGATGGTTACTTCCATCCTTGCTCACTCAATCAATTCTAAACTCTACATCTTATTCAGAACATTTTTCACTGATATATTTATCTTCCAAGTAACATTCAAAGAAAAGCAGAGAAAAGATAAGTATGCCAAAGTATTATATATTTACTCTGGAAATTGTTCTAATAAGATGATGCCATTGGGATTTGTGGTGGGAAATAATGAGTGCGTTTTGTCTGCAGGCATTTCTTACATTTCAGACATTGGAAAGGAAAACAAAAACTATTTGCTTTCCTCTAGTTAAAATTCAAGAGAAAATTGAATCTACAGAAATAGAAATTTACAATAAAACTTTGCCAAAGTTTGAAGAGTGTTATTACTGCTGCCGATCTAAAAAAAAAAGATCTCTCTCAACATCTCGAGTGTGCATTGGGTTGTGAGTGCAAAAATTGTCTACATTACTAGAAAAATAATCCACAATTCAGTTAAACTTGAAAAGTTAAACCAAATGTTTATATATTAGAATTTTATAAAGATGTATATCTTTTCTTTGGTTTTTGGTTTTCAATTACTTTATATTTTTAAATTAAAAATTAACCAATCTCAATGGTATTTTATTGCCTCTTGTTAATATGGGTTTTTCTGTATTATGACTAAGCAACATTTGGGGGATGGGGTTATATAATGCCGAAACACAATACATAGTTTACACGATTCATTATATTTTATAAATTGAACACAAGTTGTTATTTTACCCATAGTTGGAGAGGGGGTTATGGGTTCATACATTTCCCAATAGTATTAGAGCACAATAAATCGGATAGGATTTGAACTCGCCATAGCTAGTGCCCATTAGGCCAATCATGCATCAAATATACATCTGCATAGAAAAAAACCTGCTTTTTTACTGTTTCTTATTTTTAACCTAAAACCAAGGTAGGAAGACAGAGGAATATTTACTGTTCAGAAAATCCGACTCATGCTGAACAAAAGGTTTTAATATTTTTATTATTAAAATGAATGAAATGCGAAATAAAATAATACTGTAATATCAAGTTAGCCTATTATTTACCAACTAGTAGGACCTGGGTCATGGCGTTGCCCGGGTGAAATATAAAAGAATGATTTTAAGCTTCAGGCCGTGTTGCACTGAAATGACCTCTGCCTGAATACAATGTTATCCACAGATTTCATAAAGTCACTGTTTAACTGTGATTTACGTGATTAAAATATGATTTATTCATAAATAATGGATTGCAAACTGTGTTAACTTAAATAGGTCACAAATTCGTCAAAAAGCTGAAGTGTATTTCCTTTAAAACAATTTATGTCATTAAAACAAATTACTTTTATGAAATTTGCAGCTAAAATTGTAATTCATGCAGAGGTTGTTTTTTTTTACCACATGGACTTAGGCTTAAGTTTTTTGTTTTTTTTACACATGGACTTCCTGCAGGAGGTAAATGAACATACTAAAAAGTACATAAATTGTTTGAAAGCAAATGCACTTGGGATATTCGTGCAAAACATTTTTTCTCTTTACCTATCCATTTGTGACATATTTGTGTTAAGTCGGTGTTTCCATATAAGTAATTTATACGATTAAAATAGGATTTATCCATAAATAGTCTGACATTGCTAGTGGTGACAGGACAAAAGAATCCACGTGGAACAAATTGTATTCATGCAGAGGTTGCATTTTGCCACACTGAATTCCTACCGGAGATAAATAAACATATTTAAAAGTAAGCAGAATACTAATAGACTGTCGAAGAACATTGCAAAAAATAAAAATTGTTTGTATCCCCCCATGCTAAAAAGAACGGAGAAAGAAAATAACTGTTTATTCTAATAAAAATATTGGGTACTGGTGCATCTTTTGAACCAGAAAAAAAACGACTTTCTGTTCCGGCTGTCTACGTAAAAAGCGGGAAGATGCCGAAATGCTTGTTCTTTACAATTTTTAGTTCATTGAAAAAAAAGGACATTTTCTTGAAAAAAAAAGAAACAAATTTAACTTTTAACTTTTCTGTGAAAAAAAATTATTTCATTGAATTTTTTCATGAAAACATAAGTAAATTGTGATAAAAAATAAACATACGGTGAGTGTTTTTCTTTCAGTATTTTGTTTGTTGAAAAGTTGCCGTGTGTTGATTTTGATGCCGATTCGTTTTCATTTGGCTTTTTCTGGCTGTTTACATACTTCTGCATTGGCAAATGTCGGTTTTATCTGGTTCAAAAACTGTACCAGTGCAAAATATTGTAATTAATTTTTAAAATAAAATATTTGTATGACGGAGTCAAAGACTTTTAATTTAAAATTTAATATACAAACGCAATGTTATTGTATAGTTCAGTGATAAAATAAACATAATCTGTTATGTTCTCAGGCAGGGTAGTTGAAATAAATCTTGTTTTTGCCAATTAGCAAAGAAAAAATTTGTAAGAAAAGTTATAAAATAATTTAGCTCACTACTACTGACGGTTCCGATTATCTGACCTTCAATCCGATCGGCATTGTGTGAGGAAAAGATGAAAAATAAGTTAGGTGACTGTAAATAACGGTTCGGAACATATGACATTCATTCCGATATTCCTGAAATAGTCATGTTATTTTTAAAAATAAGTAAATATCAGAGTATAAATTCAGAGAAAAAAAGAAGTTCAAATAGAAAGAAAAATGAAGTTATTGTTTTTTTGTAGCTGATATTCATTGCTATTTTTAAGTGTTCGGTAATGATTCTGGATTAACCGATGTTAGCTCAGTTTTCAAATAATTGAAAAATAGCACTAAGTGATTCTGATGGCAGTGGTAGTAGAACAATCAGAAACCGATGAAAGTTAATGCTACTTTCTCATTGAAAAGTGTGTTTGGAGAGTCTGGGAGGACGGATAAAATATAATAAATATGGAGTGAGGATGAATTGAATGCAGAATTTCTGAAAACACTCATGAGTGCTTGACGTAATTGGAGTGCGGAACAGATTAGCATATGAAGTAGTCGGTTATTTTCCTATAATGTCTGAAGTTGCATGAAAAATATCGACATTATTTTATTATATAGACATTGCTGGTATTTTTATAAGTATTCCTAGTATTATTAAATATTTTAGGATATTCATATTAGTAGATGTGATTATTATAAATATATTCATTTTGTTTTATATTACTGATTTGTGAGTTGAAAACATTCATTTGAAAAGCTGAAACATATGATATATCCTCTCTATTTATATAAAGTTAGGTATGTGTATATGTTTATATAATTGTATGTACATGACTGACTTCTAAACTAATTAATCTATTATTATGAATTTTGAAAAACAGCTGCAAAGCATAAGGGGTTCAAATGTGAACTATAATTTAGTTTTATGCAAAAGAGACAAAGGGGGCTGAAAGCCGTTCGTAAAAGTTCAGATACTTCTAATTTTTGTGAAATTTTAACAATAACATCAATTAATAAATATTCCCTAAATTTCAGTTTCTTTGGGGTATTTTTAAGAGTTTATGGGCACAACCTCTCATTTTAAAATTCAAATATTTCAGATTTGCATTGAATTTGATATATAGTAATTAGATATTTCAGCAAGATTCCCTGAATTTCACGTACTTAAGCCTTAAATAAGATTTAATATCATTATATCTTCATTTTAATCTTAATAAGGGGACATAAAAGTGGTGCAAAAATGTTCTGTTCATGGGATAAATTTTACTCGATTTTGGATAAGGATTATTCTACTAATATATATATATATATATTATATATATATATATATATATATATATATATATATATATATATATATATATGTTTTTTGTTTCATTTTAGTTCAGTCGAAGTTCTCAGAAATCTAGGGGCCTCTTCCTATTGCTAACACTTGCTCTCCATATGAAATATATAGATATTAGAATGTTCCATTAAAGTTCTCCTCTACCTCTCAAACGCTGAGCCAGTAAAGAATTTAAGAACCTTATTTTCCTCTCCCTAATTGACCAGTTAACTATGTCATAGTATATCTTTATTGTGGTCTCTTGGTCTTACCGGATTCCAGGACAAGAATTCATCTAGTCTGGTGGAGCATCCAGCTTAGTGCTGTTACTTGAGTCAACATCACTTGGAGAAGGCGCACCATTTCTCGTATGAGTTAGTAGCTATACAGAAAGGGTCTTATTTGAGCTTCGAATACTATATTATTTTGAATATTTAGTCAGGGTTTTCTTGTTGGGGGAAGTACCCTCATGCCAGATTGTCCTGACAAACCTCTGTACAGAGAGACTTTATACACTCGAGGACAGTGTCGAGTAGGTATTTAAGTTCTCTCCCATATATATATATATATATATATATATATATATATATATATATATATATAAAGGAAATTAACATCTTTGAAGCACGGATTAGAATGTATTAAAGTGAAATATTTTGAAAATCAACAATCGTGCAATTTTAAATGAAACATTCATTTATTTAATTTTTTTCTTTTGCAAGCTTTCGTTGTAGAACAACCTTGTCAGGCGAGACTGTCTTATAGTTTGTTTGTTCTCGCCTTACAAGGTTGTTCTACAACGAAAGCTTGCAAAAGAAAAAAATTAAATAAATGAATGTTTCATTTAAAATTGCACGATTGTTGATTTTCAAAATATTTCACTTTAATATATATATATAAACCAAGTTTTGACTATTTATTGTATGTCACTCTAGTACTTAATAAAAAGGCATGGATACACTTATATGTTCTCTGTCCTATCATCTAGTATACTAATTGTAAAAGTTCTTGTCACCAGGATGACAGGATTGTCGATATGAAATGGTGCTTGCATATGAGATACAGTATCTGTCCTATTGGATAAACCGTTACTCTCATGATCATTCTTGACATGGCTCAATTATAGCTTAGCCTCCCTTTCATTCGTTTTACTTGTTAAACCTATATTTGGAAATGCAATAGCATTCAACTATGATCTCCTTCAGTTTAAGTAGATACTAGATTTTATCTTTAATTCATATCAGCCTTCAAATAGTCAATTCTTATCCTTTATTCCTGAAGTGTCTACTAACTTTGATTAATAATTGATGAAGGTTTCTGATCTGATTGCAATTCCGTTTTCAGAATCTTAGTGCTGCTCTTTCAATCTTTGATTAGACTTTGCAAGATAAAGACATCAAATGGCTCTTTCTACTAGTTAGAGTGTTACAATAATAACTGTATCTACCGAACAACATTTAATGCTATTGTCACTTCTGTACAAAAACAAGTCTTGAATGAAAAAGTAATCAATACCAAGTTCATGTGCATTCATTAAATACGTATGTAAACTGCTGGGAAGTGTTCATATATAAACTGATTTTTTTCTAATTTTGCCTCGCTCACAAATAAGTAAATGGATGGCTACAACTTGGCCGGAGTCACTTGGTCCAATGAATGCAGGTGAGAAATACGTGGTCACCATGTCGTTGAACCTATGTCTTTTGTGTTTATTTTTTAATTTTACTTCAATTAATTCTTAGATATCAAGAGGCGTCTCCTGGGACGAACACTTGATTATTTTCATGAGTTACATTTATATTCAAGAGATTTTTTACGGATTGACGCTGTCCCTTTAAGAGCTGCTATCTGGACTTCGCAATAGCTTAGTTTACCAAGGATTGTGTCCCGGTATTTCTTTAGATTTTGTTTAATTAAACCAGTTGTTACTACCACAACTGATATAATGTTTACTTCTCTTAGGAACCACCATGTTTACAAGTCATTTTTGAGGTTCAGGTATTTCATTCGTGAGAGTTACATCAATAGTGATTTCATAATTATTCCATATACCAATGTCTGGTTTGATGGCCTTTTATGTATATTCCCACTGATATGTCACCTTTCCATTTGACGCTATGGATGCAGATTCCTGCTCCCAAATGTACAGGTGAATAAATAGATGAAATCATATTCGTTTTTATTTATTTAAAGTATATTTAACTGACAATGCAAATTAATTTTGCGGGAGAAGAAAGAGACATTTTGTTCTTAATATTATTGACCCTAACAGACGTTTTTTATTTCAAAGAGATTTATTATTATTAACATTAAATTATGCAGATAGATAAAGAAAGCAACTGTAGAATTTCAACGGAATTCCGCTTCTTCTTTTTCTTCTTCTTCTTCATTATTATCATTATTATAATCATGATGATGATGATGATGAGTTATCACATAGATCATCATCAGTGATTGCTCACTGCTAATCACCGATGGTGTTCCCTGGAGTCTGAGTGACAACAAGTCTCCCCAGATTTCCAGTACTCTCCACCTCTTTTCGATAACTATTACAAATGACTTTGCGTTATCACAACAAACGTTTACCATCGATTTCTTGCTGGTAACAACCTTTGGTCTTCTCTGATATTTATGTGGCAGTAAGCCTTCCCAAGTCCCCAGTCCTCTCCGCACTCTTCCAGTAGAGGGCTGGTTAGTGCTCTCCCTCATCACTCTGTCCATCTTCCTTGACCCTTCACGACTATTTTGTGTGGTCTCAGCCGGGGCTGGTTCTATCACTTTTTTTTGGGGGGGGGGGAGGTATTATTTGTACTCACTAGGAGTTCTCACACAGGTCATCAGTGATTGCTTACCGACAACCGGTGCAGCTATCTGTTGATTTCTAGTGGAGATATCTACATACTGATTCTTAAGCCTCATCGTGGATCTTCTCATGTCACAAACAAATAGATGCATTTGTATGTACAAGCAGATGTAAAAAGGCTTAGTCCTTTTGGTTAGGAGCAAACTGTAGTATCTGTTCTAATACGATAATTCATCTTTTCTGTCCTCGGTCAGTGAAGTAGAAATATTTCTAGACTTAAACAATTTTTATTTTGTCCAAATCCAAAATGCCCCTTTTTTGGGAGCTGGAATTAAAAACTGACCTTGTGTCTAACTCTGCTCTCGTGAGGAGGCAAGTAAATAGGGACTCATTGTTACTTTATGAAACTATTTTTAAACATAAAGGATGAAATTAATTGAAGGAACTAATTCTGATTTTATCAATATAAGTAATCATAATATTATCAAAACTAATTATAATTTTCCTATTTATAATTGTGTCATTGACAACTTGTATCTGAAACGTATTCATCTCTACATGTCTCAATATAGCTTTGTAAGTAAATACTCGTAGTCATCCAAGATAATAGGCTCTAAACCGTTGTTAATTGGTCCCCCAATTTATAAAATCGGGGGTCTTATGTTTTGAGGCATGTCCGTCTGTTCGTCCGGATTTTCCTCCGCAACCATCCATTGCATTTCTCTGAAATTTTGCATGAAGTTGTAACTTTGGTCAGGTGAGAAAGTGATATTCTCCGATTTTTGAAAAAAAATCTGGTTAGCCCCCCAGGGAGTCAAAAGGACCCGAAATAGCAAAAAATGACATTTTTTGCCCCATAACTTTTCATCCATCCATTCAATTTCTCTGAAACTTGGCCAAAATGTGGAGGCAATTGTTCCTAATAGAAAATAAGTATCGCTGACCTTGGAAATAATCTGGTTCGCGCCCCCAGGAGGTCAAAAGCCCCAAAAATGGCAAAAAATGACCCTTTTCTCCCAAAACGTTTGAACCATCCATTCAATTTTTCTGAAACTTGGCCAAAATGTAGAGGCAATTGTTCTGGATATAAAATGAGCATCCTTGACCTCAGAAAGATTCTGGTTCTCGCCCCCAGGGGGTCAAAGGGGGGGGGCAAAAATGCCCCAAATTGCTCAAATTTATTACATTTTACACTTGCCACATCGAGTCACATACAGAGTGAGACCACGCACGCACGGCTTGTTTATAAACGTCTCTGTGTGATCTTTTCGTATTTTACTACCAAGTATATAGTTTCACATCTTAGCAACCCAATAAGAAGAAATTCAAACCTTTCTGCTGTTAGTTCACTGCTCTGAACATTAAATCAAACCTGCAATTAAGTTAAAGAGTCGCCCATTTTGTCAGATTAATGTGATCATTAGTTGCTTCTGATCACCTAAAACAATTCCAGCCCTGACTTTGTATATCGTTAGAATATTTGAGATCAATTGCTAATCATTGGTTGGTGACTTCGACAACAAATAGTCAATAAATTAGTCCAGCTTAATTCACTATATCAGTAGCGGAGAGTCACATTAATACGAATTCTTCTTTGATATTTACATAGCAGTTTGTGTGTTAAGTTTAGATAAACCGGAGTATTTATTTATATATAAGTTGTGCTAAGTTCCTTGATAGTTTATTATGAAGCCTGTCCTCCTTCAAGACCTAACATTTAAATGATTTAAGAGTCAAAATAAGTTGAGTCGATTTATTTGAAAGTCAAAGCAAAACCAAGATTCCATTAGATTTGTATGATCTATCCGATTTGATTCTTGAGTTGCTTATAGATATATAATGAAGTGAAAGGCTATATACTGGAAAGTATGTGATTAAATCTAATGATAAGGCGATGATATGTCAAACATAAGATTATCATATTTATGATTTGAATTTATTTCAAGGAAAAAAAAATCATCCCATTTAAAAAGCAGAAATAGGGATCATCTCACTTCTATCCATCTTCATAATTCTATCAAATACATAAGAAGTTTAGAAATCCTACTCAAACTTTAAAATTGTAAGTATTTCTTTCTACTATAGGTAGAAATAATATACTGCATTCACATCAGGGTTTTGAGTAATTTAGTAATACCATTTTAGCTGCATTTAGTTGAAAGTTAGTTATATTAAATAATTATATTGAATAATTATATTGAATAACCTTATATAAGTTTACTGTGTAAACAATTATGTTACACTTGTTCTATGTCAACACATATCCTTGTATATTGAGGCAAAATAATATGTAATAAATGCTGTATTCATAGAGATCGATGATGATGGCTCAATACTACATTTCTCATAATTTAGCAGATGCGTATCACGCATACCCCCTGAAATGCTGAATAAAAATTTAGAGGGCAGTAAATGAATTTCTTGGGAATACCAAAAGAGGCGGTTCAGTTTATATTAAACTTACATAGAAAACTGACACTCGTTAAAAATTGAACTATTAATTAAAAAATATGTGTTACAATTTCTGAATCAATAATATTCTGAAGAATTAATAAAACTTTTAGTGAACATCCTACAAGTATCTATCCATACAATTTCTTTTTCAGTTTTATTTTCTTATTTTTATGAACATTAATCTATTTTTCATTCAATTCATTAAGATATTTAATTTACTAACAAAACTATGAGACTGGAAGAAAAAAAGTGCTAGTATATCATGGCCGCCGTTCAGTTTTGAGAGACAATGGATACCCCTGTAAGGGTGGCTGCACGTGTTATTGTACAGCAAGGGTCCCCAACCACACGTCTCCTGAGTTGGAATTGCCTGATCCCAGTGGCAAAGAGAAGTCCAGGACAACTGGAAATAATGCTGAGATAAGCAGAGGGCACATACAGCACCTGTTATTCCCAAATGGTCACCCATTTTAGTACTCACCAAGCTCAATGTCACTTAACTTCAGTGATCTAATAGGAACTGCTGTGGCAATGTGATTATGCTAGAATATATAATTAGTAAAACATAATTAGATTCATAAAAAATAACGAAATCCTAAAATAATTGCCCAACATACTTATAAACAGTATAAACTTACTGTCACAAAAGAAATCAGTAACTCCAGAAGTCTGCCATTTGCCATACTATCCCCAAATAATGTTTAGTCATGTCATCAAGTGGTGCTATGAGTTTATTAACATCATTCAAATTCTCAATTTTAATCATTCATTTCAAGTAAATAAGACACTTTATATATATATATATATTTGCATTGTAAAAATAAACTTCACATGGGAACTAGTTTGATTGCTGTGGAAGAATATGTCATCACTAAGCATTGCAGTGGAGCTGATGCATGTCCGTATACCGTCTGTCATACCTGGATGCTGTGCTGTTTCTTCTTTTTCCAATGTTGTGCTCTTAATCATACCTCCAGCATAAAGTTGAATCTTTTGTTGGCAGGACTTGTGAGAAAATAAAAGCCGTCACTATGAAAGTGAAATTAGACATCGTGAAATGCTTATTTAGGTGTGTTTTGAGTTACATTGAAAATCAGGTTAAGATATGTCATTAGGAAAATATCTCTATCGTAACCTGAGAACCTCGTGTACATCGATTTGTTGAGCAAATTTCAACTTCTCAGAATTGTTTCAGTTTTTTTGGGGGGAATGGGTTATTTTTTATATCAGAGGTACGTCAAAATGATAGACTAAAGAAATTCTGCTTTGTTTTAACACAGTTCTTTTAGACTTTTGCTTGAAGATTGCCTAAATCCATCAGACATAAAGCGTACTATTCAGTTTTGTTCGTTTATAAATCACAAAAAACAAACAGTGTTAGAACAAAAGTGAACTTATTTGAACTGCCTTTCATATCAAAGATTGAATAAGTTTAGTGAAATGAAAAGTAGATAAAAAATCGCACAAATGCCTTGAAGAATGAAAAATGTTTTACAGTCAAATTCAAATTTTCCAATTATTTTTTTTATTTGACAGTCGTTTCATATTTACCATTTTCCTCACACATTACAGTTCAGGATGAGTGTCGTAAATTTCCAAGCCGTGTTAAAAATTAGGTAGAATGGAATTTTTTATTTAAGATAAGAAGAAGGCTATGTGTCCTGGCTCGGACAGCACTGTAAAAAAGTAAGCGAGCATGGCAAATTTGTAAATATGCTAGTCCGGTTCGTCGAGAGTTATTTACACTGAATGTGCAGTAAGTAAGTCGGAAAACATTCATTGGAAGTATTTGCAAAAGAAGCATTCTATTTATAGTTTCATTCTTCCCCAAAATAAAAATTCAGACCCACATACACAAAATGAAAGTTTTAAAGAATACACTTGTTTCTTACAACTGTGCATTTTGACTACTGAGACATTATTCTATTCCAGTATCTGCTTGTGTGTGACTGTAAATCATTGCAGAAGTAATTTTTACACATCAACACTCACACACACATTTCCTATCTTCCTCAATAACTGTTTTTTCTCAAGTTGCATTTGTCATCATAGAAATAAAAGATAATACAAATCTACGTTGTCACTTGTTAGCTTCTTTAACATTTTATCTCCTGCAACGATTTTAATTAAATCTGTGTGCTGAAAATGGCTGGGAAAACAATTTTCTGATCTGTTGGGGTTTGTATTTTTACAAAAAAACATCTGTTTTATAAAACTGTGTAACTTAAATGAAATGTATGTGAAACATATGCTCAGACGTACAAGCAAATGTAGGTATTTAGGAGTTATTTACATGCAGAAGGAAATATTGTCTTGATTAATTTTCCTTCTAAAAGGAGTAAATTTATTGATGAATATGGAGGGGGGAAACAATACAAGTCTATTTTGATATGAAATGATGAGGTGAGTTTTGATCTAACATTTTTGATTGCTCAATCTACGTGATAAATAATCATCAGTTAATGAAATGAATGGACAGTATGTTGAAAAAAGGATATTTGTTGCATAAGATAAATACTTTTTGATCATGAGACGGCAGATATGATGTTGATGTTGTTGTTGTTGTTATTATTATTATTATTATTATTATTATTATTATTATCATTACATTATTATTATTATTATTATGGTTCTTTGGCCATCTCTCTTTTTAATTATCTTCTCCACTCAACTCTAAAAAATAAAATTTAAATATTGTTAAACATCATCTACATAAAGATCAAATTCTGTTAAATATTTATTCTGATAGTTTCCAAAAAATGCAACTGCCCATTAATTTCTTTTTTACCATTATTTCTGAATTCACCTAATTCCATCTTAAAACGTTTCACACTATTACTGTTCTCAATTTATCTGGTAACTTGTTCCAATAATATATTTTAGTCTGTTTTTTTTGCCGAAAAAAAAAAATTGGTTAATTGAAATCTGTCTTGACAATAAAACTTCAAGATTGAGAAGGGCGATTTAAAAAAAAATGTCCACCATAAATAGTAATGCCATTAATTATTTTTAAAGTTTTAATTAAATCACCTCTCATTCTTCTCTCTAGTAAAGTAGTTAATCCTAATTTTTCCAATCTTTTCCTGTAACTGTAATCTAATAATGGTTTCTTAATGTAAAATTGAAAACAAAATGCATTTGTGTTCTTCTATGTATCTTGATTGTCGGTCATGTCAAAGAGAAACCTTAATATTACACCTTTCTGGCATTATTTAGACATAATAATGGCTAGTATAAATGAATCTTCTAAAATCTCTAAATAAACATTATTCCATTCCAATATCTGCGTGACTGTAAATTATTGCAGAAGTAATTTTGACACATCAACACATACACACATCTCTCACTGCCTTAAATTCCCTCAT
Organism: Sepiola atlantica; assembly: GCA_963556195.1. Lineage (NCBI taxonomy): Eukaryota > Metazoa > Mollusca > Cephalopoda > Sepiida > Sepiolidae > Sepiola > Sepiola atlantica. The sequence goes on along the minus strand of OY744519.1, from coordinate 114,778,724 downwards.
AAATTTACTTGTTTGCATGATCTTTGCAATGTATTTAATACATATATAAATCAGAATCCTAGTAATTAAAAAAAAAACTCCCATACCATAAATGAAAACGTTTTCACTGACAGTTTGTTGCATGAAAAGATCCATACTTAGATAAACTTGAGAGGTTACATAATATAAATTCCTAAATATATATTTAGAGATAACATAAGAACAAATATACTATTGATAAGAATAGCATGGGAGAAAACCTTCTTGAAACTATTTCAATTGAGTAGGCACTTGTGTATAGTCAATACAATTTGCATTGGATCCTTTCCTACTTCAAATTTCTATTCGGTCAATTTCTTCTCCAAATCTTCATACTTCCACCTGATGGTGTCACTTGCAAACAGCCGTGACTTTAATACTTAAGTATGCTTTTTTAGTTTCTCTCTTATAAGTTAAGTGCAACAACTGAGTGTACGGATAATGAAATATCGAAGAGACATTTTCTGAATAATGTCATTAGGGGATGGAAGTTGTTGTTGGTTAAAGCTTTGCATGGTTTTATTCTACAACAAAATTTATTTTTCAAATAGATTCTATTTGTTACTTTAGCAATAGATTATAGCAGATACAATGTCACTATATGTAGTTATTTATTTTGTGCTCTTTTTAACTTTCTAACATTTCGTCTACAGAAACACTCTGACGGAAATAATATTGTTTCCGGCATCTATGTTGCCATAAATTCAATTCAATGGTGACAATTTCTTTTACCCTAAAAATTTACTGGTTGAAAAAAATTACTTTCATTCAATGAAAATCTGTCAATCACAATATCAGATTTTATTTGAGAAACATATTTTCTAACTTCAACCAAAATTATAAATATGTAATCAATAATTCTTATATTTTGACATTTCCACTATTTACATCTGGTGGAATTCATCGGTTTACTGAAAATTATTTCTATTTCCTCTTACAACATGAACTTATATTTTGCAAGAAAAAATATTGCTAAGACAGGCTTAGTTTAATACATTTATTTTCAAGAATATATATATATATATATATATCTCCTCATTTCAATGATGCTAGACAAAGATAAATTAACCAATGTTTGCTAACATAAATGTATTTTACAAATTTCAATCACATAAAAATGTGAAAGTGGGTAATGGAGCAAAAATGATTTTCTTTAAATTTTGACAGTAATTTTTCATATAAAACTTTTCATATAAAGTTGTAGATAAAAGTAAATAAAAGATGATAAATGATGTTATGTTGCCTCTATTATATCAAGGAGTTTTTGTAGTTTAGATTTCCATATTTTAGGCTTCTGTATGAACAGTAAATTTTATCGATTCAAATTTAAAAATTCAAAGCAAATTATATTGAATTAAATACTTTTAGTGACCCACTGTACATTTAACTCAAGGTAATTTTATCTGGTTGAATTGTTATCTTTAGCATAACAGATGCATTTTGAAAAACAGAAACAGCCCCTAATTCACTTAAATTCCTGCTGTTAAAGGCAATTCCCTTGTCTGCTAGGATTTCTGGGTTGGCCTGTCTCAAAGTAAACAGAGTTGAGAAACTGAATCACGGTGCAAGAATACCTTGGTTGCAAACGTCACCAGATGGCAAACCGGATATGGCTACAATCGATGAGAGTCAGGTATTGTGTCCCTTTATAGATGGTGGCATCCATGCCCAACCTTTGGCAAACATTTGAGAATTATAGTTTCTTATATGCCATCTAAGTGGCACCGGATTAATATATAAAAACTCCCTACACGACTCAATTGCAGATTTTACAGCCTTTTTTGGTGTAGATGGGGTGATCCTTTTGACAAAGTATCTTTTCCATTCCATTCCAGGATGGCCTCTGTGCGAGTGGATTAGTCATATTTGATTTGGCTCTCTGCTGCCACTGGTATCAGCAAACATCTACAACAGACTTTGTCTCCTTTCTCATTGACTTCAATCACCACAGTGGGACTTTAGTGACCCGATCTGCCTTGTTCTGATTCGACTTAATTAGCATAACACAATCAGCAATTAATCCTTCCTTACCAGTTCCTAAAAGGTTTAAAGCCATTTTTTAATGCACATTTCACTGGCAACTTTCATGCTAATGCTGGCTTTGCTGGTCAATGTGTTGGTGAGCCATTGGTGAACACACAGGGAATCAGCTTTTAGGTGTATATATCTGGCCTTCCTGTATATAATCAAGTTCACACCTTTTGTGACTGCATCCAACTCCATGAGGTTTACATGACATGTATCTGATTCCAGATGCAGCTAGCATGCATCTTCCATCACAGTCTCCCGCAACTCAAGAATGACACATGCGCCCAGAGAACCTGCATCAACCTACACTTAAGCCCATCGCTATTGATATAGCATGGGTTCGCTTGACTCCTTTCTCCTATGTTTTAGCAGGGCATTGTCAGTCTGGTCGTCCCATCCTGTTGTCACCATGCTTGATGACACCAGCCGCTACTCACAGCTATCTGCATACCAGTAGATGTTCAATGAGCTTTTCACAGAGAGAAAGCACCTTCCTCCTATTAATAGAGTCTTAGACGTCTGAAAGCTGATTCCCATACGTTTAAAGCAGGATATAGTTCCGTTCCCAGGTATCCAATCGAATTATCTCGGCTCCATCCTTTGGTTTCTCCACAGTTTTGCTGTCTATTCTAAAGAGCGACAAATGTTCAGTGACACTAGTCACAGATGCAACACTTTTATCAACATAAACATTATTGATGTATGCTGAGGTCGTCTTCTTGATTTTGTCATCCTGCGATAAGACTGGATTCACAATATATCTAAGTACTTGTGGAGCCATGTTCAAACCAAATCCCAACCTTTTTATTTATTAATTTCTGCCTTGGAAAACCACAGTCTTATAGGGCCAGAGTTGCTCTTCAATGTATACTTGGAGATTAGGAGATTGAAGATCGAACAGTGCAATGTTCGATCTTTGCGAACTACATTCCTTTACTTTGCTGGCACAAACATTAGCATTTGCAGTATATGCATGTACATGGCAGTTAAGTTCTCGTAATCCATTACAAGGTACACAGTGAATTTGTTCTGCTGAATGACAGCAATCAGCAAAAGCAACCCTCTGAAGGGTCCTGGCTTCTATTCATTATAGGAGGCAAGCCAGCTCTTCTTGACACATTATCTATTCCTTGAGCATTCTTCTGGCTGTTGTTGGCATCGAATATGATGCAGTTTTGCTTTGCAGACAATTGCACACATTGCTTTCTGCAACTTCCATGATGCAATCTCTTCCTTTCTTTGCTGATTAAAATCTAATAAAAACAAATCTGTCTCTTCAATCATGAGTGCTAGTGTGGCTGTCCATACAGATACTGGCTCACCTGGAGATTACACCTCCCCTGACTTTAAGATAGATACTTTTAGATAGTTACTCAGCTTTTATCGCATCAATCCCAATCAGGTGATTTAATCCAAGAGAGTTCTCTACAATTATCAGGACCTTAATCAAAATCTCCTTTCCATTCCTCAGCTGAAGGCTGATGGATATCAATTCCACACATCTGAGTTCCACCATCACATCAAGTCTGCTTTTGACACAATGGCACTCCTTCTGGTTGCCTATGGTGTAGCTGCACCTAAAGTCAACTAATGCAATGCAACCTTTACCATACGGATCTATTCTAATGAAAGCGCTGAGTTCGCCAGCACTGTGCCAGACAATTTCAAGAAAAATGGCTCATCTCTCCACGTACCGAGAAACATGTACCACTTTTCTGAGATTGGATGTCCTGAGTTCTCTGTCTGTCATGCCAAACATGATAATCCATGAATAAGTGTTTAAGTTCATCAGATGGTGTTTTTTGTTTAGACTTTTTGCTACATGTTAGCTCCACGGCCACCATAATCAATGCACCTTATCTTTCAATATGGCTCTTGTTCAGCCCAAAAGCTGAGAAATATTCATCTCCTCTATTTGGGAAGAAGAATGTAGAATCTGTTGGACATGGTTGGGAAACCCATAGACAAAATAGCTTTACGGTCTCGCTCTGTCATGCCATCGAATGGCATAGAAGGCTTCTGCATGTCCATCAGGAAATCATCTCCAACTGTGCATAACCCATATAGGAGTTAAATGAAAATCCTTCAAATAGTGCTTCATTAATAGAGGCAAGATCCACCTTTTTGCCTAAGTCAATTGCTGGTAGACTGTGAATGCTGTATGATGCATAGTGATCACAAACCCTATTCTTTTTATGGTGCACAAATGACATGCAAACTCAACTTTCTCAAGCCATTCAATAAATGATTGGTCGAATATTGCACTGTTAAAGTCCGGTATTAGCTTCAAATGAAATTAATCTGCAATCACATAGCTGAAATAGCACACCAGTAGATGTCCAATGAGCTTTCCACAGAGAGAATACGTAGGCAAAATTTATTCTCAGTTGTCATGCCTTCTGCTCTGGTGTGATAAACTGACTGATTTTATGGCAGTCGATGTAACCACTATGTAAATTACCCCTCCGATGCATCTCGTCACATCTAAGGTCTCTGTGCATAGCACAGATGATCTTATGCCATGGAGAGATAGGCTCTGCTCATTACAGTTACAAATAAATATATATAAATTTTTCACTATCAATAGATATTTTAAAAGGTTTTATAAAATGTTGTAGTTAAGTGAGGAAAGAGAATAAATAGCTGTGTGGTTTGTTCTTTTGTATTAGGGGAGAAGTTTTAAACTTTATGAGTGCATGTGCATGATTTTTATTGCACATAAAAGATTGGATGTTTTTTCTCCTTGATCTATCTGTGATTAATTGCGATTTTGCTTGTTAGACTAACCCTTCAATATGTTGCATTTGATATTTCGCTTTACATTTTCACACTACAAAAAGTCAATTATCGTTATTCATCTATTTAATTGAAAGCCTTATTATTAGAGGCTGTAACAATAATAAGAACAAATAAAATGTATTAAAGTTTATAACTTGATAAATATTCAAATAAAATTTTTAAATAATCTTTAAATTAAAATTGTCACTTTGAAACATTAAAAACAGAGTTTTAAAATTATTTGGAAAATAATAAAGTGTCTTTCGTAAAATCTAAACAAACCACTAAGCAACTATATATGTTTAAATTTAATTACACATTCTATGAAAAAACAAAGTACTCATTCATTTTTCATTTATATTTGAAATAGCACAGTGACATCTCTTTGTGACGATACGTCTGCATTATTTCTTCAACCAGAGCTCTTTACTATTCTTTGTAATACATTCTACTGAGAAACAATTGAAACGTTTATGATCCATCAATGTATTTTAATCAACAAAATAAAGTTTACATAAAAATAAAATTGTGTACATTTTATTCGAAACAAATAAAGGCACATATAGTATAATAATGTAAAATTAGATCAATTGAATTTCCTTAAAATGTATGTCACAACATGTTTTGAATTGTTTCAAACATTATAATGTAATTGTATGGTCGGAATCAAATGATAAAAATAAGTATCACAAATACCAGATCGATCAGCAGCTAATTTAGGGGAGAACTTTTGTATCATTTAGCATACATGCTCGGAGAGCCTCGGCAGTACCTGCATTTGCGATATTGACCATAAGTTATTATTTATGTTCAACATATTTTACATGCATAATATGAGAATGAATATATGAATATATGGGAAATATTTGGTTATTATGGGATTAGAAGAGATTAGTTGTGTCTTTTTTAATGTATTTTAAATACTTAAATAATCCCATCAATTGTTGAATTAGTCTCTAACGGCTACTGCAATCCGAAAATATATCTGAGCCAAATTTAGAGAATAATTTAATGTATTTCTAAATGTAAATGGTTTTCACATCAGACATGTTTAATCATGAAGATCTAATTTTGGAAGCAATTTCATTTGACCCATTCTTGCTCCAAAATATTTGTAAGAGGTTATGCTTCAGGCAATAAAAATTGTCAACTCTAAAAATAGAACGGACAGATTTGATGAAATCACCAATATAAATTCTATCTTCTAATCTCATTTATATACACTCAAGTAACTTTTGCAAACATGGCCATCCACATCAGCTTCTTTTAGTTTTGGAGTTCAATCAGAATAATCAGAATACAACAACCTCCTCCTTACATGGTTGAATGTTTGCCTCTGCAGCTGTTTTCAGTGTAAACATGAACAATAGCTTTTAGCATAGATTTTTTCAGACAATTATTAGAAAAGACTAAAGATAATAAGTATTTCAGCTATTTGTTATGTTTATGATCAGGATATACTGAGATATAGTATATTTTTGTCGTCTTTAAAATCATGTCTGAAAATTATAAATACAGATATATAGCTGAAGTATGAATCAATATGCAGACAAAATCTCAAAAGTAGATCGTCCTCATTAAACTATAAAGCAGATTTGATATCGGTGAGAAAAAAAGAAATAAGTGAAGAGCTATTTTGTCAACTATGCCCCCCCCCCCCCGAAAATATTAAGAACTACTACTAAAATATTATTTTTGTTAGAGTTTACAGGCCAAAACTGAAAACGCAAGATAGTTGTAATTAGTTCATTAGCGATATGTACGTATGTAGCATTCGCACCGGGTGGTAGCATTCGCACCGGGGCGGCGATAGGTACATATTTAGCATTCGCACCGGGGCGGCGATAGGTACATATTTAGTATTCGCACTGGGGCAGCGATAGGTACTTATGTAGTATGCACACCGGGGCAGCAATAAGTACGTATTTAGTATTTGCACCGGGGTGGCGATAGGTACGTATTTAGCATTTGTACCGGGGCGGCGATAGGGACGTATTTAGCATTCGAACGGGGCGGCGATAGGTACTTATATAGTATCTGCAACAGGGCAACAATAGGTACGTATATAGTATGTGCACTGGGGCGGCAATAGGTACTATATAGTATGCGCACCAGAGTGGCGATAGATACGTATATAGTATGGACACCGGGGTGGAGATAAGTACCTATATAGAAGGCGCAAACAGAGGTGGTACTTTTTATAGAAATATGTCATATATGGGCAACGGAGGATGAAATGGTGGGGAAGAAACAGCTTTCGCAAAAGGCAAAATTAGAAAGTAACGGTGAAATGGGGCGACTAGGGAAGAGAAAGGTAGAAAGATAAAGAGACGGCTATAGAGAGAGGGAGAGCAATAGAAGTTTGAATATAAAAATGTTACACACGCGATTTTTTTTTAATTATATGATTTATGCCCCCGAGCAATGCCGGGTAGCCCCGCTAGTGTGAAATAAATAGAACATATTTTACATAAGAATTACTAAATAATAGGATTAAAGCAAAATAATTTTAAAAATATATACATGTTCGGTCGACAAAAAATGCAAACATACATCTCTTGACTATCATTTACACAAATAGAGTATAAAATGAAACCTTTTTATTTAGAAATTCTAAATTAGAATATTCGTTTTTTTTTTAGGCAAATATGTTAAAATTTAAAAACACATACAAGTAAAGTCAGATTGTTCTCTCCCAATTAAATAAAATTTACATACATCTAAAAAAGGAAACAAAAAAGCAGTAGTCATCATGAGATTACAGCGGGCATTTAGTGATTCATTTAATTCAAAACCTAAATTGAATGTGTCATTGCACTACGTGTTATTGAAGCTGTAACAATAATGAGGACAAATAAAACATTAAAATGTTAATATTGAAAAAAAGTCAAGTAACTTTTGTAAATAGTCTTTAAATAAAAATTGTCACTTCACATGTTCTCAGTGTTTAAAACAGAGTTTTAAAATTATTCGTAAAATAAGGTGCCGTTTCGTAAAAGCTAAAGCAACCAATTCCAAATTATATACAAAGTTTATCTCCAGATTTAATTTGATTTTACAGTATAGCAACCCAAAACTAGCAGAATAAAATAACAAACAGCAAAATCAGGAGAAATCTATTTTTATTTTATATTTGAAATGGAAAGATACTCTCAAAACATTTTACATAACACTTTCTATGGAAATGGATGCAACAATGTATTTAAACCAACTATAAAACAAAAACAATAAAAAGCAAATTTTACATGAAAAATGACAGTAATATTATATTCAGAAAAAAATCGTTCTATTCATAATTTTAATTTGATCAAGAAAAGTACTTCTATGGTTCAATTTTAATTTTTAGTTAAATAAGTTCTTTCATATAAAAAAATTAATAATTTAACAAATTTTATAAATTTCAGGTTAAAATCAACTGGTGTGATAATAATAAAAGTGTACAGAAAAAACTCAACAATCTATGGTAGTTTTTTAGTAATAATTTACTTCAAACACATGTAATGGTTTCTTTGGAGTAACTAGAAAATGACATCCTTAGAATGTTTGAAAACATCTAGGGAATTAAAAAGGGTATCACCAATTTAGTGGTGTCCTCTTTTAAACCGGATCAATTTAAGGCCAACGTTTAATTCTTCTCTTCATTTCTTTCATGTTCTTATTCTTTTTATTATTTTACTCTCTTTGGCACCGCTTTCCTCTGTGAATGACCATAGCTCTTTAAGGACTATGGTCATTCACAAATTTTAGGGATAACCCATTAGTAGCCTTTTGGCCAAGATCAAAATGTAGTATCTGTTCCGATGGATACTGCACCCCCATAGACTGATATTGTCTTGGCCTTCGGGCCTGGATTTACGCCGGTCTATGGGTCTGTCCTGTGCAGTTCTAGGAGGTTCACCCTCCCAGGCTTTGCCTTCCCTCTTTGGGGAGGAGTAAGTTTATTGCTTACTGCCTGAGGCACCCCTACCGGGGAATGCCGACGGGGCTGCCCAGGCAATTTTTAATGGCCAGAGTGCTCACTTTCTCGGCGCGCTGGCTTTTCAAGCCCTACTTTCCCGACCCGACCTTGGGTCACATCTTACCTTGTGGGAGTAAGATGAAATGGCCTTGTGCCTAACCTGGTGAAGAGGAGGTAAATAATACCCATTAGTAGCCTTGTGTAAATTTAACCAAACCAATTTGTCACACACATAGGCAAATACAAATGCATGCTTAACGACTGCTAACTTGAGAGTAATCTTAAAAGCTAACAGCACACACACACATACCCCTCGTCTTTATACAAGAATACTTAGGATTTATTTTTACTTATTACTGCAAATAATTTAACAAGAACCCAATGATATAAGTAATTTAACATTTATATTTTATACAAAAACTCACACACATACATAAAAATGCTCATGTCTTATTGTCTGTTAATTACTAAGTATAAATAATTTAGGAAAAACTTAATATTTTTTAAACTTATTATATTTTACAAAACATTCATATCCACACAACCACTTTTATCAAACCCCATCGGTCTTATGGTTTATTATTTTTGTTCTGTAAATGTAAATATTTTAAAAGAACCTTGAATAGTGATGTCGTTTTGATGAATCAAGTTCATAGATTTTGGGTGTGATTATAAAAACCTATATAGAACATTCCTAAGTTTCATGATCTTTTGTTCTCTAAATGAAAAAAAAACAAAACTTCTATTGTCATTTTTTTGTTTTCTCACAACCATACACAATATATAATAATAAAAAAGCAAAAAAAGATAGAAGAAAAAATATCTGCTAGACAGCATCATCAATCTTACCGAATAAATTACTGAGACAAAAGTTTGCAAAAGAGCAAAACTTTAAGTGCAAGTCTAAAAAAGCCGAAAACTGAACTTGTTAAAAAGAGAGAATAGTGAATATTAGATTATGAAAAAAATTCAATTACTGAATTATTTTATCTATGAGAGTTGAAATCTTTTCTCAAGTGACTGGAATTTCTGATCTTTATTTCAGTTAAAAACATTTATAAAATGTCAGATACATTGATGCATAGAAAGTACAGTGAGTGATCGAACTATAGAAATTTCCACAAATTTACTATATAATAGTAAATTTGTGGAAATTTCCATAGTCACCTTAACAAATTTCTATAGTCACCTTAAGAATATAGAAAAGTATATCAGCAGAACTGCAACAATTACAACAAAGCTGAAGATGTCTAATTGTATAAACAAATGTTAATTTTATATAGCAAAATTGTTAATGTTTGGTAGTGAACGTTCTGTTTAAGGAGAGGGAAGAGCCATTGCGCTTGACATTTCGAAGGTGTTTGACAGAGTGTGGCATTCTGGTCTCCTACACAAACTTCAGGGTTATGGTATTGGGGTGAGGTTCTTGATATTATTAGGTATTTTCTTTCTGATCGAAGCTTGCGAGTAACTTTGGACGGTGTATCTTCATTCTCTTTTCTTATCAATGCTGGTGTTCCTCAGGGCTCTATTCCAGGCTCAACACTATTTCTTCTTTATATAAATGATCTTCCAGACAATATTGTTCAGAAAATTAACATCTATGCTGATGATACCACTCTCTATTCTGGCGTTGCTTCTAGCCCATATCCCTCGGATCAGTCGAAATATGCAGCTGATCTAGTTGACCTGGGTTCAGTTGTGGATTGGGGTACGAAATGGCTTGTTTCATTTAATCCAGTTAAGACTCGGCTCGTGTCTTTCAATCATAGGTGTGTCCCTTTTCTTCTTGAGATTCTAATGGGTGGCTTGCTCTTGAGGAGAAATCGACTCTGAAACTTCTTGGTCTTTCATTCTAATCAAATCTTTCTTAGAGTTCATACATTAGGTCCATTTCTCTTTCTGCTTCTCGTAAAGTCAGTTCTCTCTATCGCTCCAAACACTTCCTCACACCCGAGGCTAGCCTCTATCTCTACAAATCTACAATCAGATCATGTATGAAGTACTGTTGTCATATTTGGGCTGGTGAATCTCTGTTCCATTTGAGGGTTCTTGATAAGATGCAGAAACGTGTCTGTAATTTTATTGGCCCAACCCTTTCTTCTTCTCTGCACCCTCTTTCTCACAGACATGATGTTGCTAGTCTCAGTCTTTTCTATAAATACTATTATGGCATGTGTTCTTCAGAATTATGTTATCTATTCCCCGCTTCTTTCGTTCCAGCTCGTTTGATTTGTTGGTCTAGTGGTCTCCATCAATTCGCTGTTTTGATACCTCATTGTAATACAGCTTCCTATTCCAGTAGCTTCTTTCTAAGAACTGCAGACTTGTGGAACTCTCTTCCTGTTGACTGTTTTCCTTCTACCTATAACCTTGGTCTTTTTAATACTAAGGCCAATAGATATCTCTTGTCTTTGCGATAATCATATTTGTTCTTGTTAGCTCTTTACATCAAGTGGCTTCATGCCTTGTATGGAGCGATTTCCATTAAAAAAAAAATGTCGGTGGCCTACTGAATTTATTTTTGACACAAAATATATATTGATAAAGACACTTTATAAAAGATCAAATTGTAAGGCTCGTCATTAAATAGTGTCAGTTTTTTAATGTTTTTCTGCTTTAATCTACATTCACTTTGTGGTGATACTGGCTGATTGATATGAATAATTAGCATAAGTAGAAATAGATTACTA
>OY744519.1:114714749-114762249 GCA_963556195.1 Sepiola atlantica | reverse complement strand
ATGGAAAAATACAGGAATGAATAGAGATGCCAAAAAATAAGAAATATAAAAAAATATATCCGAATATAAAAATAAAAACATGCAGAACTGATATAAATTCGAATAAATAAGCAGAAGTTCACCAACCAGATTTCATCAAAAAGGTATCTTCATGTAAAGTCGCTGAAAATCCTTGTTTGGATAAACCTGGATATAAACTGCTAATCCATTGTTTGAAATATAAATTATTAATCGAATTGTTCGCATATGTAATTGGATAATATATTTTGCATTGTATAGTTATTGATAAAAATAATATATTTTGAAATTATTGATGAAAATACCTATGAATGGGTTGTTTGAAAGTTTACATGAAAACTAACTAACAAAAATATTAATTTAAAGGCCGATTCTAATGTTGGCACATTTCCTAACAAATTTGTTTTTAGAAAATAATTTGAAGGACAAATATGTTTATTGTTATTTATTTTGTTGAAATTGTTTGAAGTAGACAAATGCGTAACTATTATTTTTTATTTGGGGAGTAGAATCCATTATACACGTTCTTTAACATTCTAATGAAATAAGCGAAAAACAAATTTGAGTTATGTTTGAATATAAATAGGGATGAAAGCTCTGATTCTTTGTTGTGATATTCCTTTTCCATCCATTTTCTCTTTATTAAACAAACATTGGTTTGTTTACAAAAGCAATTTCTATTTTCAAAACTAAATTCAAACATTTGCTGCTGAAAGTAATTAGTTTTCACCATATTCCAAACTGAATACATCTGCATGAATAAGTAGGTGTGCACATGTGTGGCTATAATAAGTGTGCAACTTCTTGAAGTATGTCAGTCAATATGCGCGATAAATACAAAGAATTATGCATATTCTTTAGAATTTCATGTGTATGTAAGTGCATATCCATTATTGTATGTCTATCAACTTATCCATGAAGAAAGTTATCAAATGTTGTAAAAGTTTTCTAGGCAGATTAATAATTTTCTTTTTTGTTAAAACGTTTTCCGGCGTTTCTGCCTGGCAATAAGTGCTTGGTATAAAGTTAATCAATAAACTAGTACTTAAATGACCGTATGGTTTATGTTTTGTTAATATAATTACTTTATCCCATTTCACACAAATTCTGATGCCTGTAAGTATAAATAACTTGTTTGAATTGTGTACATGTAAATGTACATCTATACATGGAAGAGGCAGTGGTGCAGTGGTGCAGTGGTGCAGTGTTGCATGCCAGGTTTATTTTCTGTCCGGACTATTTCATTACTTTCGCTAATACCCTTAGGAAAGATATCTGTTCTTTCTAAGTAAAATCATAGACTGGACTAGAGGTCAGCTTTCTGTTATATTGCACACATCAAAGAGTATATCTGTCACCACTAAAGATGCGTATGTGTGTCAGTTTGTTGCCAAGAATAATGTATTCATTAAACATCTCAGTGGAAAAGTTTTTCACTATAAAAATAACTTGAATTCCAAGGAAGAAGGAGGAGATAGGGCTTCAGACAGACCTACAAGAGAAAACAACTCACTACCATTATTCTTGTGATTTTTACTTTGTTTTTTGGTAGAAATTATAACTTTTTAAGACATTGTTGTTGATTTATATTTTTGCTGGGCACCTATGAAGAATACAAAACCATCACGTTTCTTCATCAAAGTACTAATTATTTTAGACTAACAGAATACTGAATTATATACAAAACAAATGTTTGTTCAAAAAATTGTATTCAAAATTTCAGTTAGAGATTATTTCACTTTTCTTATTTATTTATGTTAATTATTTTATTTGTTTTATGGTGCAAAAACAGGCATGTGTTTTTACTGATAATTTGATCAACAAAACATGGTAGAAACGTTTCTCGTTAGAATTGATTAACATTTCTTTTATCAAAATCAATTATAAAGTACTGCAGGTTTACTCATATTTTCGGTTTATAATATTTATATAGTCACAATAAAAAAGAAAGCAGATAACTATATAAATCAGCTAAAGGTAATGCAAAGCATATTCAAATTTGGTTAACTAAGTCAATGAAAATGTGTCTGATTAGAAAACATGCTAACGGATGAATTGGTTGTCTTTAATAGTTCAAATGTTATTTTAATTGGCTTGCTTGAAATTAAAGGCATTGGAATGAAGCTATATGCTTCATGCCAATGCCAAACTTCATCATACCGTCTATAAGTTCCACATCAGACTTGGATACTTATTATAAGACAATTTTGGCATCCATATTGAAATTCAATCTATGTAACTTCCGTCAGTTAATTCTGATTCACTTTGCTTAACTTTAAACGTTTGTTAAAATGAATTAAGTGTACATGAAATGAAAATATATTAACGAAAATTATTTTTGTTTATTTCAGGTAAGTGAAAACAACTGAAAAAGAAATATGAAAAATAAACTCTTCTGAATTTTCTACAAAAGAATTACAAGTTAAAATTGGTAAAAAATTTGATAAAATTCTGGATTTTTCGGTAAGAACACTAATTCTTTTTTTCAAATTCAACAGCAAATCTCACGTGTAAGATACTCAGCTTTGAAATCATTCTGACAAAATGAAAATATACTTAACATTTGACTCTTTTTTTTTTCTAAAACAGAAATCATGTGGAAAGGGGATTTCTTAGAACAACATCACTTCTTGGTGTAGAAAATGCTGAAAGCAATTTAAAAAGATCACAAAATTTGTTTCAAAATTGATCTGGAAAGGTTGACATTTTTGTCAAGACTAAATTTCACATTTTAAATGTGCTTTAGATCTTCTCGAAAGTTTTCTCCATAAATCATAAAGATAGTTTTAGAAAAAATACTATGAGATATTTAATAAATTTTAAATAACATATACATGCATTGATTATCGTGGACACTTTCATGGCCAGAAATGTTTTTTCTACATGTTATATATTCACTATAAGAAATATATAAATAAAGTAAATGCTACTTCTGGCTTCATGTTACATTTTATAGCATTTCGAATTGAGGGCAGCTAATGACTTTTCTCTGAATCGACAAATATAAATAAACTTTGTATCATTTTGTAGAAACGGAAAAATATTTAAATTTTATTCACATAACAATTATGTACACATATAAACAAAACTTGCTTAGCATTTTCCTGTAGTCAAGTGTCTTGTTATAAAAAAATCTATGTTAAGAGTAATTATTATTTTTACTTGAACAAATATGATGGTTTTTAACCCATTCCTTATAAGACATAAAATGCACAATGTTACCGTAACTGCAAGGTTCTTTTGCTTCCCATTTGCAATAGTTACAATGAGCGATTTGCCTTCTCCAACTGAAGTAAACATTATGTCACATACATTTCAAACAATTGCATGGAACAGGAAACTTTTTCAGGGATACACCACACTAACAGCGTGCAGTACGTTTTCATTTGAATCTAATGTTAAGCCATATATAAGTTGATCCAATTGTTTTTTAGTGAAAACTGAATGAACTCAAGCTGTAAATAAGCACATAGAATCTGCTGTTTAATATCTGTGGCAGATTCTCAATGTCAAATTGAGCTTAATTTTTTAATGAAAACAAAGGTCATCAAAACTGCCAATTTCACTGAATGACATACACTTTAGTAGACCATTTTTAACACGTTTTTCATTTCATTTTCTCGTAGTATATTTTCCAAAGTAACTTCTTTGCTGTTTTCAATGCTGACATTTTGTCCCCATTTTTCTAAATGTGTCACAACCCATTTGGAAGTGGATTGCTGACCAAATTTCGATAACTCTAGATTTAATATTTTCGACTAACTAATGGCAACTACTGTTTTTACTCACTATCATCGGAAATGAGCCATTTTTAACATCGGTTCACATGAAACAAAATTTTATCATCAGTCGCTTCATGAAAATATTTTAACAAATGTTCTGTATTACTTGAATCCGGAAAAATGCTAGTACAAATTGCTTCATCAAATTCCTTGTGACAATCACCCAAGAATATTGTCAAGTTTCATTTGTTTTATCAACATGAACATTTGTTGCAATGAAATATTGATTTTGTAAGATTTCTAAAATGTGTCCATATCCACAGGAAGTCTTAAAAGATAAGTTAAAATCCCTGCACTCTTACTATGACGCTTTCCTTCATGAGATGTTATATTATAGTCAAAAGCTATGTCGATCTTCTGACAATTCTTGCTAAGAACTTAACATGTGTTCCATAGACTTTGTACAAGGTTAACATGTCTTCAGCTGTTTCTTTTTAATTGTGACCTTGCTAGCATATCCCATAAAGGCTATCATCCTTTGATGCTGACTTGATAGAAAAAATGATAGTATTTCATCTTTAGGTATCAGTTTATTGATTTCTATTACAAATTTTGGTTTCATCACATACTTCTTAGAACATTTGCAACCATTTTATCATCTCTGTTATTAGATGCATACCTCTTTTACATAACAGACTGTTCCATATTCTGGCCAAATATCTCATTCTTAATGAGCAG
Source organism: Sepiola atlantica (assembly GCA_963556195.1). Lineage (NCBI taxonomy): Eukaryota > Metazoa > Mollusca > Cephalopoda > Sepiida > Sepiolidae > Sepiola > Sepiola atlantica. The sequence continues at coordinate 114,757,771 of OY744519.1, read as the reverse complement.
AAAATCTATGCTTTTGCCCTTCAGGTACTTCCCCATGCAAAAATGATTATCTTTTTTCTAGATACAAACCTCACTGAAGTTAGATACGGTTTGCTATCTATCTTCTAAACTATTTCATTCAACCAGAAAATGTACCATAGTGATGTAAATTGTATCGATTTCTGTGGCAGAATTGGTGTTGGAAGGGATTAATTAATAACAAGCTATTTATGGCAGAGAATGTTTGCACTTCGTATGAGCAAGTTAATATCTACATCATGTGCTGTTTAGAAGAGTTTGCAGTCACTGAATAACTTTGCTTGCTTTAAATTACTTTTTGATTTTTCTCTGCTTGTGAACCTTTTTATTTTTATTAACTTCTGACACTCCAAAATATATGTTAAAGCCTTTAAGAGGCAGTGTGTATGTGGAACGTCACTGATTTTATTGCACTGCTTTTCCAATGTTTCATCACTGAAAGGGCATCACAATAGTGTCATGAGTTCCAGTTATACCAGAGTATGTTATCTCTTCATGATCAAAGTTTTCCATGGCGTCATGCATCATGACCTAGTCTTTTATTATGGGTAGAATAGAGATTCTATGGCAACTTGCAACTTTTATATTTGGACAAGACTGTTATTAATTCTGTTTAGCTCATTATAGTCTATGCATAATCCTAATCTATTCATAGTTCTATGAGCGTTTTTGAACGTAATGCATTGCATGGGATATGCTAATATCGAATGGGGTCTTCCTACAACCATTGTATAACATGTAATAGAAGTTTTAAATAATAGCATCTGGTTGAGTCTGATATAATCAGAATTGATTCAATGAGACAACATATAATTGAAAAATGACTCCCACAATTCTGAACGATTGTTGACTTACCTTATCTTTATATTCTCAGTCAAAATAAAACTTCCCTCTAGATTAAAGTTCATATAATACCATATAGCAGAGATTTCAACCGTGTCATTACTTTTTGCTCAAATGATTGTTCATTTGTTTGGTCATCTTTGAAGCAAAATGATCCATTAGCAATTTAAAAAATTACTGTGGAGAACCTGAACTTAGTCTATCATTCAAACAGTGTCTAACATCTAGTGTTTCCATTAATGCATCAGATATATTCTGCATTCTTCAGATACATATTTAAGTAGATACCATCGTCAATACTATCTGTTGCATAAAAATCTTTAATACATTCGTTATTGTAGAATGTAATGGTTTTCAAGAGATACTTAGTCAGAATTTTTACATCAAAATAAATAATATTCTGAGTTTTGGTTAAAAACATATGGACATGAAATCACCATAATGCTATGCTTATTTTTAGAAGAAAACAAACTATTTTGAAATGACTTAACAATGTTGCATGTCTCATTTGTCTATATCTTGTCCCATAAATAACTGAGCGATATTTGATTGGAGTGCACTATTCTTCTACATGATATAAGCATTTATAGATGTGTACAAATATATGTTTGATAACATGATATAAATAGCAATGAGTGGATTTCATCATCTCTTTCAACATTTCTTGATTGTATTATAATAATTTTAATGAAATAATCTTCATTTCATGACATGAAGAAATTTTATAACTCAAACTTGAATGAAAAATGAACATTTTGAATTGAACATTTATTTGTGTAGCAATTTCTGATTGTAATGTTGAAATCAAATCTAATTAATTTTTTTTCAATTTCCGTTCTTGCTGGGGATGGGGCATCCTACCGGATGTCAGACATTCACCCGCTATTTCAGACACTCCAGCCGATAGATCTTTTTAAGATTCTAACCGTCCCTTTAAGGTGCAATTGTTTGTATCTTTCTTGCACTTGGTTCACCGAGTATATGCGCCAGATAGTTTTTGACATTCTTTTTCATGAGTCCTGTTGCTCCTATAATTACTGGAATTATGGCGATCTTTCTTAGATTTTAGTTTCTTTTCATGCCGCACATAAGACCTTGGTGTTTCGTTATCTTTTTCCTTTCAGCTCTGTTTAAGCCAGCATCACTAGAAACACTGACTTCAACTAGGGTTGCTACTTTCTCCCTTTTGTCCCATATCACTATGTCAGGTTTAACAGCTCTGTTTTCTAGATATGTAGCTGTAGTCATAGTGGATGGTGCATAACTTATTTCCAACTGTTCTTTCTGGTATATGTTCCCAGTCCTTGCTGATATGCTGGATATTCAACTTTTCACAGATGGTCTAGTGAAGACATTTGCACACTCCTTTGTGTCGCAGGTGGTTCACACTCCCCACTTCTGTGTGGCAGAACCTGCACTTGTTATCGTTGCTGAGACCACTCATCTTTTTAAAGGCATTGGTCAGCAAGCTTTGATCTTGGGCAGCCATTATCATTCTCTGCGGATAATAGTGGAGCAATCCTCTTTTCAGCCAGTCTACAGAACCTCCCTTATCTATATAATCCTGGGATAGTTCATCCAGAAAATATTTAGCACGTTGTTGGTTGACCCATTCTTCCAGTTTTCTGCAATGGAAGGTCTTCATGTATTTCTGGCGGCTCTTCCGGGCTATTCCCGTGGCAGGTTTGTTTTCCATTTTTGCCTCATTTGTAAGAAAGTCCTATCTGAAATGTTTAGCAAGTTTTTTGATAGAGGTTGTTCTACTGGCTCTGGTTTCTTGGGTTCTTGGGTTTTGAGAGCTCATCAGATATTGGCCGGTGCTCACTCGATATTGATGGTCAATTACTGAAAGACCCATACCGCATGCTCCTCTTGGCACATACTGCATTGGTAGACACTGGTTTCTGTACATTACTCTGTACACTGTCAACATTTTCCTCGTTTTTGTGTCTAGTCTGTTAATGTCCTTTTGTGGCCAATCAATAATGCCAAATCTGAATGCTATCACTGGCATGGTAGTTGGTTAATGGCAGTTACTTTGTTTTTGTTTGTCAGCTGTGTTTTGCAAATATGTCTAACACAGCATACATATTCTCTGCCAATCTTTTCTCTTATCACAGCATGTTGAATTGAATCGTTTTCTTCTATGCCAAGATATTTGTATGGTCCCTCCTCTTTTAGGTCTTTGATGTCAGTATCTTCATCAAGCTGAAAGTTTTCCGTTTGGATCTTCTTTCCAGCTCTGAGGGAAAACTTAGCACATTTTTGCAGACCAAACTTCATTCCAATATATTGAGAAGGTATGGACAACCTGCAAAAGTCGGCTTAAGTCAGCGTCTGAACTGGCATACAGCTTGAGGTCATCCATGAAGAGCAGGTGGTTGACTCTGTTGTTTGGGTCTTATTGGCAACCTTGGTTAAGGTTGTATGCACTCCGGCTTTTATTCAGTAATTTACTTAGCGGATCTATCGCCAGGCAAAAGAGTAAAGGAGATAAGATTCCTCTTTGGATTTTGATGTCAGGGATGTTTATTGTTCCATTAGTGTGTCTTAAGGCCATGGTCGTTTGCCACATCTTTATATGTACAGCCATGGTTTTCTTGATGACAGGATGGGTCTTATATAATTCAAGGCACCACAGAAGCCATGTGTGTGACACACAATCCTATGCCTTTTGGTAATCGATCCAAGCCATACTTAGATTTCTCTGCCTCTCCTTACAGTCCTCAAGGATGGTCTTATTGATCAACAACTGGTCTTTGGTGCCTAAACACTTCCTCCTGCATCCTGCTTGTTCTTTTACCAGGTATGCTTCAGAAGACAGGGGTTCATAGATACTGTCTGCAACCAGGCCAGTGAAGAGTTTGTGGGTTATAGTGAGACAGCAGAACGCTCTGTATTGGGTATGAGAGTGGTATCACCTTTTACTAGCCATGCTGGTGTGGCCTCTTCACCCCTCAACAGTTTGGTAAAGCAACTACTATAATGGCTATGAAATGCTGTGAGTTACTTAAGTGAAAAATTGGGTATGTTGTCTATGCCAGTTTTTTGTGATTCTGAAATTGAGCAAACTTTCGTTTTATCATTCCAGACGTTTTCTCTAGCTCTGGCTTGCTTTCATTACTTCGAGCTATATCTAAGATCAATTTGGCCTCTTTATTGCATGATCCCTCATTCTTAAACAGAGGCGTCCAGTAGTCTTCTAGCTGTTGCTGTTTTGGTGGCTTTTCCACCATGATTGCCTGTCTTATTAGGTTATTGTAAAACAGTCTTGCATTTTTAAAAAACTGTTTGTTTTCCACTTTCGCCCTGTTCTTGTTGTCCTTTGTTTTGATTCTTTTGGCAAGTGCTGAGATCTTGCCTTCAAGTTCCTTTGCTAAGTTTTTAATCTCCTCTATATTTTTCTTATATTTTAAACTGAGCCTGCAGATGGTGTTCTTCAGCGCTCATGAACTGTAGAGGCAGCAAAGAATTGTTTGATCTGAGACAATTCCTTTTTGCAAAGGTTTAGTATTTTTGAAGCTTCAGTTTCCAAGCTGGTGTTGTGTTTTGTGCTCTGGACTCCCATCGCTTTTGGAATTGAAAGAGTGTTTTCCTGACAATGTAGAGTCCGGCAGCATATGTTACCTGATTCAGCTCCGTGAGGGATATGTTGGATGGAACAAGTCTTTGGAGAGTGATGTTTGCATTTTTTATTGCCTTGGTAGCTCTTGAAGCTTGGATTTTTGGCAGTTTAGGTCTTTCCCCCAGCCTCATCATCTGGACTTCCTCAATGGTATTACCAAGTTCTTCTTCCAAGCTCAATTGTTCATCATCTGGCTCTGGTAATTTCTGAGGTAATGAGATTCAGGTGTTGGCAGTGATCTCGGTGATAGTGGTGAGGAAGAACTAAGGTTCAGTGAGGGGCTATCTTGTTATTGTAAATAGACAGCTGATGGTGGTTGGAGACTTGTCGGGGATTCACATGATAAAGGGGATTCTGGTGGTAAAGTGGCTGTATGGTGGGTTTTCATGGGCCCAGACTGTTCGGTTTGAGCCACAGGTAAATGGTGATGTAGTTCTGGCTGTATCTGTGGTGTGGTGTGGTGTGGTGATCGATGATGGGAATTGTGATGGGGCTTTCAAGTGGAAATTTTTTGGTTTTCTGATTTCGTATAGTTCAGCTCAGCCTCATTGAACATGCTCATGCTGTTATACGTTTGGAAGGTTATTTTTCGGGATGGAACATTTCTCTTGCCTGAACAGAAGTGAAAGAATATTTCACTCCAGGTTTCTGTTTGGTCTGAGCATATTTCATAGTGCATAACAATGTCCACTTTTTTCCCCCTCTCCCATCTAGATTCTTGTCTCCATCTAGTTACTTCTTCCCTAATGGGAAGGAAGTCTTTTTCTGACTCCCTTAGGGATACTTTTTTATAAGGGCTCTCTCATCTTCTGTTATATATATATATATATATATATATATACCCATCTGGGAAACAAGCGATCGTAGGAGGGCAACCGGTGTATTTTTTTCTCTTCGGGGGGGGGGGGGGGTAAATTCTTTGATCTTCTCGGCCAGGATTTCGTTTGATGTCTTGTTCCACTTTTGAAACTAAATTGTTAGACTTATCTGAGACATAAAAGCGGCATTAGCAATAGCAAAAAAATAGCACCTTCTTTTGTGCAACAGACAATCACTGGGCTTTTAAGCATCTCATCTTTCTTTTTTTAGTTGCTGCATATGATGGAGATAGAGGGCCAGGACCGTTTTTCTATATGCCTGATGGCTGACCCTGGTTGGCCTCTGTCATGACTGGAGCGCCACTTCCAGAGGCAGGAAGGTCTACACCATTGTTTACATCTTCCCGCCTGGTGTATAAACAGGTTTTATCCTATGTGCCGGCCTGCCAGTATTTACTTTTGTTTTTTATCATATTTTTTATCAGTTCCACATTGTCAATGGCTTTTAATTTGTTATTTAAAGCTGCTCTCCATTAATAGAGGGGGTGCTCCCATCCGCAATCTGGGGAACGTGTTGGATGGCTTGAGAAGACAGCACACCATTTTTTATATATTTTTTATATTTGGTTAGGCTTTACTTCAAATGGGAAGTATCCTCATGTCAGGGTCTCTGACAAACCCCTATACAGAGAGACGGCATTCAAGTCCTTTTATGTATGTGTGTGTATTATGTCTAAATTTAATTTGCTTTAATTGTTGTATACTGAATCTAAGACAAGACTGTTGAAAAGAAAACAAGTTCTGAAAATCTTAAATAATCAAAAACTAAAGTTTAAACTCCAATTTTGCTAATTAAATTAAAAGACCTGTTTATAACAACATTGAATAAAATAGACAATATTGTATAAGATTCTGGTGCTTGTATAATAAAAAGCCGAAAAACATTTTTTTTTGTCTTTTAGTGTTGGAGAGTAAATAAGGGGCAGGTAACTCTTACCACGAATTTTAAGCAAGATTTTCCAGTAATCAAAACTGATGGCTTTAATTGGCGTTGCACATGTGGCTACTGTGCAAGGAGAATGTCGATTAGATATAAAAGAGTTAGAGTTAGGGTTAGGGTTAGGGTTAGAAAAATATTGTTTGAAAGCTAGAGCTGTTGTGAAGAGTTACCTGCCCCTTATTTACCTCTCCAACACTAAAAGAAAAAAACAACTTTTTTCCGGCTTTTTACTATACAAGCACCAAGATTCTTTGTCAATGGTTATCAAGTCTTTGATATTTTACTTGTCTTTTATACATGATTTAACACTAAACATCATATTGACGGCTCGTGCCATGACTTCTGCAAGGTTGGATGGAGTCATTGATTTTGCAGAATTTTCATTATAGATTATCACTGTATAATGTTCAATCCATGATCACTAAAGGGTTGATTAAAAATACGATTTTAGGGAATTAAATATTTTAAAAGTATAAATGCAAAAAAATACATTAAGCTATGAGCGAATCTATTTGGACGTCAAAACGTTTAATCCAATCTATTTATTTTTACTTTTTTACTTTGCAATGTTTTGTTTGATCTTCAGTGAAGCTTTAACATGTTTTTCTTGATTATGAAAGCAACCCATCATCTCGGTTATGAAATGGAACAGCTTTTGTATTGGACAATATTATCAGTTGATGACTCGGAGCAATTCTTCAAGTTTTTATGCTTTTCAATGAAAACTCGCCTTTGATATCATGATTGCATGTTTATATCAATCAATATATGATCTCGTATTTTCTCAGAATTTTTATGTATTCACGTTTACAATTCCTTGTCAAAATTTATTTCATAAAATACATTTAAAAGGTTCTTGCGGAAGTCATACATAAAAGTTACTTAAACAACAGACACAATATTTTTTATGGTTTTGTTTTGAAAGTTTCACAATGCGATATGCCATTCATTATATTATGTTAATTATTCTCAGTTAGTGTCCAACACAGCATATAAAACGGACATTGAACCGATGACGATGATATTGATTTTTTAATGGAAATCGCTCCAGACAAGGCATGAAGCTACTTGATGTAAAGAGCTAACAAGAACAAATGATTATCGCAAAGACAGGAGATATCTATTAGCCTTAGTCTTGAAAAGACCAAGGTTATAGAAGGAAAACAGTCAGCAGAAAGAGAGTTCCACAAGCCTGCAGTTCTTGGAAAGAAGCTACTGGAATAGGAAGCTGTATTACAATGAGGTATCAAAACAGCGAATTGATGGAGACCACTAGACCAACAAGTCAAACGAGCTGGAACGAAAGAAGCGGGGAATAGATAACATAATTCTGAAGAACACATGCCATAATAGTATTTATAGAAAAGACTGAGACTAGCAACATCATGTGAGAAAGGGTTGCAGAGAAGAAGCAAAGGTGTGGCCAATCAAATTACATAGACGTTTTTGCACCAAGAACCTTCCAATGGGACAGAGATTCACCAGCCCAAATATGACAACAGTATTCCATACATGGCCTGATTGTAGATTTGTAGAGATAAAGAATAGCCTCAGGTGTGAGAAAGTGTTTGGAGCGATAGAGAGAACTGACTTTACGAGAAGCAGAAAAAGCAATAGATCTAATATATGAACTCTAAGAAAGATTTGATGAGAGAGAAAAACCAAGAAGTTTCAGTGTTGATTTCTCCTCAAGAGCAGAGCCATCCATGAGAATCTCAGGAAGAAAAGGGACACACCTACGATTGAAAGACACGAACTGATGATGATAAAAAATAGGAAGAGGAGTGTATTGATGTGATAGTTGAGAAAAAAATTCTCAGCAATATAACCAGTACACTCATCATTATCTAGTTTTTGTTTCATGGCTTGATCCTTAGCTTCATCATTGATTTTGTTGCAAGTATTAGTGTCTGCTGGTAAATATATATATATATATATATAGTAATCTACAGACTGACTTTTTTGCTGTATCACAGCTTTTCAGTGTAACGTGCACGTGACGTGTTATCGTAAGCGACTCCTTGATGTGGTGAACAATGGACAATTAACAATTCCCCTGCTATCAAACCACAATGATGTCGTTTGCATGGCAACCGATAAGGCTGAACTGCCAAGCGTTTTGACGTAAACTCTACTTTGGACCCAGCAAACCACCCCCTCCCTAAATTCTCATTGCAGACCGAAGCCACACTTGAAAACCTGGTCATCCCCTCATTTCAGGTCAGGGTCATCATAAAAAACCTTGACACCTCCAAAGCTTGTGAACCTGATCTTATACTGGTAATAGTAATAAAGAAATGCTCTGCATAACTTGCCCCTGTCCTCTCCAAACTCTACAACAAATGCCTTGTAGAATCTTGCTTCCCTGATAGCTGAAAATTGCCTCTGTGGTACCAGTCTTCAAGAATTCTGGAGATATAACTGATCCTCAGAACTACCGCCTAATCAGTCTACTCCCGATCTTTGCTAAAATCTTTGAATCCTTAATCAATCTAGTGATCTCCGGTACCTAGTTAATGCTAAACTTCTTTCTGACCGCCAGTATGGATTTAGACAAGCACAGTCTACTGCGGATATCTTAACGGTCATCTCTGAATGCATATATCATACACTGAACAAGTAGCGCTTGATATATCCAAGGCCTTTGACAAGGTATGGCATAAAGGGCTTCTAAAAATTCTCTCATATGGTATTAGTGGACAAATATCTAATATAATTAGATCCTTCCTAACCAAAAGAAAGATCCAGGTTGTCTTCGATGGCCGTTCATCTAAGCAACATGACATAAATGCTGGTGTACCCCAGGGATCCATCCTTGGACCTTTATTGTCCTTGATTTTCATAAACGATCTCCCTGATGACATCGAGTTTGAGATAGTTATATTTGCTGACGACACCACATTCTACTCGTGTCATGTGGGCAAAATGGACGCGTACATATCTGAGGCAATGGCTGAATTTTAAGTAAGTGACCTCCACTCTGTAGTGGAATAGGGTCATAAATAGTTGATAACTTTAAATGCTGTAAAGACAAAGCTCCTTTCCTTCAATAAGTACAAGAAACCTCTTCAACCACCGATTGCCATGTCAAATAACACTCTACCTGAGAGTTCAACATTCAAACTCCCCGGCCTAACATTCACAGGTAACATGAATTGGAACCAATACATTGAAAACATTGCCAAAGCTGCTGCAAAGAAGGGGGGCTCTCTCTACCGTGCTAGTAAACTCCTCACACTTGACATTATCCTATATCTCTACAAAGCCATTATCCGCCCATGTATGGAGTATTGTTGTCACATCTGGGCTGGTGCATCATCCACTAGTCTCTCCCTCTTAGACAAGGTCCAAAAAAGAGTCGCCAACTTAATAGGTTCCCCACTATCCACCAAGCTCTAGCCTCTGCCCCATCACCACAATGTTGCATCCTTGTGCCTGTTTTACAAATACTTCAATGCGTTGTGCTCCGATGAATTTGTTGCTTTAGTGCCCCCCTCGACGTTAATACACTAGAACAACTCAACAATCAGCTAAATCTCATCCATTCACTGTGGAGGTCCCCAGATGATGGAGAGCCTTCTACTTCAATAGCTATTTTCCTTTTGCTGCCACCCTCTGGAACTCCCTCCCTGCTCCCTGTTTCACCGACTGTATCGACATGCAGAGGTTTAAAACTAATGTAAACCGACATCTCACTGCACAGCTCCCAACTTAGGATGACACCCACAACCTACACCCTAATTCTTACGTCTACAGTGGTGGCCTGCCTTGTTTGGGGTGAAATATCTTTAAAAAAAAAAATTTTTTAAATACCATCTAATTGATAGTCAGTAGCTCTAACAACCAGGCCATGGACAGGCACTGCTAGTAAATGATATCTACAATGTTTTTATATAAACATTGACCGCCCCTTAACAGTGCTCTATTTGTTTATTTACCAAGAGCTTTGCATTATGCTAAAATAGAAGCAGGCGATATCATTAAAGACAGTGCTCAACCTGAGAAGAGATGGGTTTATATATATATATATATATATATATATATATATATATATATATATATATATATATATATATATATATATATATATATGAGCCAGAAACACGTGTCCATGGATTATTTTATGTATGTATAAAATTAATAAATATATATATATTAAAGAAAAATATGTCCTATAAAGTTAAGGGCAACTAATAATGAAATTTTCTGCATCTTGATCACTTAGGAATGAGACAATCGAAATAATAGTATGCAAAAAAAAAACAACAACGAACGCTTAAATCACCAATAAAAATAATTCCATAAAAATACATATAAATATATATGTATATATATATATATGCTATAAATGGGATGCCTCTGTATTTCTGTCCATCAGTCTGTCTTGCAATGCAATTTAAAACAAGGCCCTATACTGAGATCAAACAACATTTTATGAAGAATTCAATGGTAATAATGTTGTATTAGGGTAGTTTACACTGATATTGTGGGGGTCAGTGTTCATCACAAAGATACATACACAACAAAAACAAAATGCTTTACTTTATTTTATTTTATTTATAAAAATTAAACCACTTTTCTCAAGTAAAATTTGATGGGCAACCCAATGATGGCAATTATAATTCAATCTGAGCGCTTCATTTTGAGGAATTTTTATTCTGTTTCCATTTTCTACGATATAAGGACACTTTCATTACCGGACATCCGGGTGAGTCTTCTAGTAGTTTTTCAGTTTATAGGTTTTCCAATGTCATTTTGAAATCTGATAATTACTATGCTGATTATATATTAAGTTTTGGGATTACTTTTTAAGAATATTTTAAGGAGCATCACAAAACAAGTCTAGTTTTTCCTAGGCTCTTCTCTAGTCATTAAAAGATGAAATATATGTTAACCAAAAATGAACTTTCTATGCAGCATTTGCACAGGTTTGAGAGATTTAACCTAGTTCACAGAGTTTTAAAATATTATATAAACATTTATTTAAAACTTTTTCACAATGTTTTTTTACAAACCAAGTCTTTGCACAAACACTACTTTTTCGAGAATCTATAGAACTATATAAAAATGTGCAACCTACAATCCCAGTTTTGGTACAAGTGATTAGCTGTCTATCGTCAACAGAAAAAAGAAACCCCGAGGAATTACTTTTACTTCATGGTTTTCATGTTGGAAAGACACTTTCTCAACTGATGTTTCCCATAAGGACGATGCTTGGAAGACACAGTTATAAAGAAAATTAGGATCAGAACAACAGACACATTACATTAATTTTATTCTCGCAAAAGAAACAAAGATTTAAGCTTACCTGAAACAGTTGAACCGCTCACAGACATTTTTAGTATTCAGCAATCGCTTTTCAACATCTACTGTAATTACCTAAAATTGACAAACAACGATGCTGACGACTATATTACCTTTGCTGGTTATGTAAATTATGAATGCAGAAAATTTGAAATAGAATCCCTCACAGGGGATCAGTTTAAACGTCTGATATTCATTGCAGGACTACAATCGCCACAGGATTCGGACATTTGTATGTATTTACTTTTAAAACCGGACCAGGATAAAATTGTCACAGTTAAAGCTCTCACTACGGAATGTCAAAGTTTATTAAGCCTTAAACACGACACTATGATGATACAACAGTCCAGTAATCAGTGCTTTCTAGAATTGTGGAGAGATGCATTTTCTGCGCTTTTGTCAATTTAAGAAGAAAAGTACCAGGAATGCTTCACTTACGGACATAAAGAAGGATTTTGTATTTCTCAGAAAGGCAAAACGACCAACACATGCAGGTCATTTAAAATTGACACAAGAAATTCAAGAAAAAAACAGGCTGGAAGAAATCCAATTCAAATTCTGTTTCTGCAACATTCAAAATCGATTTTGAATCACACAGAAAATTTATTGTAAATGACATTAACCTCATTGCATGCTCCATGTGGAAACATATTGGGAATCCCGTGTTAACAGAAAGACATCACATAGCTCGAAGTGTGTCAAGCAACACAATTCAGCTGATGGATGAGTTAAACTGCAATGTGTATCTTTTAAAGAAAAAAACATTTTCTGGAACATGCTATCTCTCTGATAATTATGATTTAAATTTGCTTCGTTTAGACTGGATAGAGGAATTGAATCTTTTTGATATTCCTCTCAAGCATGTTTTGAACACTTTAAATCTTCCTTCTATTTCTTGTATTGAATAACAATTCATGCAATACTCAAGGCTAAATTTAACAATATTTCTCAGGAGAGTCTAGGATATTGTACCAATTCAAAGTTTACTCCTAAATTTAAGTCTGATGCAAAACCGACTTTTAGACCCAAACGTCCGGTACCCTGTGCTGCACTTTATATAGTCAACCAGGATTTGGAATGTCTGTAAGAAGAAGAAGTACTACAACTAACTCCGCATGGACAGGTCTCATAGTTGTTATTAAAAAAATGAATGGATAGTAAGAATATGTGCTTATCATTCAACTGGATTGGACAATCCCTTAGATGCACATCAGTATCCATTACCTTTGTCAGAAGATCTTTTTGCAAAATTAAATGGTGGAAATCGCTTTTTGTAAAAATGTATTTTTCTGATGCTTTTCTGCAGTTGGAAGTTGATGAGGAGTCAAAAGAGCCTCTGACAATCAACACGCACAATGGACTGTTCAGATTCCACAATTTTTCTTTCAGAGTCAAACCAGCTCCAGCCATATATAAGCGAACAATAGATGCAATGTTCACCAGACATTTGCAGCATTCATCGATGATATCATCGTTTCAGGTGCTGCACAATATGCACTTCTACAGCGTTTGATTTCTACATTTGAGTGAATTCAGCAATATGGATTTCATGTAAAAGCTGAAAAATGTGAATTTTTTCGAACCAAAATTAAATATCTGCGATTTATTTTTGACAAAAATGATGGTCAACCGCCAGACCCAGAAAATATTTCAGCCATTAAAAAAATGCCAGCATCGGAAAATATTAAAACTTTACGTTCTTTCCTTGGCATGGTTCGTCACTACAGTGCATTTTTTCCAGAACTTCATCTAGTTCGTGTCCCACTCAACAATCTTTTAACAAAAGCTTGTACCATGGAAATGGTCTACTGAGAGTTGATCTGCCTTCAATAAAGTAAAATCATTTCTTTCTTCAGATATATTGCTCATACACTACAACCTATCCATCGATATTATTGTTGTTTCTCATCCATTTTGTATGGTATTGGAGATGTCATTTCACAGAGGTTTCTTGATGGCAACCAAAAAGCAATAGCTCATGCATCCAGGTCACTGACACCTGCCGAGCGAAACTATAGTCAGATAGAGAAGAAAGCATTGGCGATAATTTTTACCAAAGAAAAATTCACAAGATGTTATATGGTTATCACTTTACCTTCATCACAGATCATAAACCTCTTGCTAGCATTTTCGGATCCAAGAAAGGTATCTCAGTCTATACAACTTACTTATGATTTCTCCATCAGATATTGTTCAACCGATGGAATCGGACATGCAGATGCTTTATCCATATTCATGGATAAGCAAACCTAAGTCAATATTGATTCAGTTATTTCAGTATTATCTGTGGAACCAGAAATTATTTTAGTGCTCGCAGCAACTGTCAGAGCACTGCCAATTACTTCACAAATGATCAGCAAGGCTACAGCTTCCGGTCCCTTACTCCAGGCAGTGCTGCACTTATACTGTACAAAATGGCATAGGGCATGTAAAGACAAAAAGCTTTAACCCTTTTCTCAGCATCAGTCATCATTGTTTGAGGTTGATGAGTGTATTCTTTTTGGAGAATGTGTGATTGTTCCATTAAAATTGCAAAATTCTGTATTAAAACAATTTCATTTTGGACATAAAGGCAGATGAAAGCATTAGCACGTAGCTATGTCTACTGGCCAAACATGGACAAACAGTTAGAAGATCTGAGCTATAACTATACAAAATGTCAGTTAGCAGCAAAACCTCAAAGAAAAGCCAAAGCTTTCTCTTGGTTCATTATGCATTTACTCTGGTCACGTCTTCACATTGACTTTGCAGGACCCATTGATGGAAAATATTTTCTACTACTAGTACATGTTACAGTAAATGGCCTGAAATCTTTCCAGTGAGTCACATTACGTCGAAGGAAACTATTTAAAAATTACAACACATTTTCAGCTTATTTGGAGTCCCAGAAACCATAGTCTCTGACAATGGTACTGCTTTCACTTCAGTGAAATTTTCAGATTTCTGCAAGCAGAATAATATCACCCACCATACGCACACCACCATTTCACCCTCAATCCAATGGACAAGTCAAGCGTTTTGTAGATTACATTTAAAAGAGCACTCTTAAAACTTAAAGAAGAGGGAACTATTCCAGAAATCCCCGATATATTCCTTGGAAGTTATAAAGCTACACCAAACCTAAATACCCCTAATGGTAGTTCACCGGATGAAGCTCCATTGAACCAGAAAGTTTGTTTACCAATGGATCCCATTTGTCCATGTCATGCTCTGAATGTCCAAACATCTACAAGCATTTTTCAAATATTTTAAAAGCATGTCATTCCAGTGCTCCTGCTCATGATTCAGCAGAGAGCATTTCAGACAGCTACGTTCATGTTATTATTTTGAAAATAATACTATTTAAAAGTACCGTTACAATGGCTTCAGCGTCCCTTTCTATAAAAATAAGGGAGTATCACTAGAAGATATTAAAATAAAGAGTTCATCTAGAGAGCTCAGATAGTTCGTATTAATGCTGAGCACAGAAAATAAGGTTTGTTGCTAACTATTCAAATACAACAAATGAATGCTGCTTGATTGTGAATCAATCCCATGCCTTGTTGTTATTTATTCTGACAATTATTTCTTCTACAAATCATTGACAATTATTCTTTCCACAAATCAATCATTTCTGTGGGTTTACAAAATTTAAACATTCTTACTTGACACAATATACTCTTTCATATAAATACTGTACTGCTCATATTTCCTTTATAACTCATTATTCACAGAAGACATAGTTCTCTTCTAACATTACTTTCATTCGGTATTTTGTGCCCATCATAAAGCAAAATAAAAGCTCTCTACTGAAGGATGAGAAAATCTATCAGTTTATTCAAATCCCTTTTGAAGTTATGAATAGAAGAGTGAATATCAAGGAGAAATACTATTTTGGCTATTTTGATGATAGTATGATATGTTGAATGACAAAGAAATCATGACACTAATGCGAAAAACGTTATTGGGGTCGCAGAAATAAGTGTATTTTTTCTATAAAGGCTATGGGGTGGAAAATTGGCAAGAAAAGACAGGACTTACCAATGTCGACCATTACTAGATTTACTTGTCCATTACAAGTGCAAGTCCCTAAAAACATATCTGACCATTTTTGCATGTCATTCTCAGTGGATATGTAATTTCCAACCGAAATATTTTCTAGATACACTACCAAGAGTTCTTCTGTAAGTGGTGAAGTGAATAATACAACATAGGCGAACCCAATTAGACTAAAAAAAAATTTAATAATCACAAAAGTACATTTAAAAACAAAAATCATAGATATAGGACATCATTATCTAAGCATTTTCGAGAACTTAAAGATAGCAGATGGTCTCCTGTAGTTGAATGAAAAATCTTGAGGTGGGCTAAGGTTTGTAGATTTTTAGACAAAACATTTATGTCTGAGCAAGAAACTAGAAATCTTAAAGTTTAAAGATGTAAAAGAAGTAATAATGTTTAGAATAGTTACAAACTGAACACACAGTATAAACTACTAATTAAAGATTGAAAAACAGTAGTAACCCATTTAAAAAAAGCATCTCAACTTTTACTAAGATTTTTTAAAAGTATATTGGCTGTAAATAAAGAACCGGAAAAGCTTTTATAGTGGTAATATAGAATTTGCATCTCATATATTAATATGTAAAGGAAGAATAAAAATAAGACAAGACTACAAATAGATCACATGGTTGTGCTGAGTCAGCATAGCTGAACTATTGTGGCTAGTGTCAAGTTTTGTTTGTTTGATCTACTGAGAAATTATTGGTTGATGAGGATAAATAAGAATAGAGTGGTGTGAATTTGGGCAATACAATTAATTACTTTTATTCATTGGAGTTTGTGCGGACATTGTTTGCTTATAAATTTACACATTTAAACTGAAGAATTCCTCTAGAGAATGAAACACAAACGTGTATGTGTAGTTTATTTGTCAGAAGTATATTTTATACTACTACAATGCTCTACTAGGATACTGAGCACTGTTGAAGTAAGTATTGAAACAAAAATATATACATAATATATTACTTTATAATATAAGAATATATATATATATATATATATATATATATATATGGGAAGAGAAGGATGAAGGTAATCCGACGTGATGGTAAAATGAAAAAGGAAAACCAAAAACTGGATGTTTTTTTATGTGTACATCAACGTTTCGTCTTTATTTATAAGACTTCATCAGGATGATGATATAGGGAAAAGATATCATGCAAGCACGGATACATGTAGGGTAGACATGTTGGGAAGAAAAATAAAATAAAATGAAAAATAATGGCAGCGTCTGGCTGGACGTCCGTACTTGTTAGAGAATGAAAAATGAGTGGGAGAAAAAAAGGGGAAGGGTGGAGGGAGCAAGGACTACTGTGGCTGGCGATGAGAGAAAGAGGTGGGGGATGAGCAGGGGTAAAATGGATGGCAGAGAGAGATTGGAGGAAGAGGGGGAGGGAGCCATCTGGTCAAACACCCCCTCCCCCTCTTCCTCCAATCTCTCTCTGCCATCCATTTTACCCCTGCTCATCCCCCACCTCTTTCTCTCATCGCCAGCCACAGTAGTCCTTGCTCCCTCCACCCTTCCCCTTTTTTTCTCCCACTCATTTTTCATTCTCTAACAAGTACGGACGTCCTGCCAGACGCTGCCATTATTTTTCATTTTATTTTATTTTTCTTCCCAACATGTCTACCCTACATGTATCCGTGCTTGCATGATATCTTTTCCCTATATCATCATCCTGATGAAGTCTTATAAATAAAGACGAAACGTTGATGTACACATAAAAAAACATCCAGTTTTTGGTTTTCCTTTTTCATTTTACCATATATATATATATATATATATATATATGAAACAGTAATAAATAATATATATCTCCTATTATTATACTAATGCTTAATGTTTTTTTCCTATATATTTTAATCATACAAAATGCAGGCTAAAATATATTCCTCAGTTTTGAGATTTAATTAAGTTTGAAAAACCTTCCATTTTAATTGTTCTAATTGTTCTTAATTTGTAATAAACTCTCCAAGTGACCCATCTCTTAGTAATCTTCTCTCTATCACTCTCACCCTTTCTTACTGTATGTTGTGTGACTCCCACTCTTATTTTATACAGTACTATCTCTCTCTCTCTCTCTCTCTCTCCGTGTTTATTAACAGCCAAAGGTAATAAATAAAAGATTGGAACGATCAATTAAAAACAAAAGAAATATCACCACAGGTAGCAATACTATTTCACCTGTAGCTGAAGATGAAAAAGAGGTAGAGAGAGGGGTATATATATATATATATATATATATATATATATATATATATATATATATATATAGCAAGCAGGAATAGATTCATTTTGTATTTTGTTCTTTTTATCTTTTATATTCAACTTGCTTTGCAAACTCGGTTTATCTTTCAAACTATATAACCTGAGTTGAATGGGTAACCGATAAGGTCATATTTTTTCTAATATATGTATATATATACATAAGTTTTTTAAATTACATTTGAAATGTTTTTAATTTTGAAGAATTTTTTTTATGTGTTCAAGCATTTAAAAAATATAGTAAAACCGCAGTCAATATTGATATACATCAATATTGACTGCAGTTTTATCACATTTAAAAAATGTTTGAACACATAAGCAAATTAATTTGAAAAAAACCCCAATAATTTTGTATAATATTTTGTCCTTGTTTTCACAGTTTCATAATGTAATTCTCATGGGTTTTACCGATATACTTCATTGCAACTTTTACAATATTTCATATGACAACTCAGATTGAAACATATTATTTCTCAGATGAGGTGAAAGGCACAAGATTCAAATTACATTCTTCAAATATTCGTAATGATATATTTTCACCCTTTAATTATATTTTTTAGTTTTCACATAGTAGTAATTAATTTCATAAAGAATTATGGTTCTATCTGGTGGAAGATTAATCTAAAAAAAGTTTTCAGTATTATTTGAACTTGTGCCTCACAAAGTCAATTTTTTATACTGCATTTTTCAATTCCATTATTCATTTTATGTAACAATTTTAGTATTTTCATTTTAAATGTGTTATGATCATCAATATTTGCTGTAAGTAGGAAGACGTTCTAGATGATAATAAAAAGTTAATTGCTGCACAAGCACACACAAATCCAAGTGCTCTACCGTGGCTTAGTGGTTAACTACACTGACTCGATACCTAGGTGTACCAAGTTCAGATCCAGTTCGTTCCACAGAAACACTTTCATCAAACCTACACTTGACCTTGTTTCTAACCTCCTGGAGAGGAGGTAAATAAAATAACTATTTCATTTTATTTTTGTATTTCAATGGTGTGAAATTACAAGTAAATCCTGACTAAATATTCAAAATTACATAATGTTCAAAGCCCAAATAAGATCCCCTCGGTATGGCTAACCAACACTGGCTTATACGAGGAATGGTGCACCTTCTCCAAGTGATGTTGCCTCTAGTAACAGCACTAAGCTGGATACTCCACCAGACTAGATGAATTCTTGTCCTGGAATCCGGTAAGACCACAAGAAAGATATACTATAACATAGTTAGCTGGTCAATTAGTGAGAGGAAAATTATGTTCCAAACTTCTTTACTAACTCAATGTTTGACAGGTAAAGGGGAAATTAATGGAATATTCAAATATCTATGTATCTCATATAGAGATCAAATGTTAGCCCCAGGAAGAGCTCCCTTGATTTCTGAGAACTTCAACTGAAGTAAAATGAAACAAAAAATATATATATATGGAAAATGAAAAACCAAAATTATTTATATATTTATCAACGTTTTCGTCATTATTTCAAGTCTTTCTCAAGATGATTGATTTGAAGAAATAATATACAAGTACAATATTTGAAAATATTTGGTGCATTTGTAATGTGAAAATAATTTTTTTCACACAGAACATAGTCGGTAGAATTCAAGATATGTGATGCGATTATGTGATGAAAAGAATGTTTTTGTTTGTTTTTTTAACGAGCTATAGCCATAAGAATTAAAAAATATGTGATGCATTTATGAAATGGAATGAGTGTTTTGGTTTTTTTTTGTTTTTTTTGGTTTTTAAATGTCGATGTTATGCACAAAGTCCTGTTGGGAATGTGGCACCAAAAAGCTAGCCTGAATCGAAACTCAAGTTCTGTTCTGTTAGTATAAGTTTGCTTATTAAAGTAGATAAATTGTAGAAGCCGTTCCGGTGTTTAATTGTGTTAGAATTTATGATGAGTGCTTGTTCAGGACGTCTTCACCGAGATTTATTTTAAATGATTTAATGAGTCAAAAGAATGATCATGCTGTAATGCATAAGAAAATAGTGCAGTTAGGGAATTGTTATTTTTTTATCTCTTTTATGTTCACCAAGCCTTTTCTTTAGTTCCTGTTGAGTTTCACCAATATATATCTGCTGACAATTATTGCATGTGACAGTATATATACCTGCATCTGATGTGGGTTTTTTTTTTTCGAAAATCACACATTTTGTATTCTAATGGCTATGGTTC
This sequence comes from Sepiola atlantica, assembly GCA_963556195.1. NCBI lineage: Eukaryota > Metazoa > Mollusca > Cephalopoda > Sepiida > Sepiolidae > Sepiola > Sepiola atlantica. The sequence goes on along the minus strand of OY744519.1, from coordinate 114,737,667 downwards.
GTTCAAAAAAGAACAAAAACATTCTTTTCATGTCATAATCGCACCACATTTTCACATTTTTTTAAAATTCTAACGACTGTGTTTCATTTGACAAAAGAAAAATTATTTTCACATTACAAACGCACCAAACATTTTCAAATATTGTATTTGTATGTTATTTATTCAAATCAATCATCTTGAGAAAGTCTTGAAATAAAGACGAAACGTTGATGAATATATAAATAATTTCGTTTTTTCCTTTTTTATTTTCCATCACGTTGGAATATTATTTGCTTAATTTTCATTATATATATATATATATATATATATATATATATATATATATATATATATATATATATATTGTTGCTTCAACTAGATACATGTTTTATAAATCTAAAGAAACTAGAATGATGGGCTCTACAAGCCCAAATTCTAGTATATATCAAATATTAAATTGTTTTTTATGCCAATAAGTAGTTAAAGCAAAATAAATTGTTTTGGACTATTAAAATAATTTCCAACGCTATTGATAATGTTTACCCATTCATTTATTTATTATTATCACTTATGTTTAAATTTATATTTTGAAATATGACGTAAATCCTAAATCTATGACGTCACACCGAAGCTATGATTATTTTGTTATGGTAATGTTTTAACCTCTATTTATAAGAAAGTTTAATAGCTCAGTTGGTAGAACCTAAGATTAAAGATCTTGAAGTTTTGGTTTCGATTTCCTGTCATGGCATCCGCTTTATTTGTTGGGAATTTATTATTTACTATTCATGCAATATTTTCCATTTCTAAAAGTAGTTAAGATCTTTGATATTTCGAAATGAGACAAATTCTGCAATGCATTTATTGCGTTTTAAAAAATTGTTACTTACAGAAACATGTTGACTAACGGATGTACAAAATATCTATTTATATAAGATTTCTAAGTTATATCTCTAATTTTCAAGTGATTCTTACCTTTTCTAAGAAATTATTTATTATAAACCCAACTATAAAAAAAATAAACTTAAATCTTTTTTCTTTCAAAACTTTTGATAAAAATTAAAAATGCATTCACTTTTCAGAAATAGGTCATCAGAATAAGACAATTTAATCCATCAGACATTTTAATGTGAGGTTTTAAATTCAATATTTATATTGGGAATTAGAATTTTGAAAGATCCATGGTATATGATTTTTTATCATAAGAAGTTATCTAAAGATACTTAACATAGACTTTTTAATTTTATTTCAATAATTTTATTTAAATTTATGTTACTCCAATTGTTTGCATGAATATGATTGACTGGCAATTTTTTTTTACCTTTTTTCATCATATATTTTTTAAGAAACGAGTAGAATGAAAATATCTTATTTAGCTTGATAATATGTCAGTCAGAAAGGCATTTTAAAAATTTAATCTTTCATTTTTAATAATGAAAAATTGTCACATTTAATTGTTATAGACTACTTGATTTATGATATTAAATATGATGATAAATCAGGATTTTGAATATGTAAAAAGAAAAAGAAAAGTCAAAGTTGAAAAAAGCGATCCAAAACCTCTATTTTCTAAAAGTTGGTCTTGGTGATAAGAATGTCCCACTCTAACCACCTGTTAACTCTTGTATGACTTTAAATTTTAAGAAAGCATTTCCTTCTCAGATAAATGTCAGAGTATTTTTAGAAAGTAGCGAAGTATTTAATATTCAATTTCGATGAGTGCACATGTATCTTCAGTTTCAAATTGTAATTAATATTAAGTTACTTCACATATATTTAATGGTTCCACATAGAATTATTTATAAAAGTAACTTTTGTAAAAATCTTGTCAAAAGATTCCTTTTCCATTGAGAGACATACATTCTTATTTGTCCACTCTTCTATTCCCATGTTTGTTATAAGTTCCGGTAATGCTTTAGAGGCATGACTCAATTAAAGTCATGTTTCAAAAGATTTTCCATATGAAAACTCATTTACGCTTTCATAATTTATATACAATATTTATTTGCAAGAAGTTAAGAATGTTATCAGCATTCATTTATGAAACTCAAACTTTTATTATTACAAATGGCTCAAATACTTTATCTCTTCCTCTGAACACTAACCTCGACTAATAATAATAAGTGACAATAGGGATATAGACTAATAATATAAAATAGGGATTTAAATAAATGATGCTAAAAAGGCATCAATTAATGTGTTTTTTTAGTTTTTTTTATCTCACTCCCATAGCCTTAAGATGTGGGATTAAAAAGCCGGCGCCCTAGAGGGAGAGCACCCTGGCCTACAAAAAAGGCCTGGGCAGCCTTGTCAATATTCCCCTTCGTAAAGCGTGAGAAGGCAAAGCCTGGGAGGGTGCACCTCCTGGAACTGCACAGGACAATCCCTCAAACTGGCGTAATCAATGCCTAAAGGCCAACACGGTACCGATCTACTGGGTGTAGCATCCATTGGAACAGATACTATACTTTGATCTCACACCAGCTGAATGTCCAGAAAATGCCTGCAGCAGAAAGAATGAAGAGAAAAAGGCATAAAGGGACGAATGACAAAATACAAGTAGAGGACACTGAGAGTTTGCATTTATACCATTGTCAGTGTCAGTAAGTAAAATGTCTGATTTTCATTAAAAATGCTTGTAAAGTGCATTCATCTTTATATTGAACATGAAGAATACCTGTCCCAGGACGGGGGATACGCAATATGTATAACATTAGTTTTTTTTATTTATATTTTTTTGGGGGGAGGGGGTGCAGTTTCGAGACAACCCCTAAATGGTAATGTTTGCAAAAAAAAAAGATAATGTGCTCACATTACTCAGTTTTGCCTAGAATATATATCCATAATTCATAATAAGTTCATTAGTTTAGGAGTTTGCTCCACACATAATCATTATTGATGCATGTGCACATCGGTCCAGTTACAATTTTATTGCATAATATAACTTAAAGTTTTATGTTTTGTATTCCGCATATTTTAAAAGATATTTCTCTGGGAAGGGGGCAGTTTGGTGTGAGCACATACTCTAAATGTTGAAGTTTAAAAAAAAATTAATGTGCCCACGTTACTGACCGTTTTTCCTAGAATATATATTCCATAATTAATAGTGATCGGTTTATTGTATATATAAAAATATACACCTAAATGGTAAAATATTTCTGAATATTTTAGATGAGGATTGATAATTTGTATAATTTTCGTTATTCGGACTAGATTTCTTATCTTGAGTGTTATCACCAAAACGTTTCGGCCGCTGTAACATCCACCCACTTCAGGTGTATCTCTTCGAACTTGGGAATATTTTTGTCAAACTCTGCAATCTGGATGGAAGTTTGAACAGAACCCGGTATTTAGTCAACGGGGTTGCATGCTCTTGTTCTGTCAGCCATAACTGGGAGAAGTCTTCAGTAATTCGCAATTCTTTGTATCGTCCGCACTGAGGATTGAACCTTCAACCTTCAGATGACCATCACTTTGAACTGAATTTAACTTAGTACTATATTCACTGCGCTACGAGTCCTTGTGGACAGTTCAACAGAAATATTCCCGAGTTCGAAGAGATACACCTGTAGAAGGCCGGAGGTTACAGATGCCGAAATATTGTGATGATAGCACTCAAGATGATAAATGTAGTCCGAATAACCCAAATTATACTGAATGGAAAAGTTTACATAAAAATAATATTCCGATGTTATTCACTGTGTTGTCTAGAAGATATATTCCATAATTCATAATGATTTGTTCATTAATTCAGGAGTGAATCGTATACATAGAAATATATAAACATATACATATGCCTAACATTATATAGAAAGATTTAAAACTCAAATTATTTGAAACCGTACATTATTTGATACTCTGGTGAAATTAAGACAGTGTTTATGTGAAACTTTTATATTCAATGTGTATTGGAAATTCAACTAATTATGATGTGCGATTAGATAGCATTAGAGAAGAGACTGATTATACTAATTGTAGTGAAGTCAATCTTTCTCATACTGTCTTGAAAAGATGTCTTAGAGACTCATTAAAATATCCTTATTGTCTTCTTGTAAAGTTTTCTTTTATCAGCAGAAGAATTTGAAGTCAAGAAAAATAGTTCTGTTAATGATGTCAGGTATAAAGAACCCAACAGGGGAAGGAGGATGAAGGGGAAGGAAAAGGAGGTAAGGTGAGAGTAACACCAATCATTACGAACAGTGTGGTTACATAGAATAAGGTTGTTGCATTTAATTTGAAAATGATAATAATAATAATAATAATAATGATAATAATAATAATGGTATCGTCATGGTAAAACTAGCAGTGCCACAAAAATACTAGTTGTTATGTAAATATGAACATTGCTTAGAGACTGAAACAAAAATGCGGTTAATAATGTTAGCATAGATAAAGCTGAATTAAGTTATAAAACTGAACATAGAAACTATGAAAGTAGAGGAATACATCTTTATTCTTATAACAAAGTAAAATGAAATTTTCCCCTATTTCATTGACTATTATAGTTTTCAAACCAAAGCCTGCATATGCTAATCTGTTCTACCAGCCACAAGGCCAATTCCTGATGCATGTTTTGAGAAAATATATATTCATTTCATTCCCTTTCAAAATTCCTTACATATTTTTTCTGGCTCAGCAATTTTACATAACACAGTCATTTACACAAGAGGTTTGAGGTATTTTCACTCTCATGCTAACATTAACTTTCACAGTCACCCATATCACCAGGAGTCTTCCTAATAGATTGATTCTTTAAGTCTAACAGGATTTGTATTTCATTTTTACAATATTCCTATTGTCTGTTATGTACTTTACATTTTCAACCTAAATAATTATCGCTCCCTTCAAGTTCTGGGTGTTCTGATTTTCTATTCAGAATACTTTCCTCCACATTCAAGTTTCACGAAATATAAGAATAGCAGTTTTGTAATACTAAAATAGTCACTTTGATTATTAAGACTTACACATCTATTTCTTATTATTAAAATTCATTTTGCATTTTCCACATCATACGATTTATGTAACAGCAAAAAAATATGATTACCACTCCAAATATATTACATAATCAGATGTCTTTTCTCCGTCCTCTTCAGAACTCGGTTTCATGGCAAAACAGCCATTCGAGAATAACAGATTACTTTAAGGAATCTATTTTCAACCAGACAACATTTTCCTGCTTGAATTTTAAAATCGTCACTAATAATCATTTGAATTCTTTCTAACAACACATTTCCTATTTTACTTCATTTATTTAGTTAATTTTTTAAAATTCTATTTAGCTTACACAAATATTTTATAGATGCCTCCTTGGGTAAGCTTTTCATTTCATTTTTTAAACTTAAGTTATCCATACATTTGCAGAGCAGAAATAAAGTGTATTTTTTATAGAATCACTCCCATATACAAACTGGGCTCCAAACTGTTTGTGTCTTTTTCAACGAATTGCTCCGAACTTTTCGGGGTTTTTTTTAATATATTTTTGGGGGTGTTCTCCTTTCTATTTTTCTTTTACTTTTTTCTACCTTCTTTTCTTAGTCTTTCTCGATTGCAACATTTCCTTTCTTTTTTTATTTACTTTTTACAGTTGAAACATCTTAAAACAAAAACATCGGCTTCGGAAACTTTTTAATGACTATTGATAATTTGTATTTCTCATCTTTATTTTTCTTTTCACAACGTTTTGATGATCTCACCACTGACCTTCTTCACGTTCAGCTAAAAGGTTCCTAAGTTTGTAAAAGATGCATCTGAAAAAGGTCAGAGGTTGCATCAGATGAAACGTTGTGAATATAACGACCAAGATGAGAATAGTAGTTTCAATAATCCAAATAACCAGAAGAAAAAAAATTAATTAATTTTTTTAGTAACTGATTTTTTTTTCTCAGTGAAATTGACTTTTAATGTTCCTAGTTCAATTTTTAAGCAAAACCTATCCCTTTCATTAACTTAAACACTAACCTTAACTCCGGCTTCCCTCATAAGTAGGGGTGGCCTATGGACCTGTTTTACAGTAACCTCTTGGGAGTCTCTGTTCACACAGAACAACCATAAGAAGCAAATAATTAAATAATTAAAGATTGGGGTCTGAGATTTCAATTCCAGGGCACATGTTAGCTAGTATGATTATTTCATAGTTCATAGTAGTATCGAGTCAGTAGATTGAATCAGGTAACTGGCACAAGTATTGGACTAATATTATTTTATTTAAATAATGTTTACTTTGGATACAAACTTAATCTTCTATTTTTTGTCATATTTACCAGAGCATACTGAACCTGGATATACTCAGAACGTGTGGCTTCATAGAAATAGCATCAGAACGTGTGGCTTCATAGGAATAGCATCAGAACGTGTGGCTTCATAGGAATAGCATCAGAACGTGTGGCTTCATAGGAATAGCATCAGAACGTGTGGCTTCATAGGAATAGCATCAGAACGTGTGGTTTCATAGAAATAGCATCAGAACGTGTGGTTTCATAGAAATAGCATCAGAACGTGTGGCTTCATAGGAATAGCATCAGAACGTGTGGCTTCATAGAAATAGCATCAGAACATGTAGCTTCATAGGAATAGCATCAGAACGTGTGGCTTCATAGAAATAGCATCAGAACGTGTGGCTTCATAGAAATAGCATCAGAACGTGTGGCTTCATAGGAATAGCATCAGAACGTGTGGCTTCATAGGAATAGCATCAGAACGTGTGGCTTCATAGGAATAGCATCAGAACGTGTGGCTTCATAGAAATAGCATCAGAACATGTAGCTTCATAGGAATAGCATCAGAACGTGTGGCTTCATAGAAATAGCATCAGAACGTGTGGCTTCATAGAAATAGCATCAGAACGTGTGGCTTCATAGGAATAGCATCAGAACGTGTGGCTTCATAGGAATAGCATCAGAACGTGTGGCTTCATAGAAATAGCATCAGAACATGTAGCTTCATAGGAATAGCATCAGAACGTGTGGCTTCATAGAAATAGCATCAGAACGTGTGGTTTCATAGAAATAGCATCAGAACGTGTGGCTTCATAGGAATAGCATCAGAACGTGTGGCTTCATAGAAATAGCACAAGAACGTGTGGCTTCATAGAAATAGCATCAGAACGTGTGGTTTCATAGAAATAGCATCAGAACGTGTGGCTTCATAGAAATAGCATCAGAACGTGTGGTTTCATAGAAATAGCATCAGAACGTGTGGCTTCATAGGAATAGCATCAGAACGTGTGGCTTCATAGAAATAGCACAAGAACGTGTGGCTTCATAGAAATAGCATCAGAACGTGTGGTTTCATAGAAATAGCATCAGAACGTGTGGCTTCATAGAAATAGCATCAGAACGTGTGGTTTCATAGAAATAGCATCAGAACGTGTGGCTTCATAGGAATAGCATCAGAAAATGTCACCCCACACTAGATGATATTACACACAAGCACAATCAAAGTCAATAGTTACCATCAGAGTAACAAAAATAATAGAAAACTATACACTTTGAGAGACTAATACAAAAATGAGAATTTTCAAGACCTATAAGTAAATATTTCTTTATTGCATTTTTGAAGAATGCTTTTATAATGTCTAAACAACGAAAGAAACTCAATGCACATAATTGTCATGATTTTAAATAGTCATCACTATAAAAATGTCAGCAATAGTGGTAAGAGAGGAATCTTTGAGTAGAAATCTTGTTTGAACGTATCTGGTGGAACTCACATGTCCACTGATACATGTATGATAATGTTGAAAGAGTTTTTGCATTCAGTTCACTTGAAAAAGATTGAATTGAGATTTTAATGGACATGAGCCATTACTGATAATATGTGAATCGAGAGAAATAAATGAAGAAAAATGACAAATGCTAATTTGTGCAAGAAAAGAAAAATAAGAGGCTGAAAGAAACAATAAAAAATGGTGCAAAAACGAATTTCGCACTGTCTGTCAAGTTCCATCCCCTGTCACATCGCTGCAGAATTGCATCCCTGTGCTCGTTTTATATGCATTTCCATGAAATGTGCTCCAATGAACTTACTGCACTTGTACTCGCTAAACGAAAATATCCCCGACTGACCTGACTAGCTGAATAGCACCCCGTTCATCGTAGAGATTCATAGAAGGTGGCAGATTTTCTGCTCTGGTAGCTTCTTTCTTTGAACCACTTGCCTTTGAAATACCCTCAGAGTCAGAAGTCCTAATACTGCCACCCAAATCACTGAGTAGTAATTTAATAACAGATCATTCATCAGTAAAAAAACAAACAGACAAGAATTTTTGATTTGTTCTTTTCATTTTCTTTCTCCCTTCTTTTGTTACCTTTGGCTGCCAACATTCAACTCTAAAAAAAGAGAGACAGCAAGAAAGAGAGAGCATAGGGGAATGAATAGAAGAAAAAGTTTGCTCAATGTATCTAAAATAACATCACAATTTCGTGCTTGCCTCGATGGATCAGTCAGTTACTGTGTCATACTAATTTGTTAGTTCAATACTCATTTTTGCTCTAACTTTTCCCCAGAAGGAACGTAAACATTCAAAATTACAATAATAAGCAGCTCGTTTAGTTTTCCTTTTATTATTTTCTGTAATCTATAAAATTTACAGAAATTAGGATGCGGGCAATGCCGAGTATCACTGTTAGTTTTATATATTTCGGAGACTTTTGGTTCTCTCATTGATTCCATCAAAAGAAGGAGAAAATATAGATTGAATTTGAAATGCAGAAAAATGTAACAAAGCGATTCATTTAAAAATAATGCATCAAAATTCTCTAAAATTCTATGAATAAAGAATGTGTTTGCTTTTGTCAAGGTTGACAACTGATGTAAAAGTTTTTTTGGTTTTTTTTTTTTTTTTTTTGTTTTATCATTCCTAAACATTAAATCGTGGTTATGAGATAATGTTCACCTTCCCACATTTGTTTCTATTTTGTCAACCACATGAAAAGTTCTTTTCAATCTGTTGCTGAGACAAAGAGCCCGGATGTAGAGTCATACTTTTATCATGGTATTAGAATGTGAACACAAACAGAACAAGCATTTGAACATTTTGATTCATGTATTAGTCTCATGCGAAACTATTAAAATATTTCACATCACTATGAATGAAGACAAAATTAAATTAAATGTCATGCTTCATGTGTGATCATTTCAAAGAACTTACTTGCATCACTTATCAATTGCACTAGGACGCGATTGATTAAAAAAACAGACAATTTGTTGCTGTGGATTTTTAGTTCATTTTTCAGAGCAAATACAAAACATCATCTCTATTACTAATGGAGATTTGGTATCTATTTGTCTGAAGCCAAGCCTATACTATTACTTCTATTAATCATGGTGAACGTCAAAACTATACTATCTTTTAATGGTCACTTTAGTTTACTATTTCAGATGAATATACTATCTTTCAATGCTCAATTCAGGGGGAGAGGTAGTGTAGTATCTGTTCTGTTATCATGAGACCATCCTGCCAGGCATTATCTCTTCCTTTGGGGAGGGCAGTGTAGTAATGTTTGTTCGTCATATATAGTAGTAAAAATATGCGACCAGAGAGGGCATATTTTTGCTAGTATAATAGAACGGAAGAAATTGTAGTCTTGATTGTGAAGCTTAATAGTTTTTACAGCTTAGCAGTTTCTTTTAAAGCTTAGCAGTTTTTTTAAAGCTTAGCAGTTTTTTTAAAGCTTAGCAGTTCCTTGTTTTTTAGTGAATGCTGATTATTACTTTAATGGTTCACAAAAGGAAAATCTACATTAAATTCCAGTTATTAACAGTAACTATCAGCTTTAATCTGATAAATTAACTATTTTTGCTTTAATTATATGATGAGACATAAATAGAATTAATTTTACTCCATAATCAATAAGTACTTTTTTTTTATCCACTTATCATCTTAGTTACTTGTAAAATCTTCAATTGCAACAAGGCTAAGACTGAAGACCAAACATGAAAAAGTCAGTCAGTGAATCGAACAACATATAACAAGTGTTTATCTTGGCATTAAATACTTTCATTTAGAGAATAACAAATTGTAATAAAGTGAATGTAGGGATATTGATTCGAATTTAGTTGAATATATTAATGTTTAGTTATTCATTTAGACTTCTGTTTAGTTTAGCTGGCGTTGGTTTAGTTTATTTCAAAATCAGATAGATTACTTTATAGACAGGTGAGATTTCTAACCAAAAACAACACAGAATTATATATATTCTATATTCTAGCTGAGAGGAATCTATTAGGTATATTCTTATTTAGAGGAGGACTATATTAAATATATAATAATTTGAGTGAAATGTTTATGTCTTCTCAATGTATCTATATGAAAAAATAAACAATTGATCAGCATCTATATTACAACAAGTATAAAAATACACTTGATAAGGTTTTCAAACATTTGCATATTAATATAGTGACCTTTTTTTATCAATAACAGCCAGCAATAGTCATTGATTTTGTTACATTTTTTACATGGCTGTTGAAATTGATCCCCATAGGTCTGCTTTACTATCATATTGTTTGTCCCCTTCATATAATTTCATCTTCAAAATTGACCATAGGTTTTCAATCTGATTCAGATAGGAACTTGATGGTGGCCACTCTACTATCTTCTCCACTATAAACTTTTTATACTAAAGAAATGTACAGGTAATTTTAGATGCATCTGAATGGGCATTACTGTAGATAAATATACATTTTACTTTAAAACTGTGAGGCTGGTACTTGTATCATTCTAAGACTTTAAATGATCGAATAATGGTTGTCAACACTTTCAGTCCATATACACATGCTACCTTCTTTTAGCCACCGTCTCATCTGCATCAGAGAAAATCCATCAGATCAATTGAGTGTCAATAGAGATTCTTCCATGAAAATTATTTTAGAAAATTTAGTATCATTCATTTCGTGAGCGAATTTTGATGCCTTAAAATATTTGCTGTACTGAGAAGATTTTGCCAAAGAGATTTCATGACAGATTCCAATTTGCAAAGTATTTCACACCTTTTGTCTTTCTTGGCTCACTCAATACCAACCAGTTCAAAGAAATGATCATTGGTCAAAAGTGGTTGTTTCACTATGACTCACTTTACTTTGAAACTGCAAGACTAGCACTTGTATCATTCTAAGACTTTAAATGATGTAATAATTGTCGATACTTCCAGTCCATATAATTATACTACCTTATTTTAGCCACAGTCTCATCTGCATCCAAGGATTTACATGAATATAGAAATTGACAAGTTTTAATTTGACAAAGATTAATTCAATACTTTTGAGCTATTGAATTTTATGTGATTTGTTTCTATTCATCTTGAACAGGCCAGTTCTTGAAACCATTTCCTGTTTTTTTCAATAATCTTGTTATTTTCTGTTTTTCGGTATTTGTTAGATTATTTTTTCATCCATATTTTAATATATATGTATATTTTGAAAAAATGATATTTAGCAGCTTTCAGAAGCTTTAAATTAATATAATTTGAATTTGAATTAAACATCAGACGGGCAATTTTTGTAAATTCCATATAGCTAAAATAATAGCTGTTAAAAGTAGCTAAAAATATAATTAGAGATTTAAATGAGTGTGGAAACTGACTAATTTAAATTTGACAAAGATTAGTTCCGTACTTTTGAGTTATTAAATTTTATGTGATTTGCATATAAACTTGAGACAGGCTGTAATAGACAGATTTAATAAAAGTGATGGGCTTATTTCATGTAAGAAGATTAAGCATGAGTCTTGCTATTGCAATTTAAAAGAGATCAATTCTACTTTTAAATGATCATCTGTCAGTTTTGATTGCCATGTACTCTTACTTTCTAAACTGATGATAAATTCTCAAGGTTTTATCTGAATTTTGATGACCACAGTTCTCTTAATTGACTGGCTGTAGTCTGTATTGATTGGTCAGAAAACATTACTTTCTGAAATTTAAATTTCTTTTATCAGTCTCTTACGGAGCTCTAAAGATTCAATTCTGATCTATAAAAACTAACTTTTATTTTTGTCATTTTTTTTTTACAAATGTTTACAATGATTACTTCCCGTTGCTCACACGATTTTTGTTCTACAGAATGATGTATGCAGATGTTATTGTTTTATTTTTATTATCAGTTAAAATGATTAAAATTATTAAATTATAGTTATGTGATAGAATTTCATGAACTGATTACCATTACTGATTATCATACGATAGTAAAAATGCAATTTTTAACAAAACAATCAGGAGAGAAGAGATACAATTTGAAATTTTTCAATATTTTCTCAGAATCCAAAATAATTCTCGAACATTTCTTACTTTAAGAAAATCTAAATTTGTTTTCTATTTACAAATAAATTAACACATTAATGACAAAGGAGAAATATCAATTCTGCAATTTAGTTGGACAGTTTTTTAATACAGAATTATGAAGTGAATACTTCAAATATTTTATACATTAACCGACCCCCCCTCGTATACTTCTATATTATTATTGATATTCTTCAGCTGTTTCACATTTTCTATGTTCCAAACTTCTTCTCATGCTCGTTACTTTGGTACCATCTGCCATTGGAGACATGATGTCAGCACATCCACGAAAGATCCATTCTAGTAAGCAGATGGTTGCTATCTTAAAACTAGCCATTGCATAGAAGACAATAAATGCTTGCAAAAAGTATTTTGATTTGCTTTTCTCCTACTAATATATATATATACTGAGACTGAAAATGCATTGACATCCAAATTCTCTAGGATCTATCAAGTGCAAGAAAGTAATTATGAATCACAAAATGTTTTCTCTTGTATTTTAATGCAATAAATATATAATGTCGGTTGGGTTTACTTGGTTCAAGAAAAGTGGAGAAACTAACAAGTTGAAATTTCCTTTGGGATATGAAAGCAGACTAAAATGGATAAAAAACATTTACTTTGTGTTCCATTTATTAGCTGAGTCACATATTTTGTTGTAGGTTAAATCTGTCTTCATGAGTTTCATATTGCTTCATACATGATAACTTTTATCATGATGTGCATCTTTTAACTAGAGACAGTGCGCATTCTCAAGTCTTACAGAGTTAGTTTTCTACAGTAATTAACCATATTAGAAAGCATTGTCTGCAGGTTTTCAAATCACTATTTAAACATGTAGCAATTTTCACATGAATACAGCAATCTGTATTAAATTAGATTCACAAAAAGAAATTATATATTTTAATAGTATATCAATTGTTATCAATAATGTGTTCATAAAAAGGTTTGAATAAAGTTTTTTTGTATTTAAAATGTAAACAAATGCAAAGAAAATAATTTTAAATTGAAACTTATTTGACACATAGTCTATATCATCATTGCTGACCTTTCTATTTATTTTTATGATTTTACCATAAGTTTTATTCATTTTAGAATATTTTTCAATATTTATTTTTAAATAACTACAAAAACATTTTATGAATAAAAATTTTCATTCAAATATTTAAAAAATGAAAAAGTAATTTATGTTGATAAGTTTCAAAATTGTCCATGAATTAAAATGAATCCTTTAAAAGAATTAATATAAAATAATTAAGTTCATGAAGGAATTTAATATTATACGACTTGAACTTTATAAAATCGTAATCTTAATTTGTATTACTAACATTATAATCATCACCAAAATTATTTATCAATTAAAAATAACATTACCGACATAAGGGAGTAGCTTTTTAATTTCATCTTTGAATTCAGTGTTCATACATTTTATCATTTAAAACACTCATTTTATGGTATGAATAAAATGCAAGACAGTGTTTGTGTGTGTGCACAATGATTACACAAGTAATTGAGGAAAGACATATCAGTTGGATTGTAAAACTAGCATTAGTCATGAATTAATGAATAATGTACACTCATGCTCACAACCTTATTTGTTATTTATGGATTTCCGGCTTGAACAAAGCTCTGAAGATATTATCAAAATCAAAAATGCTAATACAAAATTAATACCACCACTGGATTTCTCATGAAAGTTCACTGGAGAAAAGTTGTTTTTGATCTTGATATAGGGCTTCTTTTTTTTTTCAAATGTATCACTGAAGATCAAAAGTATATTATTGAAGCTTGTGATTTAGTATGTTAGTTCAATGGCATAAAAACTCTTTTTAGGTTATTTAATGTCAACGATTTATTATGAATCATTAATTGAAGATAAGAACGAGGCTAATACCACAGTGTATTAAGTGTGTAAGATAAAACATTAAATCTTATGTGATGCAGATTTCCAATACCATCTTTGAATGCCAGTTTATTATATTTGGAAAAATCATTTTTTTGAATTACGCTTCATTTAATTGCACTACATAAAATAGTATATTAGATATACATTTCTATAAATACCTATGCATAAGATCTAATGACAGGTCATTATTTAATGATATAGAGTTATCACAACTGCTGGGAATAAAAAATGTCCAAGAAACCAAATCTTTCATTGCAATTAGAAACAAAAATATCGATCAATTCCTGATGTTGCACGAAATGTGTAAATTTTCAGTTCCCCCCTATATTTATTAATCATTCATGGAAAATTATGCCTGGAATGAAACTGTGTTCTGCTTTTGGTCGTGGCTTTTAGTTCTTAATGAAAATTGCCACTTTCACTTGATTATCAGATTTATTTCCTTTTAATGTTAAACATCAATTTTGACCAGTATTCAATTATTTGGATGCTGCCTTTGATCTTTAAAAAAAAATTGCACTATAATTTTTAACTTAAAAAATGCATTTATGTAATGAATTTGTATAAGTTTAAGGATGTCATAGCCATAAACTCTAAAACTTTAAATCAGATGCATAATGTCTTACTTCTTCAAACATCATATATAAAGGCAATGTTTTTTTACATAATCTCTTCTTATATAAGCTCAGAGATTATCTTAAGTAATACTAAGATATTTGTTAAATTTACTTTCGTTTAGATCTGTAACATATTGCCCTTATTGTACTTTGTTAAATCATCTACAAAAGACTATAAAGTTCCTCAAATAGTCGGGTATGACTTATAATTATGTGCCAAGGAGCCTATTTTTATATCTTCATTACATAAGACGGAAACGCATCTTCATCTGCAGGTTTGTTCACAAATGAAGATTCGAAAATAAAAAGAAAATTTTTTATTGTTCACTTTTATTGCAGATAAATATCGACATTACATTACTCTCAGACTCGTTTCTTTATGTACCGTGGATATCCCACGGGTCCCATCAGAGTGAGTGCACAGGATGTCCTCGCAACTCAGAGACAATCTTTGCTCTGATGTTTTTAGTCACTGATAGTATTTCTCACATATTTTCATGCATTTTTTCTCCAAACAACAAATGAAAATTGTTTATTTTTTCTATTCAACTCATGAAATGTCAAAATAACACTTGCATTCAAAAAACCCATTCTGAATGACATTCCAATCTTAACCTATATTTTACCAATCGATTTTTGGAACAAAAATCCCCGCTGTCCTTATAGTCACGGCTTACTACTAGTTATCACCTAACACCATTGTTATCCCTATTATTAGTAGTACCATCATCATTTTCATGCTTCCGCATAGATAATCTCGTTATAGACCGAGTTATATCTAAGCATGAGCATTTTCACCATAAAATGTAGGCGTGAAAAAGATATTATTTAAATCATCACTTCAGATTAGAAAGATTTTATCTGCAATCTTTGTTTATTTTGAGGTATTACCCATAGCTTGTCTTATCAGCAATGCTTCTTATAAACACGCGCGTTTTATACACAGAAAAAAATAACGGAAAAAATTTAAATGATAAAAGTTCTGTTTTTGGAGCAAATGCACCACCTGACAATCTGAAGTGAAATACTGAAAGATTGTGCTGGGAACAAATCTGTCCTCTAGCAATGCAGATTTACAGTGTACATCTCTGCAGAATCTTGCTAATAACATTAAATGTCGAGGTCAAGTTAAGAACAGGTTGCGGTTTGCCAATTCAAATATCTGAAAGCTACAAACAATGCAGGTCGAACTTGATTTAATTCTGCTTGAAGAAATACTACGAATTTTCCCTAGTTTGAACACATTACAACTGACAAATTCATTTCTAGTTTTCTGTATGTGTTTCAGCATGTGTTCTGCTTTGGAAGTTCCTCCAAAAGTCGAATCTTGTAAAATTTGAAGAATATGTTATGAGCTGAAATAATCCGGAATGCACATACTGTGCATGTGCAAGAGATTAAACAAACACAAACATATTTTATGATGAAAATAAAGACTCAGAGTGAATGTAATGGATTGAGAAAAGTTTTAGTTTTGTAGAGTTAAGCTCAAAGGGTTTTAAAATTGTCAAAATTTAATTTACTTTCGTGGAATCTCTATCATTTTGTATGAATAACATTAACAATAAGAGGTAATAACAGAATTCAGTCAGACGTCCATGTTTCCCGGGCACAAAATACTTCCAATCGATAAAAGACATTGACTGTTATAGCAATAAAGCTTACATGATTAAAGTTATAATGTTGATTTTCTCGACTTAAGGTGCCATTATCATCATCATCATCATCATATTCGGTTCAAAGTTCATTTTACATCCTGACATGTATTGGACTGCTTTTAGAAATTGACTCCAAGCTACCCTATCTCTGCCGGGTCTTTATTTATCCCTCTTTTCCTTCTGGGCCCCTCCTTATAACTTCCTCCCATGTTTTCCTTGGCTTTCACCTGTGAGCTGACTCTGCTACCTCAATTATTGTACATCTAGTAACCCAGAAACTCTCATCCATTCTTTCCATCGTATCATTTTCATATCATTTCTCTTCATGCAACACATGTCCGCAACCATCACTGGCCAGGTTTCACTTCAATACATCATCACACTGCACACATATGCCTCATAGACTGTTCTCTTGATCTTAAAATAATTAACTTTTTTTCAAATTTTCAAAATCTTTTTTAACTTTATGCTCAGATAACACAAAATTTAAATAAATGTCATTAACATGTAAGGTAGACATTTTTAGTAGGGCAGTTCATGCTCCCTTAAGTACCCTTTTGTATGAAAATAAATATATCACCACATAATGATAACTTGTATAGGTAGTGGATCATTCCTACCAAATTTCAAGTTTGTAAGCCTAAAAGTAGTTAGCAGGCATATAGACACACGTCTCTCATATTAGAATAGGGCGAAAAAGAGTTCAAACTTAGTTATAATTATGCAATTCACATCCATGTTTAATGGTTGTGGGATGTAAATAAATTTAAATGGTAAAATAAAAACAAATCACAATGAAAGGATAAACTAGTAAAAATGAATGATAAACTGTAGCCATTTTTTGCTTTGTACTGTTTTGTTAGTTTTCATAGAAAAATAATATTTTGATGTCATGCAAATACTTCAAGTGAATGGTTTAATAATTCTATCACAAATGACCTTAAATGAGATTCTTTAGTTTTTCACTGAAAAAGAAAACAAATATCAAAATAATTCCATTTAATGATAACAATTCACTGTGGCCGACTCTAACTTTATTTAACATTATGATTAGTAAGCAATAACACTGACAAAAAGAAAAGAAGTTATATTTAAAATTGTCTCGAGTAGATATCAACATTGATCATCAGAAAATATGTATATGAAAATAAGGTTTTATTTTTGTGTAGCAAAATATGTTAAATGTCTAAATTTACTTTTTCAATCATTTTTAATATTTTAACTTTTAAGAATGGTATAAGCATTTTGTCTGCAATTTAATCAGTCTAGTAAATCTAACCCTGCATTAAAGATATTGAAATAAATTTTAAAAATGAATAAAATATCGATTTTACATTTCATACACATTCACATAGTGCTTTTAAGGTTTATTTTGTTGCCTTTTCTACAAGTAAACAAACGCGTAAAAATTGCAGATTCATCTAATACATCAAAATTGAAACAGTGTTGGATCATCATTAATTTTCGATGGGTTTTCTCACATAATGTGTGAGAAACAAAGAAGAAAAGAAAATTTGACTAACTATAAAAAGGAGTAACTTGGTGTTCATCATGGATTTTGTGCATTTGTATTCAGTAAACATGGGATGATATTATGGAAGTTAATTCTTCAATGATAATCAAATCATTAGTTTATTCCTCAGAAGAAATGTCTACATGTCTATTATCCATTGAGTTTTACTAAAAGACAATCCTTACATACTGATTAATTGTGATGATTAATCTGAAGCCGACATGTTCATCTAATACATTGCTAGCTAATCGATTTGTCTCAAGTATTCAATATCAAGCATAGATTAATGATTAAGCAAATAAGCTTCTCTGGAACCTGATTTTTCTTTTCGTGAACGTAGAGATATTCAATTTTACAGACAGAATATGATTTATATAATTGTCGCCAAATATATTATTCACACACACAAACATACATACATATATATATTTGAAGGCTTCATACATTTAAAAAATTTGAATATTTTCTATTTATACAGTATGCTTGTTTCAAGTCTATGACCTTATCCAGGTGGTGATTGGTTTGCTGAGTAGAATTAGCAGAGTTTATGGAGAACAGCTATAAAGTCATTGGTTTTATGATCCTATTCATTTTTATATCTCTTTGTGGCCTCTTTTTCTTCTGTGTGAAGTGGATTGTACTTCTTATATTGTGCGTGTGAATGCGTCCGTGTATGTGTAACCGACTAAAATAAACACACTAGTCAGGCCATATACATAGATGATGCAAAATACACAAATACATCTGATAGTTCAAGGACTCGAACTTTGGAGTAACTCCCAAGGAGGGTGTCCTATCAGTAGGTGCATAATACCGGGACTGCTATATTGCCATTTGATGAATGAAGTCTGGACCATACAGTAGTTTTCGGTGTGGTCTCTCGATGCCATATTAGTGGGAACTGCCACGGCTTTTCTTTCTTCAATGGTTTACAAAAATAATATCTTTTTTTACTCATTCTCTCTTCGTTCTGCTCTAAACTCCTCTGCTTACCTCTTCACAATTCCTCTTATTCCAACATGATAAGTCTCAAAACCAAACAAGTAAAAACTCAGAACTCCAACTTCTAACATGGATCCCTACTACCAGATCTCCTTTTCCAACGTTAGGGGTCTACGTTCCAAGCTTCCAGAGGGTGAAATCTATTTACAGGAATCCAAACCTGAGCTATTGTTTCTATGTGAAATGGGCATGGGCCCGTCAGTTTCTATAGATGACTTAATGATCACAGGATACCTTAACTTGACCACTAAACACAACCCCTAAGATGGCCATGGTCATAGAATCTATGCTTACATCAGGGACGATTTTCCATGTGGTAGGAACACTTTCTATGAAGACCATAATTTTCCCTATATGTGTTTCTGTGTTGCACTTGCGCACAGCACCACTTTCATCGTTGCCTTCTATCATCTCTCCCACCGATGGAGTTGCTGTCATTAAGCAAATCTCTGACAAAATTAGCAAGATCCTAACTGTTCATCTTTTTGCAAGCATCCATGTTCTTGGTGACTTTAATGTTCACAATGTTGAGTGGCCAGTCCACTTAAGACCGATGATAAAGGAAGGTTTAATCACAACTTCTCCCTTGCATATGGGCTTACTCAAATTGTTGACTAGCCAAAACATGTACTCGATGCTGATAGACATTTCGCAAATCTTCTTGATCTTCTTTTGACAACTTGCTTTGAACAGTGCACATCTATTGTCCTGTCTCCTGGGATCCTCAGACCACTTAGCTGTCTCAATTAAGATCAAAACAAAGTCCAGCAAGTCCCCTGATTTCCTTTACCATCACAAAGTTTACTGATATTCAAAAGCCTATTGGGACAACTTAAGACTGAAATCCCCTTTAAATCTATCTTCAAAAAGAATGTATTCTGCATAGCATCTGAAATATTTGAGTGGTTTACCGCTGATATTGAGAGTGTTATACCCTCGAAAACATTCCAACAGAGACCGAACAGTCAGCTATGGTATACCCCCGAATGCACTGCCACTATTGCCCACAGCAACCACTAAACTAAAATCTCCTTTAATACTGCATAAACCACTGCAAAAGGGTTATTGAAAATGCTAAAGAGTCTTATGCCCAATCAGTTAAGTCTAGAATTGCTGATCAGATGCTTGGCTCCCATGAGTTTTGGAAAATAATAAACAAGGTGCGAAAAAGATGAACCAGAGGTGATATCCTCAGCATGCGACATCCGAATAACTGTCCATGAGGCTGTCAAACTTATTAAGAACCTCGTTGTCAACAAAGCAACTGGTCCTGACAACATTCCGGTCATAGTACTCAAGAAACTGCAACTCAGCTGTTTAATCGTTGCTTAAAGGAGAAATGCTTTCCATCATCTTAGAATACTTTGTTGGTCTGCTCGGTATTGAAAAATACTAGAAATCGATCCTTTGCATCCCAGTACAGACCGATCAGTCTCCTCTGTATCATGAGTAAGTTGCTTGAATCTGTAATAAATCAAGTAGGTGTCAACCACCTCACCAAAAGCAATCTTCTTAGTGACAAGCAATAAGGATTTTATCCTGCAAGGATCTACAGCTGACGTGCTGACAGTGATATCACACAGGATCAGCAAATCTATCACAGCGGCTTCATTTCTAGGGTAATAGCTCTTGATACAGGCTTTCAATAGGATTTGGCAGAAAGGTTTTCTCCACAAGCTTGTTAGGTATGGAATATTTAGAAATGTCCTCTCAACCAACAAATCCTTTTTCTTCGATAGGACTATAAAAGTAATTGTTAACGGGTAAAATTCTGAAGTACATAACATCAATTCCAGCATGCTTAAGGGATCCATTTTGGGCCGAACCCTATTTCTGATCTTCCTAAACGATCTTCGAAATCATATTCTGAGATCATTCAACATCTATGCTGACAACACAACTATTTATGGAAACACTTCAAAGTGCATTGATGATCAAAATCTTTCTGACTCTTTCTCTTCTGACTTGGAGCACGTGGTGCAATGGGGAAAAAAGTGGCTTGTTACTTTTAACGCCTTGAAAACCAAGCTTCTCTCTATTCACCACCAATAATTGGATCCTCACTTCTCCTCAGTCGAAATGAACGGTTCTTTCCTCAAGAAAACCCACTTGTTTAATAAGCTTTTAAGACTGAAATGGAAGCTTGTATAAAAGTTGTTTCTACAGTTGCTGGAAAAATGGTTGGATCTTTTTACTGCTTCACTCTCGGTGCAATCCTCTGTATAAGAGCCAAATATGTCTTAAGATGAAGTACTGCCATCATATCTGGGGAGGTGCTGCACAGAGCACTTTTTCTGTCTGAACAGAGTACAAAATCGACTCCGAAATCTAGTGGGGGATGTTCTCTTCTCATCCCTACAGCCCCTTTCACACAGAAGAGACGTTGCGAGCCTTTCTCTACTGTATCGCTATGGTTATGGTAGGTGCTCGACTGAGCTTCGATACATGGTACCCCCCCCTGTAAAACATTCACAGCAAGAACTTGCCTTGTCTCAACCACAGTTGAAAACTTTTCTTTCTCTCTCTCTCTCTCCTTACCCAAAACCAAAAGAAACTTCCATTAACAAAGTTTTTTTTCCTAGAACATCCCGCCTGTGGAACAGGCTACTATGGGTCTGCTTCCCAACCGACTACAGCATGGTCGTCTTCACGTCAAATGTGCACAAACACTTGTTGAGCAGTCCCCTTGGAAAATCAAATCCTCTTAAGTAATCTTCTGCCCATCCCACCCATTGTTCCAGTTCTTCTTGTGGAGGCGATCATCGTCCAAATTACGATTTCTTTAACCTTTATCCTCGAGTGGCCCCCGGGCCTTGATAAGTTGTGACTCTTTAGTAAAATAAAAGAAGAAAAAAATGACGTTTCTGTTATAATAGTCTAACATATAAACATGGAGAACGAATATATGCATACCTACTAGTAAAATCAGACACCACACACATACACACAAATGCACAAAATCAGACACACATTAAAATATACCAACAAAGCACACCTACATTCTCTTACACATAAACGCATTTACACACACACATTACAAAAAGCACGAATACATATGAACACACACATACCGAACAAGACAAGCAACGCACACGAAAATTCACACACAAAGACACTACTATAAACACATACTAAAAAGAGAAATAAATACACATAAAAAATAAACACACTCACACTTTACACAAAAAGATATAACACCTATCAATCTCATACACACACACATACATACATACATACATAAAGATCCAAAGAGGAATCTTATCTCCTCTACTCTTTTGCCTGGCGATAGATCTGTTAAGTAAATTACTGAACAAAAGCCAGAGTGCCTACAACCTTAGCCAGGGTTGCCAACAAGACCCAAACAAAAGAGTCAACCACTGCTCTTCATGGATGACCTCAATCTGTATGCTAGTTCAGATGCTGACTTAAGCCGACTCCTGCAGGTTGCCCATACCTTCTCCAAAGATATTGAAATCAAGTTTGGTCTGGATAAATGTGCGAAGTGCTTCCTCAGAGCTGGGAAGAAGATCCAAACGGAAAACATACAGCTTGATGAAGATACTGACATCAAAGCAGGAACAATACAAATACCTTGGCATAGAGAAAACGATTCAATTCAAGATAAGAGAAAAAATTGGAAGAGAATATGCACGCTATGTTAGAAATTTTTTTTTTTTTTTTTTAATTATTGAAGACGGATAAGGTGTTAGTGCCAGTATTAAATGATATATTGTTAATGTTGGGTTGCAATTTTTTAATGATTTTTAGTCTGCATGTACAATTATTTTTATGGATAATTTTAGCGTTAGTTGTTAGTATTTTCCTTATTTCGGCTGATTGTATAGTTATTTTGTGCGAGATGTTATGTCGTTGAATAGCGCTTGTATCGTTTAGGTGGTACATAAGACGTTGTGAGAGAAAAGAAGAAAAAAAACACTATAAAAAAGATAACAGCACGAAGAGGAAAAATA
>OY744519.1:114599749-114709749 GCA_963556195.1 Sepiola atlantica | reverse complement strand
ATGGGAGTAATGGAAACTAAAAGGTGATTCTAACCCCACCCAAGCTCTTAAATTGATACAGTTTTCTGTTATACCCAGGACAGTAGTTCGTATAATGTAGTTGATAGGGTTTGGGAATATGTTAGGCAGAAATAAAATGTAATAAAAGATAGGAAGAAAAGATTTCTGGGTTGTGTGGTGGGATAGAGTCTAAAACCCGACTCAGAGTGTCCAGAAATCTTGATGTTATGCCCAGAAAAATTCGATTTGATCCATTAATGGTACTTTGACAGGTACTATCACTCGGGATCAGAGTAGACCTGGGGTAGACTCACCAACGCTCCCAAATTGGAGCGTCACTATCAGAGGTACTTGAACGCATTATCCAATGGATCAGAGGAACTTGTTGCTTTTGCTTAACCCACTGAACAAAAAGAGCCTGATCATCTTCTTTGGGAAAACAAAATTCCTACAGTATCTGTTTGGGTATGCATTCTGTATCATCACAAATCATAAGCCACTTATCAACCTCTTTGGTTCAACCACGCCAACATTGGACAGCCTACTACCAGAAATAATACTATGGTCACTATCAATGAGTGCTTATAACTACATAATTGATTAGAAGCCAAATTCATCAACTGCCACCTCCAATGCAATGAGTTGTCTGCCTCTCCAAGAGATTTTTGATGTTCAAACACTCAGGTGTATAATACAGCTCATGGACCGCCCTGACAACTCTATTATTGATTCAATAAACATATATACTTATACCTGCAATAATCTTGTTCTCTCTAAGGTCGTCCAGGCCATGCAAGTAGGAGTCAACAATCTCCTACAAGACACTCTGTATTTTCTATTCCATGCTCACCAAAATGAACTAAGTGTAGAAGGTAGGAATTCCTAACCATCTCAGCTAACAAGTTTTGGACGAGCTTCACCAATGCCACTCTGGCATGTTCATGATTATAATCCTTGCCACTAAGTATATAAGTGACCTGGAAAAGATGTGAAGATAGAAGAACAGCTGTTACTAATAGCACTAGTCCAGAGGCTTACTTTTTAAGACACAACTGCATCCCAGGGAATAGCCAATGGAATCCTGGCATCGGGTTTATGTTGACTCTGCATATTATAATGGTCAAAACTTGCTTGTCATCAAGGGCGAGCATTCAAAATAGACCCACACCGCACACAACTATGGAAACTACCCCAACAGAAGTACTGATGAAGTGAAGCTTCAAGAGCAATGGACCACATTAGGCCTAACACTTTGCCCATTGTATACACACATCAAGAAAACCAAAAGCTCTAACTTTGCCCATTGTATACACACATCAAGAAAACCAAAAGCTCTAACTTCCCTCTAAATTAAGATTCTTTTTTTTCTTTCTTTCTCTTTCAAATTATGTCACACAAAGGCAGAATAATTATCTACTATAAAAATTGTCATAAGGGCAGTCCTTAAACAATATATACTTCTATTTTTATTATATTTATCTTTCAAATTTTCTATTTTATGAATTCACATCTATAGCATGTTTACTTATATCGACTCCAGGTTAATTACTTATACCAAGCAAGTGGGTAAATAAATAATACTGGAATTTCCATATAAAATCGAATAACGTTTTTCTTGTTTTCTAATGAGTGATTTTACATTCCATAAACATGAAATCTAAATTTCTATCAAATATATAAACTGATTTGAATTCTGCTCGGTTCTCCATTTAAGCTGAACTTGATTTTTTTCTGATAAAAACTCCTGAATTTTAGAAAAAATTAACACAAAGTTGGAAGATTCGTGACAATAATAATTATATTAAGTTATTTTTCAAAATTCATTTTCTGATCAAATAGAATGTTTTTGGTTACCATTTTTTTAAATCTCCAATGAATACATCTACATCATGCATATCATGTCTGTTTTGCACATAAAATTATTGAATATTTAATTTTATTTTTGGCAATGTTTGTTGTTACAAAAGAAACGTCAGAGCAACCAACTCATTTTTAAATTAAATAAATTCTTTTTCTTTTTTCCTCTAACTGTCCGATTCTCAAGTTTTCAGCTAAAGAACCTATTTTTAGTACAAAAACCACAATATCTATTAAAACTGATCTATTTAAACTGTGTATTATACTAAACACTTGCCAAAATCTCAAAATGATGTGACCTTCATTGACAGGTTTCAACCACAAGATCAAGTTGGGAGTTCATATAAAATGAGATTTGATCTTAAAATGCCTGGTCTTAGTGAAGAATAAATAAATGAATAAATTTGCCTATAATGGATCACATCAACTAAAATTATTTTGTGACAGCTCAAACTAATCCATAATTATCAGAATAGTTTTCAAATACTATTGACAAGCACAACTTATTTCAGAAAATGCGTACGATAGTTGTTAAATTATTTCTAAATGTTGTGGTGGCCAGACACAAGCTCAACATTTAAAAGTTGATTAAAATTAAATAATTTTTTGCACATATAACTCAATATTATTTTTTATTGGCATCATAAGTAATGTAATGCTTTCTCTGGGTTATATGTTTTGTTTGAATTAGCTCCTAGCATCTAATATCTTTTTTATGTTTACTTTAAAACTAACACGAGAAATAGCATCCTAAATTTTATTTTTCTAAACATAATCCATACAAACTAATTGAAAGATATTTTTAATCAAATTTTAATAATTATAAATATGGTTGGGAACTTTGTAAGACAAGGATAATTATATTTGTTTGATCTTGGTATAGGGCTTTGTGTTCAATTGCATCCCGGAACAGAGAAACAGACACAGACAAAAAGGCACCATATATATAGTATCAATTTTTATTTATACAAACATTTTAGCAATATATGTGCCAACATGTTTCAGCTATAACCTTATATTGGCCAAACCTTGTCAGGCCGGACTGTCAAAATGTAAACAAAAAAGTAAATTTCAACTGGATACTCTTATGAAACAGGGGAAGTAAGTGACTATGTGACTAGAATTATTTTTAAATTTTAGAGCATCGTATTGTGCTAGATTTTCTTTGGTTTTTAATTTTGTCATATTTCTTTTTATTATCTCTTTAGTTAATTGCTTTGGACTTTATCTTGGAACTAGCCCTCTTGTCTACTTCTGGTAAGGTGGAGTAAACATAAATTTAATTTTTGGCAGGATGGGCTGGAGGAAAGTCCTGTTTAGTGCTTTAGTTATTTCTTTTCACTAAAGCACAGACGAATCCCGATGGTGGCTTAGTACATAATAGATATGGTCACAGAGTTATCACTCTCACCAATGCTCAGAGACATACACCCACTACTATATAAGTATATACACACACACTTGCGTGTGCATGTGGACAAGATAACAAACACACCTACACTTTGATACTGTATCCACATCTATCATCATCATAATCATATTCATATTCAGTTTAACCTCCATTTTACAGCTGTCTAGATTTATCCCTGTTTCTGACTTGCATAGACAGTTTAATAAGTTCTCCTGGCTCGAGTACTTTTTAGTTATCAAATCACTCAAAAGTGATAATTTACTTATCATTACTAAATCTGATGAGGGTTCCAGTGTGCTCTTGTTAAATCAGGATGACTATATCATAAATGTGCTGTGATTTTTGAATGATACCAGCAAATTTATTTAGTTGGGTCCAGCAGACACAAGTGATAGGACGCATAACATTGAACTAAGTTTTCAGAAGCTTTGTTGAAGTTGGTTACAAAAAGGACGTTGCCAACTGATATCAACCACATCATCAGACCACTTCGTTTAATCTGGCCTCGTTTATATGCATTACCAAAAACTCATAAAGATAGTGTTCTCCTTAGACTAATTCTTTCAATGTGTGAGTCTGCACGGATCAGGTTGAAAAATGGTCCACAACTTTATTGCAGCTTGTTCGTAATATGTATAATAAATATTGTATTCGTGATTCTTTCAGATTTTCTAACTTCATTCGTTGCTTACCTTTCAGCGGAAACAATTTTATGTGTTCCTTTGACATCAAAAGTCTATTCACTTGTGTTCCATTACTGGAAGTTATTGAAATATGTGCAGATGCACTATATCATGGTACTTTGTCCCGACCTCGCATTTCTGGAGTTTTTATTAAACGCATTCACTTTTCTACTTCTTCAGTTGAGCTCAGCTTCAACAACATTGTGTATAAGCAAATCGATGGGATTACAGAGGTCATTAGCTGAAATTTTTGTTAGGTTCCATGAGCAGAATCTCTTTCGCACTCCATGTAGTCCTAAGTGTTATTTTCATTATGTGGATGACACGTTTTGGAGGAAGCTGCGGATTTCTTTTCTACATGGGTGAACAATATTTATTCCTCTTTGGAGTTGAATTCTGCTCCATTCTTTTAGTGGAAAGATCCGGAGATTATTTTCTCACATCTGTTAACCATAAACCATCTATTTCCGACTCTTACGTCTGGTGGAATTTGTTTTGCCCTAGAGGGCATAAGATCTATCTTATTGAAACCCTTACACACAAAGCTTTGATGATTTGTTCTGAAAGTAAATTGGATTCTAAGCTGCAATTTATTACTTTTCGGTGCTAAGGTTATCCTTTAGGTATTGTTTACAATAGTATCAAGTCAAAAATTAAATATTTCCATAAGCATTAATTTCTGAGTCCCGACAGAGTTTGTGTCTATTTTTGCTTACTTGAATAGGCAACACCAGTGATGAGGTCGTTTGCCAGATACGCTGTGAGGTGCAACAATGCTATTTTTCTGCCAATACATGTATTGTGTTTGGCACAAAACCTTTAATGAAATCTATATATAAAGATGTTCTGTTTGTCATCATGTAGCTCTGTAATTTATCATTGAAATGTCAGTTTTATGTTGGCTACATGTAACGTTGCGGGACTAATTAACATATATAACATAGCCCCCTTCATTTCTACCTCAGGGCTTTCACATATGAATGTAATGTACTTAAAATGGTTATGTGTGATGTTGCTTCTCATTGTTATATGTTTCATATAGCCATTATCGTCATTGAGGGGATTCCCTTGTAACTCGTCAAAATGCTATGTATAAAAAACTGGAAATCTGAACTTATTTGGTATCATTCTACAATTGATCATTTATCATTTTGGCAGCATTTTCTTCATGGTTAAACTTTTATTGCTTACTTTGACACTCATTTCTCAGAAGAGAGGCCCTAAAGAGGGAACAAAGCACAGGACATCTCCTATTCTTGAGAAAAAATTTCATGCCGTTTCCCATTGATTCATTACAACCTCTGCCTCCAAAATCCGTTTTGATTTTTACACATTCCTTTCCAAACAATAAAACAAATCTTTATATCTATATATTATTTGAAACACTATACAGTGAAAGTTCGATTAGACATTGGTTTACACCGGCAGTATCAAGACCTATATTACTTAGTAAGCCTAATGACGGAAATTGAGGAATATGGAATTCTTCAAAAAAATAACATAAAAACAAAATGAAAATAAAATAAAAATATATAGAATAGAATAACAATGATAATGAAAAGTAAGTAAATAATTAATCAAATAAATAAAAAGTCCTCTTAAATAATTAAATTCTGCCGAATTTAAACCACTGTTACCAGTCATTATGGTGGTGTCCACCTGACAAACTCATTGACCCATATCCTCGAGTGGTTTCTGGGCCTTGAGAAGTGGTGCATCCTTAGTAAAAAAAAAAAGATAAATTTATGAAATTAAAAACGTAAATAATAACTAAAATATAAAATTAAAAAATACGGTTGTCAGCAGAGGTTGCTGATTGTTCTCCAACCCTAAGAGTAAGTAGGTAGGGGGCGGAGTGATATGAAGATAAACAATATAGAAATATTAAAAAATACTAAAAGGCTAAAGAATTTGTTATGGTGCCGTACCTACCTACGGAGAACTAATGGACTCGTCCACCTTATAAATACGGGAAGCACGTGACACTTGTTCTCTTCTTCCCCGGCAACCCGGCAATGGCGGTTGAGAGCACCATCTCCTTGTATCTCTTTCTTTCTATTATATAATATATACCTTTGTTCATTTAAACCATGTGTTCCTTAGCAATCCATTGGGGTTTCCCCGCGTGAGTTCGGATCTCATCCTCGTCGCCATTTGTTGTGGACCTAGGTAAGGCCGAATGAATGACACAGGAACACATGGTTTTAATGAACAAAGGTATATATTATATAATATATACCTTTGTTCATTTAAACTATGTGTTCCTGTGTCATTCATTCGGCCTTACCTAGGTCGACAACAGAATTAGATAAAAATAAAATAAAGATAAGGTTAGAATTTAAAGATAAAATTAAAATAAAGAATTTCAATTTTAAAGATTAAATTAAAGGGAGATAAAAAGTTACTTATTAACACATTGACTCCTGGTTAACAATAGCAGTTCTGATTACAATACCTATTTGCAGCTGTGTTAAAGGGAAGGAGGGGGTAAGAAGGGCAAAAACATATCGATTCATATTTTTTTCAAAATATGTGGCATTTAACAATGCTTTTGCCTGTGGCGGTAAAGGTTTTCCTTTTATATTTCTTGGATATTTAAATGATTTGTTCCGAGAACTGTTCTTATGTAATATTTCTATTTGGAACTATCTATATTCATACACGGAAATTGTCTTTAATATATATATATATATATATATATATATATATATATATATATATATATATATATATATATATATATAAAAGCTCTATTTCAACATATTATAAAATATTAAGCTTTGAATGTTTTTTGAAAGCTATCAATAACATTTATCTGGATAGCTCTACGAAGGAGAATTTCTAATTGATTTTAAATCACTCATATCATGAAGCTTCTGTACGTGATGGTATAAAAGGTGCTGACGAAGTAACTTTTGGTATCATAAAAAATAACAAAGAATGAACAATACCATTTTTCCAGAAAGTCTTGGAAACGATCGTACACCAAATGTTTGTTGGTAATTCCTAGAACAATGTTCAAATTATATTAATCTCAACTAACATTATATATATATATATATATATATATATATATATATATATATATATATATATCATAACAAAATGTACCATGCTACATTGATGGATTGATCCCTATAAAATACACTTATGATGATTGATGCTTCCATGAAACGTCTGTAAATAGTTAAGCTGAGTACATTTTTATAATCATTTATCTTTATTTTTCCAATATCTACCATTTTAACTTTTTTCTGTTCCAATTTTGAGAGGTTTGTATTATTGTTTGCTTCATTTTATAAATTGTGACATGGTGCTATTTTTTTGATCAGAATCTTGAGTCCATGTAAAAAAATTAAAACCTTTGTTAGACCAAAGCAGAAAACAAAATCAGCGAAATTTTGTATCCCACTTCTTTTCTTTGATGCAGTTTCAGAATTTCAAATTTGGCTCTGACTTGCCCGAGCCACATATCTTGTTTCTGATACTTCTAAGGATAAACAGGATGTGTGTTCACAACCTAATGACCAAAAGAATTGAGGTCATCAAAGGTCAATTTCATCTGGTTGACTGGTCAACGTCATCTTATCTGATCATGTGCAGGTGAAAAACCAGCTTCTGGTGTGTGAAATGAAAGTCAATTTCGTGCTTACCTCTCATGCGAGAATATCTATTTCATCATCTCTATAAATAGAAATAATTTTTCAAAGATTGACTCATCCATCTGGGAAAGCTTACAATTCCAGACATGACTAAGATGAGATCCAATTCTGGAGGAATTGAACTATGCAGTGGCACTTTATCTGACGATCTGTTACTTTGATAAAAAGAAATATTTTTTCAACATTTTTAGCCAGCTTTATTACTGTTGCAAGATTATAGTCTCCAAATAATAACTTCTTTCCACAATCACACAAGATTCCATGCAAACCATTTGAGTCTCAAAAGAAACACATAGATTTCTATTCGTAGAACTATTTACCTTACACACAAGTTATTTGTTGGTCAAACAGATAAGTACCACCTTTTTCTTCTGCA
Organism: Sepiola atlantica; assembly: GCA_963556195.1. Lineage (NCBI taxonomy): Eukaryota > Metazoa > Mollusca > Cephalopoda > Sepiida > Sepiolidae > Sepiola > Sepiola atlantica. The sequence goes on along the minus strand of OY744519.1, from coordinate 114,701,760 downwards.
CTTTGATTGTATTTGGTTTATGTTTTCTGCTTGATATTGTTATATTTATTATTCATCCTATATACGATTCTCCTATTCCTTTGTTTTGTATATTTATAGATATATCCTCTCTGTAAATAACTATTATAATTTATATAGTTCTTGGTGTTGGCTATTGATTTTTCTTTTGGTGTGCTTATCTCCCTCTCTCCATCACCCAAAACAAATCTTGAAAAGGCCATAGTGAGAAAATCCCCTTTCCCCCCGGATGTGAACGTTTTTCAATTTTTGGGGAGTTTATGGTAAAAATGTTCAGTTGTTGTTTGAAGATCCTACCCAAGGTAGGTGAAATAAATTATTACAGTTAACTGTCCTGACTTTTTTCAATTAACACTTGCTAATATTGAAGCTTTCTTACAAGAGGTAACCTGAGAAGTTCCGTAAATCAAAAGGATCTACCATGATTATATATATATATATCTATATATCTATATATATATATATATGAGTTGAGATCAACATGATTAGAACATCATTTATATCCCTTTCAAGAATTCAAACACAATGATTATTTGGCCTACAATCGTTTCCGAGACAATTTGGAAATATTTTACTTTGTATTTTTTTGTATTATACTTTTGATGACTCCAAACTGTCTCTTCATCAACACCATTTATTACATCACATACAAAAGTAATTTAAGAAACATCAGATTTCAGTATTATTTTTAAAAATTCAGACAATATTAGAAACATAACCTCCCATTATGCAACAATATATTGCTCAATCAGTCAGTTAAAAATGATAATAGTAATGAAAACAGAAAAATTAGATATTTAAAATATTCAAAATACACAATAAACTGAGCAGAAAAATCATAATAATACAAAAATAATGATAAAAATAATACAATGTAATAAAATAAAGTATAAAACAAAATAAGAATGAATGTATGAGAAAAAATCTAAGAATATCTAAATGAATGAATAGATAAATAAATAAATAAAATAAAATTTAATTTAATTCTTAAAAAATCAGATAGAATAAAGGTTAAACTAAGGAAAAATTTAAATAATTAGAAGATAAAAAGTCTATAATAGAGTATATACAAAAATAAAAAATAAATAAAAATACAACTTTAAAAATGTACCATAATTTAACAAATATGTAAGATAATAATGATGATCAGTACAAGAATAAACTTATATACAAAAATACCAAAGACAAAATTCAAAGTAAGAAAAAATACAAAGTAGAAAAATTCATTTAAGTAAAATTAAGAGAAATAGAAAAATAGATAAATAAATAATAAGACAAAAAATAATGATTAGAAAAAGATTAAAAAAATAATTTCAAAAACAAAATTAAAAATAATTTGTAGTACAAAATATTCTATATATCTAAGGTAACAAAAACGCACATATATACATAAACCTTTATACACAAATACACACACATATACATAATATATATATACATCTACATATATACATACATCTACATATGCATATATACATATATACATCTACATATGCATATATACATATATATATATATATATATATATATATATACACACATATATATATATGTATGTATATATATATATATATTTCATGATTTTTTGGGGAGTACACAATTTTATTATCGCAATCATGAAGGGAAGACGAATTCTATCGTTCATGATTAAAAGTTAATCAAGAGAAAAAAAATGCCAGCCGACCGGTTTCGCCCTCTCTTAACAAAGGTTGTATCGAGGGATTTAAAAAAACGAGGGATTTAAAAAAAAACGGGGTGAAAAGAGAGAGTACAGAAAAAAAAAAAATATATATATAACTAATTATTTTCATATTTTTATATATAAAACAATATTTTTTTAAAGACCATGTAATAAGTGATCCAAAGAGATAATATACATCCATTCCTTCAATTCTTTATTTGCGCACTTCAGTGGAGATTTGTCATACAGGAAACATCAGTTAAAATTGAAAACATATATTTCTTATAAAAACCCAATAATATATATATATATATATATATATATATATATATATATATATATATATATAAATATATAAATATATTGGAATATAAGATTGGATTTGATGAAACATCTCAAAGTTAACAATAACTATTAAATGGAAAATATATTCAATTTTTTTTTAAATTTTCATCATAAAACCTCACTTGATAAATTGGCTCACACTAGTCATTTTAATATAGCTTGAAGAAAATCTAATTGACTAATGCAAATTGTCTGAATCTCAATACCGGTATCTGACATAGTATCATCTGAAGAAAAAAGATATAGTTGAATCCTATTAATAAGCACAAACAACATAGTAAAAGTATCAAGAAACCATTGCTAATCTTCAGGCGTTCATGTAAAATTAGCTTGGCTGAAATTTGTCTGTTAAATATATTTTATTTCCAAACATTTTTTTTATTTAGGCATTAGAAAGTTTAAAATCATCGTGTTTGTCATCTTTAATGGAATTCAAAGGAAGAATAGTCTAAACACTTCAATTTCTGTAAAATGGATATATTTGGAACATTTCTAAAAGCCATCAAATAAATAATTCAGTACAGAGTAGAATAAATATTCTTTGAAATATGATTAAATGCAACCAAACTCATCTGAAAGAATGTATAAATTATTTGAAAATTATCACATTTTGTCAATCTTTGAAAACAACTAGAAGAAATATTGAAAATAAATGAACATTGTCTTTCAGGTCTGTTGAAATTGTTTTCTATGTTAATCTAAAAAAACTGTGACTCTTGAATTATTTCCTGCGCTGATACTTTATGTATCGCCACATGATTAATACTGAAGATTGAATAGTTTCATGCTTAACTTATAACCTCATACAGCCTGATACTGCATTGATCTGCAATGATGTTTGTATTCTCTATCGGTTGACAACACATGAAATGATGACCATTTGTTTAAATATTTTAAAATATGCTTAAAAGTTTCTAATGAAAGGAAAATAACTCTTAACAGTCCTTGTGAGACTTACATCCGGGTACTGATACTTTTTTCAATATCTCATCGTTTTCATAAAGATTAGACAACTTTTTTCCATGTGCGTTATTTTCTAAAAACATTTATACCTGAAATAATTAGTTCAATGACAATATTATTTTTAGTGCAAATGATAACATCATATTAAAGAACAAACTCTTTCAATTGAAACGGTCTAGTTTCATAACAGTCTGTCTGAAAGCAAAGAAATTATAAACATTTAAATGCCATTTTTGGTAATTCCATACCGGACTGAGACTCTTGACTTGAACCAATTTTAAGAGAATGTTAAGAGTTAAAAACAAATCCTTTTAATGAGTGAACATCAATTAGAATATTACTGTTGAATAAGAGTATTTATTTACTGCTCTCCAGGAGTTAGGCACAAGGCCAGTTTTATCTTGCTCCCACAAGTAAGATGTGACCCAAGGTCGGGTCGGGAAAGTGGGGTTTAAAAAGCCAGCGCCCGAGAGGTGAGCACTCTGGCCATTAAAAATCGCCTGGGCAGCCCCGTCGGCATTCCCCGGTAGGACGCCTCAGGCAGTAAGAAATAAACTTACTCCTCCCCAAAGAGGGGAGGCGAAGCCTGGGAGGGTGGACCTCCTAGAACTGCACAGGACAGACCCATAGACAGGCGTAAATCAAGCCCCGAAGGTCAAGACAATATCAGTCTATGGGGTTTAGTATCCATCGGAACAGATACTACACTTTGATCTTAGCGAAAAGGCCAAGAGTCCCCGAGATTAATAAGATTTAAAAATCTAAAATGTACACTTTTATGAGTTATTGCATATGATGTAATACTAACAGTTTTGTTTGTCTTGTTAAGATTCATTATAGTTGGGCGGTATGACAATTTTAGTTTTGATATTGGTTTTAGTTATTTTTTTCATACCTGGGTTTCCGGTTTGGTTCTGTATTTTTTTATTTAGTATATTTTCTCTCTAAAGAAGCCTTTCATTCTCTTGTGTGATGATGATTTTTTATTTTCTATGTCCCATTGAATTATGTCACTATTATAATAAATGATGTTCAATTTGCGACTCAATCATTCTCTTATTTACGGGGTTAACTGCTGAAATGTAATCTAGGATTCATATATTTTATTTTTGACATTTGACTCCTTCAAACAATGAAGTATTTACGAAGAATAAAACTTTGAATCTGCATTCTGTTCTAATTCTTTAACTGCTCTTATTTTTGCATGTTTTGGTGGGAAAGGGTGATATCATCCAAAGAGCAGAAAACAACAAAAACAATTTAGTTCAGACTTTGAAATAATTTAACCATTTTGATAAGCTTTTTTATATGAAATAATTGTATTTTTTTATTATGATACAATTTACTTTAAATAACATTAAAACGGTAGGATGTTTTAATAAAATATTTAAAAAAATGGATTGAATGAAGCAATGTTAAAAATAAAAATTATTTTTACTGCAGTTTTTAGATAAGTGTAAAAATACTCCTTGTTTAAAATTTTGAGTTTCTTGTTTTTTAATTTTTTAAATTATTTATTTAAATATTTTTAAAAATTACGAGAGCACAGATTTCCATTTATGTATGCTATTTTGCTTCTTATTTGCATTTTATTAATTCAAAGATTTAATGAAATTATTTTGCAGTAACAGTATATGGAAAGACCACATGCATTGATAGAGAAATACGTTTAATATTTGATATGGCCAAGGTCAATTTCAAAGAGCCTGGAATTAATATTACAGCAGACATTTTTATACACTAGACTTTTGAAAATGATTAACAAAGAAAAAATATAAAAAGAAAAGTTTTTAAATGAGAATAAAAAACATTATTTGCAAATATAATGTTTGCAAAACAGCATGTCATATAAAATAAAATTCCATATACTTTTTTTATTTTTCGTGTTGTCTTTTTAAATATCTTCAATTTTTGGGTGTTTTAAGTTTCGTCAATTGACATGTAGTGGTTAATATTTCATGTCTTGGATTAAAGTTTAATCACAAAAATTTTGAATAAATTGTCAACTGTAAATAAATATCAGTTATATTTATTAAATGACATATTGTAAGCAATGACAACTTATAAATGACATATTGTAAGCAATGACAACTTATAAATGACATATTGTAAGCAATGACAACTTATAAATGACATATTGTAAGCAATGACAGCTTATAAATGACATATTGTAAGCAATGAAAACTTATAAATGACATATTGTAAGCAATGGCAACTTATAAATGACATATTGTAAGCAATGACAACTCATAAATAACATATTGTAAGCAATGACAACTCATAAATAACATATTGTAAGCAATGACAACTTATAAATGACATATTGTAAGCAATGACAACTTATAAATGAGGGTTGAAACGGACGTGTCATATTTTATTAATGATAAGATGAAGATAAATGATACCATCAAATTTACAGCAAAATGAAGAGTTAGTAAATAGTGACAAAAGATGTCAATCCAATCCACAACATCCATTGTGACTGACACAACTTTGATTCTAACTTAGTTGATCCATTCTCTGATAAAGTTCCAAGTTGAAGTCAAACAACACTAAAAAGTTATATAGGATATGCAAGTAACAACATTGCTTTCAAAAAGGTTCATTTTCGTTGTTGTTGCAACACTTTTTAGAAACGTATGGTTGCTCATTTCTCATGACCCGTTGGGTTTGTTTTAATTAGCAGGAAACGTTATTTTAGAAATGTAATTAAGATTTTAATTAACTTTTTTTGTTAAAGTAATCTTTACTATTGAAAACAATATTTGTTTCAGTCCTTATAATAATTTCCCTGTGTTAGGCTATGTTTTTACTCAGTTGCCATTGCTCGAGTTTTGTGGAGCTTTAACATTCCTTAGTGATAAAGAACAGACGACTAAGCAGCCACTAAAGTTTAGTATTGTAAATGTTTAATAAATTTTCATATAAAATGCAAGAAAAAGCAAAATTTTATCTCTAACATGTCCAGACACAGTGACATTTATTTTTTAAAACAAATCTTGACCATCTTTTTGAAATATTTTCTCACCATAATGCATGTTATTTTTCACAGGTGAGGGTAAATCTTAATTAAACGAATGTGTTTCAACTGCAAATCTGAAATATTAAATCTATGCATTAATTGTCTACAATTAGGAAGATATATATATATATATATATATATATATATATATATATATATATATATATATATATATATATATATATATAAGCAAAAAAGGAACTATTTTTGTTGATAGCATCTTCATTTGCTTTTGCTGATCATGAAAATCTGAAATTGTAGATTAATTATTTATTTTTTACTGTTGACCATTGTGAAAGTCAGACTTTTAATCACAAAAACGTGTACATATCTATATGAAACATCAAACATGAGTATGCTCTGGCAACAGTAATTTAATGTTTTTTTATAAATATGTATTTATTTTCTGTTTATCGACTTTAAAAACATTCTGTTATTTAATTTATTCAATTAAATATGCATCAAATCGTAAAGATGTACATTTTAGATACTCTTGTTATGAATATAATAAATATTCAACAGTAATATTATCTCATTCATGAATGTGTTTTAGCTCTTAACATCCTGTTGAATATTGTTTAAATCCAAAGTGTCATAAGGAATGGCATTTAAATGTTTATAATTTCTTTACTTTTGGACAGATTGTGATGAAACTTGACAGTTTCACTTAAAAAGCGTTGTTCTTTAATATGATTGAATAAATTATTTGAGCTATAATTCTTTGGGAAAAATGCACATGTAAATATTTTGTCTAACCATTATGAAAACGAAGTCTGGTAAGAGTTGTTTCCTTTCTGTTGGGAGCTTTTACACATATTTTTACAAGATTCAAACAAATAGTTATTATTTCATTTGTTATCAGGAAGATTGAGAATACAAACACCATTTCAGGTTGATGCAGTTTCAGGCTATAGAGGACACTAAGAGATAAGCATCAAATTATTCAATATTCAGTTCAATTATTGTTTTGTAAACATGTATTCTCTTGTGTTTCAATGGAAGCTACTTTTTACATTAAATAATATTGAAAATAGACTCATATGAGGAGGTTTTGTGTTTTTCTAGAGGAATATGGTAAACAGACAATTTGCCATTGCTTTCTTGCCAACTTTTAAACATTGCTATTCAAGTTTTACTTGTGCTTAACACAATGAATAAGTCTAAAATTAGCTCGTCTTTAATCATGTATAAACTCTGTCACAATCTATATTTTGTACTTGTCAAGAATAGCATCTTATCAAGAAGAATGCATATCATGTAGTTGGTTAACAGTAAAATATGGGGGAAATACCCATTTTACTTTCCACTGGAAATAAACAATAAAACAGTCACCATTTTGAATAACTAAAACAATTATCGTCACAGACTCAACAAAGAATGAGTTTCATTTTCTAATCAAATATTGAACTGTTCATCAATCACTTCAGAATTATAGAAACATTCTACTGACATATAAACGGATGCAAATTATGGTAAAAGTTAATACTTTATCGGTTCCAATAAGAGTTTGAAGATACTTTTTTTATTATTTTTATTTAATTTCGAAGTGTGGTGAGAAAACAAAAGTCATCTAAGAAAGCGTTTCTCGCATCATCAGTTTATTTGAAAGAGAACAAAGAACAAAAACACAAAAAACAATACAGATAGAAGTGTGGTGCATGATGGGAAGATGTTGAGAAATAAAACCAACGAGACAGTGTTGCATAGAGAATTTCTCTTTTTCTGTTTTTCATTTCAGTTTCTTGACTTCATGCACAGCAGTCATCACGTTGTAACGATGAGCGATAAGATAAGAATGAAAAAGCTAACAACACTTTCATTTTAGTGTAGCTTTTTTTAGAGTGTCAGCAAATTCAGGCAAACAAAATAATTCATTTTATTAACTTTATACAGATTTTCCTTAGGTCACAACAAATTATTCATACTTGCATGCATAAACTTATTAATGCACAATTCTTATTTTTCATATGTTATGCAATGTATGTGCATTAAACTATAAATGCATTGTACAGTCTATCTTTTTTATATCAATGCCATTTAATAACTACAAATTTATCTTCATAATAAACTTCCAAACACATATACACACATACATTATATATACTAGCAAGTATATGCTCTCTCTGGTTGCATATTTTTGCTAGGCTGCCGCGTCAGAAATGAACGCTCACCCGTAAACCGATGGAGCCCCAGTCATATTTCTTGGGTGGTTAGACATTGATTTTCTTTGTTTCCGTCCAAGAATATTTTTAGTTAAAAAAAAAGAAAAAAATATATTTCGACCCCACCCCAATTTTTTTTTACCCTCCCCCATAAATAGAAATATTTTTAGTTAAAAAAAATATATATATTTCGACCCCACCCCAATTTTTTTTACCCTCCCCCATAAATAGAAATATTTTTAGTTAAAAAAAATATATATATATTTCGACCCCACCCCAATTTTTTTTTACCCTCCCCCATAAATAGAAATATTTTTAGTTAAAAAAAAGAAAAAAATATATTTCGACCCCCACCACAATTTTTTTTTTACCCTCCCCCATAAATAGAAATATTTTTAGTTAAAAAAAAAAAATCCACCTTCCCCCCCCCCAATTTTTTTTTACCCTTTTAAAATATTTCTATGTATTTTTAGTTCAGAAAAAAAAATAAAAATAAATAATTTTTTTGATCCTCCCCTCCAAATTACTATACTATTTCATAATAAGTACAATAGTCTTAAATAGTTAAGTTTTGGCTTCAGACAGACAGACAGACAGATACATAAACTCCATTATTAATAGATACTACTGCCAAGAAAGACGGGGAAAAAATTATGCTTTGCAAGTGTTCGCACTAATATTCATATAAAATCATAGAATTACATCAGTAATTTAATTTTTCATAAATAAATTATTATTATCATTTCTGATGACCTAACGAAAAAAAAAAAAAAATCATCCACAAAGATTTTTTTTTTTAGACTGCAGGATTTTTTTTCAGAATACATTTCAGGTGGCAGGAATTGTTTGATTTAGTACTTGCGTTCTCCCTTCCCCTCATCACTTGGGGTTTTTTTTTTTTTTACTCACTTAATTTATTTATCTATGGATAAATACACATCGGTCTTTATTATATAGTGGAGGATATACATATACACACCCGTGTAACTTGATGGATTTGTGTTGGATGTAGGGTATTTTTCATGGTAACTCCTGTTAGAGAGCACAATGTAATTACAGAGAAATATCCCTTAATAGACTTCACGAATCGCCTATGCTGGAAATCTCATTTCTTTGATCAATTATAACTCAAAAACCAAATTAGTTAAAACTTTGCACAACATTTTTATTTGATAGGTTCTATAAGTGCGTAGAATTTCAGCATCATTAGTCAAGGCAACCCAGAGATCCAGAAAGTTCAATCATGAAATCATGTTATCTGTGTGTACGTACGTACGTATGTGCCACCCTGTATCTCATCAACTATTTGATGGATTCAGCTGATTTTTGGCAGAGATAGAGGTTCTAGGGTCTAGTTGATGGCATTTTAATTTCAGTTGACCATATACCTTAGTTTTTCAGAAAATTCCAAAAATCCTTAAAAATGAACATTGTATTGAGGCATAGCCTTTACAAAAGTAGTTACATTCCATGAAAAATGCCAATATACTGAAATCATATGCCCTTAATAGGGTTAAGATGAAAATTCATATACACTAAATGTACAAAAGCAAGGAAATTCCCAAATTTGTACACTTTTATTGTCATTAAGGGTATGCCAGCACAACAGGGCTATGTATTTTACTGGTAGGAATTTTTCTTCAGTGCACCTCACACACTTCATCCACTCATGCATAGAGATTTATACTGTAGTGATGTGATAATGAAATGGTTTGGTTGATATGTAGTCATACCCTGTTGTGCTGGCATACCCTTAATGACAATAAAAGTGTAAATATTTGGGAATTTCCTTGCTTTTGTACTTTAGTGTACATGAATTTTCATCTTAACCCTATTAAGGGCATATGATTTCAGTATACTGGCATTTATCATGGAATATATATATATATATATATATATATATATATATATATATATATATATATATATATATACACTTCAACAATATTGATGAAATAGCCATAATTACCAAGATAGAGATAGGCTTTTATTACTAAAACATAAACAAGAAGATGGAATTAAATGATCTGTTTTTCTCCATTCTTTATTAAAAAATGTATTTCTTGTTAAAAATTGAACGAATATAATAAAACCCTTATGAAAAAAAAAACATGCATTTTAAACTGTGTGAAACACTTGTTCTTCATCTCAACGTACAAGTCAGTCTGCACAAAATGTCTCCACCAAATGGCAAAAAGAACAGTTACTCTTTTTAATGTAATTTCCATTAAGAACTCATAATTTCTTTCAGCCAACAAAGTTTCATTAAAAACGAAATCCTTCTGTCTGTAAAAACTTATACATATGTCAAACACCCACGTCAGAATTCAGACCTAAATTTAGTTTTAATATCCATTTTGTTTCTTTTCGTTTGCATACATATCTGAAAAGGAATTTGGTGTCCATTAAAATACATTTGATGTTATGCAAAATGTATGGTTATTTGGAAGTTAGGTTGTGTTTTGTCTAATACTTACTTTTCTAGTTATTAAATCTAAAAGGTAATTTTGTCTCACCTATATATATATATCTAATGAATAAATGCGAAAGTTTTTTGCATCTATCCTAACTATATCGTATTATCATCAACACAAATTGTGCTTATTTAATTATATGATAGAATATTAGATTTTGAAATACTGTATACATAGTTAACTGTAAACACCCACAAACACCTTTAGGTCTTCCTAATTTGCATATTTATTTTATAAACAGCTTCTAATAAATTAATATTCTGTAATAGACGGTTGTACTTTTGCATTGTCATATTTTCTCGTAATCTGTAATCTTTTCGTCGATATTCTGATGTTGCTGAGATCAAATACTAGACTTTGATCTTAGTGAAAAGGCCAAGAAACCATAAAATAATGTTTTTCTGATTAGACATTTTTAAATGAATGAAAAAAAAAGGATTTGTATCTATTATTGTATTATCTATTAATGGGGTTGGGTAGTGTAGTATCAGTTCTGTTGTCATAAGACTATCCTCCCAGGAATTACTTCTTATTTTAAGAAGGTGGGACTAATCCTTCCAGGTAGTGCATCCTCCTTTAAAGGAGACGGTAATGTAGTATCTGTTCTGTTGTCTACCATCTTTTTTTTCGATCGTGGGGGGGGGTAGTGTAGTATCTTTTCTGTTGCCACGATACCATACTCACAGGCATTATCTTCTCTTTCTATGGTGGGATACTCCGAACTATTAACTTTGGGGGGAGGGGGTAATGTTCGTTCTTCATGATATCATTTTCTGTCATAACCTCCTCCTTTGGGTGTCAGTGTATGTACGTTGTGTACAATGATATCACCTCTCAACCTAGCTAGTATATATATATATATATATATATATATATATATATATATATATATATATATATATATATATATATAAGAAAAGAATGAATAAACCAATACGAACAGAAAGCGAATATGGATGTGTATATACATACATAAACAAGAAAACCTTAGGTCTGTAGTAATAATTTGTCAAATTTAAATCTTATTAAGAGCCTTTTGTGTGCATATTTTAGACTTTACTATATTAAAAATGTACTAGAAAAGATTAAATAATCTAATATATGAAGAAGTCAGTCGAATTTTCAAAGTTAGACCTAAATAGCATTGTATGTGAGAAATCGCTATTTGATTCTGACCCGTCATTTATGTAAATTTTCAGTCTGTGTTTCTTGTATAGAAAATAAATTCCAATCGACTTAATCAATTACATATTCTATCCAGCTGATAATTCTTTCAGTAACATACACTGTGCCAGATTCATTTTCATTGGATAATCAACAAAGATACTTATCCAATTAAAACACTGCGTTTCTTACAAAGGAAAAATCAAAATGACATACAGAATCACTGGGTATATATTTATTCATATCTTTTACATTACGCTACATTTCAAAAAATAAGTTCAAACACTTAGTACACATAAGCTTACCTATTAACAATTTCCTGACTATTCTCTGCTAGAAATAATAAAAACTTACTCACATAAATAATGTGGATTGTGAACAGTCCTCTTATGTACATAAATTTAAGTTGTTTTTTTTTAATTTAGTGTTTTTTTAATTTTTACTCGCTCATTTTGTTCAACATTAATTTTGAAACTTCAAACTTTCATTTAGACATCAATTTACTGTTAACAATGTAAAAGCATAAAATAAAAATCAGAATCTTATACATTCAATAATTTCAGTAATTTTTCATGACTGAGTGAAATTTGACAATGATTTTATGCTTTTAAACTGTTGATTCGAACTAGCTACCCATATGTTAAGCAGCCAATCATTAGAAAACTATCTCTTATTCTTATTCTGAGATTTTTTACTTCACATTTCGGTGTGTACTTCACATTTATTCTCCAACTCAAACTATTCCCATTATTATTAGTATTGTTATTATTCCACTTACTCTTATTAATATTATTGGTCCCCCGATTTATAAAATCGGGAGACCTATGTTTTGAGGCATTTTCGTCCGTCCGTTCGTCCGGATTTTTCTCCGCAACCATCCATTGAATTTCTCTGAAATTTTGCATGAAGTTGTAACTTTGGTCAGGTTAGAAAGTGACATTCTCCGATTTTTGAAAAAAAATCTGGTTAGCCCCCCACCCCCAAGGGGGTCAAAAGGCCCCGAAATGGCAAAAAATGACATTTTTTGCCCCATAACTTTTCATCCATCCATTCAATTTCTCTGAAACTTGGCCAAAATGTGGAGGCAATTGTTCCTAATAGAAAATAAGTATCGCTGACCTTGGAAAAAATCTGGTTCGCGCTTACAGGGTGTCAAAAGCCCCCTAAAATGGCAAAAAATGACCCTTTCCTCCCATAACGTTTGATCCATGCATTAAATTTTTCTGAAACTTGGCCAAAATGTAGAGACAATTGTTCTGGATATAAAATGAGCATCCTTGACCTCAGAAAAATTCTGGTTCGCGCCTCCAGAGGGTCAAAGGGGGGTCAAAAATGCCACAAATTGCCCAAATTTATTGCATTTTACACTCGCCACATACAGAGGGGGACCACGCGTGCGCGGCTTGTTTTCAATTATAGCTTTAGTTTTTTTTCTTCAGGTCATAACCTTGTAGGAATTGAACCCTAAGAACGTTAGTGAAAAGCCAAAAGCATAACCACTCAATTACTTGGGTTAATTTTGAAAATCCATAAAAATGCAATCCCTTAAATATGGATTTTGCAAGTAATTTGTAATTTTTACAAGTTTTATTACCTTTTTAAAAGGTTTCAAAATATAAAATTACTGATGGAAAAGTAATTATATATTATATTTAAAGGTACACAAGTAAGACCATATGTATACAATATGTATTACATGTAGACATCAAAAGATAATTATGTACGTGTGGTTTCCAGGGAAAGTGTATCTGCCAATAACATTCAGAAAATGGTATGGGCCGATTGTTTTTCAGAAAGCATAAAAAGCACACACTCTCTCATTGTTTCATTTCAAATTAATTCAAATGGAAACTGTAATTAATTTGATTAGAGAGTGGCTTGCCTGTACATGTGTTAACATTAAACATACATGATTTTATTGATTGTATAGTTATTACAAGTAATCAATATGTACACATATTTTAATTATATTTCTTAAGTGAAGCTGCTAAATGTATATATATATATATATATATATATATATATATATATATATATATATATATATATATATATATATATATTTAAGCTTGATAAACTATAATTACTTGAAAAGATGAAAATGTTATGCATGTATGTTCGATTTTTTATCTGACTTTATTGACACAAATATTCCTCGTGTATCTTTAAATCAATATTGCAGTTTGCTTTTTGACTAGATTTTTACATGTTTAGAAAAATACATTTCTTCAAGAATGTTTCTAAATATTTTTTCACCGTTTTTAAAGTTTGGTACACAAAAGAACATGCACAGAATTAAAGAGAAATTTGAAGTTTATTAAAACAAGCATATAAAATATGTGTGTTGGTAAGTATGAGAATGTTTCTTTTTTTCCTTTACTTGACTTCTTGTGTCTCAGTGTACCCCAAACAAACTGTCCCAATGGACCCCATATTCTCATGTCATAAAAACTAGGTCATAACTAGCGATTCAGCAAAGATTGTCAGGAGAAACTACATGCGTTTATTCTTTTATATAAAGATCATTTTACTATACTGATTTCAATTATAATAATTTGAATATAAATCGAATAATTGTAGAGAATGAAGTGATTTGAAAACGAGAATTTAGGACGCTGAAAGCATACACAACTCGAAAAATAGAATCTTCTGTTTTGACAAATAGGGACATGATCTCTGCAATGTTTGTTTAATAAAAAGTTTTATAAATAAAAAAAAAAGCAAGAAAAATAAATATTTAATATCCCCCCCTTTTCTTAAAATAAATCTTTCTCTATATTAAAAATCGACCTTGTGCCGAAAAACTCAGGTTTATTATCCGTTTGTTTACAGATGCCACATGCATGTGCGAAGGTCAACAGGAAGTCCAAAAAACCGATGTAGACACAAATTTGTCTCTTTCATATTTGCTTATTTCTGAATCCTAATTGATCCTCAAAATCTTATAATTTTTTTTAAAATTAAATAAATTGTTCATCGTTCCATTGTTTATAGAATGGAGCATTTATTTATAGGAAACTTGTGGATTTAGTAACAAAACCGGATGCTTTTGAACAGACAGTCACACTTCAACCTTATTGAACTGACTTTCAACTTCTTCTGGTAGACACTTCATTTCAAAATCAAATCAACATGCCGGTAGAGACGTCTCAGCAACCAACAATAAAACAATTCATCCTCTCAAAGAAAGAGGTAATGTTTGAGAGAATGACTTTCCGAGACTGAGCAGAACCATATTTCACTCTGTTTTTAGCCTGAAGACTAAAATTTAACCCAAAGGTAGTAATTATAGTTTTCTCTGTTCTTTTGTATTCTTTCTTTGCAGATGTATTATATTTTGTTGATATCTGCATTCACGTTTCTTTGTTCTTACAAAACAAAAGTCAGGTTTCATGAGTCACTCTTTGTTTCTTGTATAAGTGGTATGCTGAAAATAGGCAACAAAAAGTAGTGATGTTCTACAGAACTACTTGCTTCTCTGTTACAGTATGTTATGTCTGTAGAACGTGATGAAATAATAAAAGCTGAACACAATAAACATGAGGGTCAAATTTCAAAGAACAATTTCATTTAATAAATTTAAGAATATGTGTATCATTCATTCTTTAATCTTGGCATAATAAAATATCATTCTTGATAAGATTTCAACTCTCCACCAGTGGATTAGAAGTCTATGCTATAAAGACAAAATGTTATTTTAAATATAAATCACAATTGGGAAAAATAAAAGAATAAAAAACAAAAAGAAAAACAAATTAACATATTTACAAAAACAAGATGAAATGTGATAACATTTTATATTATCAAATTTCAGTGTACGTGTGTCTGACCCTTTTTCACATTCGGAATCAAAAATTTTCATTTATTGTAGGATTTGTACTCACTGTTACATATACATTTAATTTCTCGTACCTTCTCTTCTTCGTCACAAAGGGGATGTCGTCTAGTGGTTGGATTCTTTCTTCGTTTCTGTACTGCCGTGAATATTGCCATCCGCTGTGTCTGCAACAAAAACATTCATACCACGATTCATGAGGCAACAATCTTTTGAAATTTTGATTTGTTTATTTCAGGCGTCAGTCTATCGTCGATCTTGGAGATGTTTCACCAACGTTAAGAGAGAGACCAAATTACTACTCTATCGTAGTTCATTCCTAGCTTAAGTCCTTAGCCATTCAAGGAGAGGGGAAGAAGGAATCTCATGCCTGTTTTCTCTTAGGGAAATAAATTCCCATTTTTCATTTCGGGATACATAGAGAAATAGACTGTTCGGCTTGCTTCCAAAAACCCGACTGGCAAAACTCCATTTCTCACACAAAAGCCCGTGACGTCACAGAACCCCTATGCGCAGATGTACCTTGACCCTTGATCTGAGGTCTCATCAACGTGGTGGCCCTGTCAATGCCTGTGAGCTCCGACTGTGAGAACAGCTTTATTTTGCACTCGGTTGTACGGGTTCACCCGCACTAAATCGCGCAAGCCAAACCAAACGTCTCCCACACGTACGTCCGGCCTCACAGGGCCATTATCTAACACTCACGACCTCTGGATTAAGAATTACAGCACACCATCGTCTATGCTATGAAGACAGCTTAAGTTTTCTATTTTCAGAAATAGTATATCAATGAGAATCTTATGTTTATAAATCAAATAAAATCAAACAAAACTTTTGGGGGGCCAAGTTTTATGAAGAATCCCGTAGTCGTATGTATATTTACTGCTTTATTAATTCTGAGTAGCTAAGGACGAAATTACCTGGTGTTAAAGTTATGAGAAAAAAGAAAAAGAAATAAGTACTTTTTGATCTAATAAAAATACATTCTAAAGACCTAGAAAAGCATCATATTTCTTGCATCATTGTCAGGTAAGCATTTAAAACACCGGATAATAGTTAGAAATTTATGAATAATTTTTTAACTAGGACAGACTACAAAGTTTGTTTTTTTAAATCAATTCCTATAAATTCAAATTAATATTTTAATAAAACATACAATAAAACGTTTTTCCAAATATTAAAACGTTATCAATATATCTAATATATATTGTGGCTGTAGCGATTTTTTTGAAAATGTTATTTTCTTGATGAGTCCTACAGTAATTTAAATAGATAGATGACATAAGTAAAGCACTACATTACATGATTTCAATATGTGTGTGTGTTTATACGAGATGTGTTTGAAAAGCAATGGGACGTGGTGTGACAAACAATAAACTGTGATTTCCCCTTTAAAATCCAATATATTTTCCCATCGTTCTCTAACATATTTACATGGATTGTTGGCAGGATTCTTCTGAGATATCTCTTAGCTCAGTCATTAAAGATACCTGTGGTTGCCTGACACACCTTCAAAACGGGTTCCCTATGGCTGAGGTTGTTGAACTATGCCAGCACCTCGAACGACCGTCTACCCAAAATGTATGTGCAGTGGTTTTTCTTCTTCTTAATCTTCTTATTGACTGTGTTTAGATTCTAGTGTTAGCGGTTACTGACGGCAAAACACAGTTCACGATTTGCATACTTTATAAAAAAAAACACAGGCATTTTTATACAAACAACTTGTTGAACATGGGTGTGTGAGTGAGTGTGTGTGTGTGCCATTAGGGCCCCATCGCTAGCACCTACATTTCTCAAATTCAGGATCTCAGCTAAGACTAACTCTGTCTTACAAACCTTCTCTTCCGGACTCTGTTACCGATCTGCCTGTTGAAGTTATTCACTCTCGAGCTCTTCGTCAATAGATCAGTCGGTCTTTTTATTGTTATTCATTTTCCTAGCTAATCTCTCCCGGTGATCCTAACTGTGGTGGAGTCAGGGCAGTCTATATTATCATAATGTACAGAACACAAGTCATAAATCAGGTGTATAGGTTTTTCCAATAGAGTGATATTCTTTTTATTTGTTGCTGCATGTTCATAGTTTTTTCCTCAGTTATCATAGATGAACAACAAAGCATAGAGGCAGGGTCAATGATAGTATGTGAACAAATAGTAAAGTTATATACTCACAGGATGTCATGTTAGATTATAACACAATCCGTTTATCACTCTTTCATCGCTTATAGCTCTCACAACACAACAAGTCTAATTTTTTGTCATACTGACCTAATATATCATCTCTGTGATCATAAAATGCACTTCAAAATACAAGATTTTCTTTAAATAATAGGTCTGTCATTTAAAGTCGATGAGAGGGGTTGTGGTAACTATTTGAACACAGCACTTAATTTCTATGTCAAAATTGTATTTCCCATGTTTTTAATTGATTTTACTTTCGGCAAATCGCATCTCCTTATTAATATTATTGTTTCTTGCAGTTGTTATAAACCGTCTTGCCAAAGTCATTTTGTTTCAAACAGTTTAATAGATTTTCTAGATTTGTACAGTTTGTTTCAAAGTTGTGAAATTCTTTCTGTAGTTTTGCTGAAAGAATTTCATGAAGTGATCAGATCGAGAGAGAAAGAGAGAATGGGGTATCAAAATGTATGAAAAATTATTTTATATGATTCAAGGAGAAAAACATAACTTTTGATTTTTATGTGTTTCACATTTTATCATTGACATCAATTAGTGCAACCGTCTTGTAACAATGTATTTCGCTTCAGATGAACACAAGAATATTATAAGTATAAGCAACTTCATAAGCAAAGAAAACTAAAAAGTAGTCAATATTATCAATAGATGAACATCGTTAATGAGAGTGATAAGTGATGCAATGATTGAAGAATCAGAACAAAAAGAAATGCATTTACCAATATTAAGAGAAAACTTATAAGTTACATCAAAGTGAGTCCTAAAGAAACTTGTGGCAGTTTTTCCTTTGTAAAATATCAGTTTCTTTCAATGTCAGGAATCATTAATTGGCCGAATGTTTGAACACAATAAATGATAATGAAACATAGAATCAAACCGCCAATCCCTTGGATACAAGAATGATTATTTCTTTGATTTAAAGGTAACAACTTCTGCTCTGTTTAATATGAAGACTAAATACGATTATGATGTAATTTACATGAATTCCATCTCTCATTAGCAAAGTAGTAATACAGCAGTTACCATCTATAGATTATTACGACTGAAACTTTCTAGAATCAGCCGCAGTAAGTCAAAATCTACGGATTCAAATAAAGACAATGAATGTGTCAAATTAATGTTTCTGGAACATTTAACACAATGTTGTGCTCAAATTCTCTAAGAACTGTCCAGCTATTGCAAAGCAACACCAATCATCCTAGTTCAGTAACAAATGACTTCAAAGTTTTCGCATTCAAAATAATATTTAAAATAATATTCAAAATATATTCATTGAAAGAGTTTATTGCAGAATACAGTGACATCATGTCTTAGCTGATTTTCACCGTTTTTTTTATCACATTCTGTTCAGTTTATATCTACTATATCTTGTATTGTACATTTCTTTTTATTTCTGTTTTATTTTATGAGGTGAGGATAACAAACACCATCAGATTGCGGAGTAATATTTACATATACTTTGCGCTAGAAGTAAAAGTATGTAAAAATATACCGTTTATAAAAACATAAGTGTGAGCCCTTTTCATTTTTTTTACTCAAATATTCAAATTTGTATTTTTTTAAATACAAAACATTTTGTTGTCTTTAGTAGTAATAATTCTGGTCAGTATTTGGTAGTTGACAACATCTTTATTAATTGTAATGGACTGAGCCGATCCCCCTCGACATAGACGACAAAAAGCGGCTTAATATTAGTAGATCCATCAAAAATATTATTCAAAAAGAGATTAACATGGTTTAGACATGTTTCTCGGCTACAAGACTCCAGCTGTGTAAAGAAGTCATATTAAACAGATTTCATTGAAGAAAGAGATGGGATGACCAGATAAAGGTTGAGACTGGCATACTGCTCCTGATGGCTGAAAGACTCAAGACCATAATAAGTAACGGAATATTGTTTTCGAGCATGAAATTTGCATAGCGTCCAGGTAAATTGATAAAAAGAAACGATAAATGAAATGAGAATTAACTGGAAAGCGACAGACATGACAATTGTTAGACGATTGTCTCAGATTGTTCGTTTTGTTTTGTGTGTTGCTTTCTTACAAGCTATCTTGGCGTCATGATTGGAGACAAGCTTGATCTTGAGCTTATACCAGAGTTTAGTGTTTCGAACCCCAGTCAATCCATTATTGAGTAGATTGAGTAGGCTTAGCTCGTGTGTTGGCTGTACTCTGTAAAGAAAATAGAATGCATAATACCTATTCATTTGACAGGTGGCGTCTTTGCGATGTATCAACAATTGAGTGAAGAAAAAAAGGAGGATTATGCCTTCATAAAGGAAGATTTATTTGCAACATTTGCCCTGGACTCCTATGCGGCGTGTACAGTTTGTAGTACGCTGCATGCACTCGGGTGGAACCGTAGATGCTTATCTGGTAGACCTGCGGAAGCTTTCTGTACCATTCAAGGGTATGATGGATCGAGGCCTCAAAGCAGCCTTTGTCCATGGGTTGCCCGACCTTTGTTTGACAACTTTTCGAATGGGGAGAAGGAGCATTTCTCAGCTTCTGGATCAAGCAAGATGACCCACCCGATGAGCCAATGTAAACCAAGGAAAGCCAGATGAAGAACACTAGGATAAGGTGTTTCGAATGTGATGAAATTAACCACTTAGCTAGGGATTGTCTCGTTCAGCATGACAGACGGAGAGTTCGGGACCCCCAACTGCAGAGAAGTGGTGCACATTGTGACCGATGTGAAGGACGAGGCCACATTTTTCTGGGTTGTCCGAGAAACGGTTTGGGGGACGACAGATATGTGCCGGCTTCTTCTTCAGACAAGATGTGAACTTGGCACTGCTAACTGCAAGAGTAGATGTGAATGCAAAAGAGTGCATTGTACTAGTTGATTCTGGGTGTTCCTACACCATAGTGAACAAAAAAAGTGTGCCGGATGTGGCAAACGCAAACCATCGAGGTCATTACTATTGGCGGGAGAATGCAGACATGTGGAGTTGGGTCCGTTAGCCTCCGACTGGAGAATCAATTGAGGTCTTGGTAATGTTTATGGGATCTGCTTGCGTTCGACTTCTTGATGGGGATAGATGCTATAAAAGCTCTAGGTGGAGTATCCATCTTGAAGTCAGGGGAGGTCCAATTTCTTGATGAGCCAGTTTCTGTTAATGTGGCTGTGCCAGCATTTATCATTGAAGAACCTGATTTTCGAGCGGAGTTTGACCAACAACCGAAGGAATGTACTGCAACATGGAAGCTAAGGCTCTTCACAAGCTGAAAAACCGTGTCACTGAGTATTCAATGCCGGCAACAGTCAGGAAACTATTTGAAGAAGAAGTACAGCAATGGATCAAGAAAGGATGGCTTGCTTCCTATGACAAACAAAAGATCGGACCTACGAGAGGGCTGCTTACATTGATGGCTGTCGTCCAGCAGAATAAATCAAGTGTGTCCTGTAATGGACTATCGGGAACTAAACTGTGGATGCATATACTGCAGACGCTGATATTTGCGCCAACAAACTGAGGAAAGGAAGACGGCAAGGATCAAATGATGAATCTCCGATCTGCTTATCTTCAAATGTGCATTGGTGAGTCACTTTGGTGAGTCACTTTGGTGAGTCACTTTGGTGAGTCACTTTGGTCCTACCAGACCGTTGGTTTCCAAGGTAGAAGGTTCTATTTAACAAGGGTAGGATTTGGTTTGAATGTGGCTCCGCAAATAATGAGGCCCATTGTGAAAGCAGTCTTATCGCAAGACAACAACATCAAGAAGGCGACCTTGACTAACATTGATGATGTGCATGTGGATGAAAGTGCCGCATCTGCAACCAGTGTTGCTGAACATTTGTCCTGTTTTGGACTGGTCAGCAAAACTACAGAGCGACTGAAGAATGGGACAGCTTTTAATAGCAATAGGTTCAGAATGTTTGCTAAAAGTTGAGGTTTCTGATTGCATTTTCGGTGTGCATATGCACCATCAGGAAATAGTATTGTCGAGAGATCCCATAGATCTATAAAACAGATTGTCATCAGGAAGTGATGCACTGCTGCAGAGGTGGTTTATTTGTAAAATATCATGCCAAAAGACAATTTCTATAGTGTGACGGTTCCGGCAAATGCTCTATTCAAGTAGGAAGTCTGGGTGAAAGGTATCGATTAAGCCTTTCCATTTCTACCAGGACACAGGCATGAAATTTTTGAACAGGGGGACGTTGTGCTGATGGGAGCCCGGCCAAACAGGTGCACAAGGAAATGGAGGACAGGAACTGTGACAAAGGTGGTGAGTCCCCAAACGGTGTGTGTGAGCGGAGTGCCTTGCCATGTAAGGGATCTTCGCCTGTATCCTCGGATGGTGACTAATTCCGAAGACAGTGTATGTGCAGCATCAAACGATGGCGAATTATGTGAATTACGAGGCTGATAGCTCAGTCGATGATAGCCTTAATTGGTTGACTGACAGTAACGACAGCGACAGTGACGACAGCAATAACAAAGATCAACATGTCTCGTAGAACCATTTCAAGAAGCAACTGAACTAGCTGTGTCACATCTCAGAAGGAGCCACAAACAAAGGCGACCGGGCCGCAGCTGCTATGTGTGTGATGATGAGAACAGGGGGGGGGTGTAATGGACTGAGCTCCCTCCCCCCTGACATAAACGACAAAAAGTAGGCTGTGTCATGCATGAAATTTGCATAGCGTCCATGTGAATTGATAAAAAGAAAGGATTTAGAAATTATTTAATTTCTAAATCCTTGGATGCTATGCAATTAACTGGAAAGCGGCAGGAACGACGGTTGATTGTTAGACGATTGTCAAGGATTTTTCGTTTGGTCTTGTGCATTGCTTTCTTATATTAATTAACAAAAATATTCCCTGATTATTGTATAAAACTTTATTTTTTATTGATCTGGAGAAAAAGTTAAAATCTCATTGACAATCCTGTTAATTTGATGTGATACACAAAGATATTTATTGAAGTAATGTGAAGAAAATTGTAATGAATTGTGTCTACTGTACATCCCGACTTTCTAAATTACTAATGTTAATCTTATATAATACATGAGAAACATGAGGCAAGTTAGCTAAGTTGTTAATAAATCAAAACCAGTTTTATTTCATCCTTATTTTTCGAAAAATATTATATGGAAAATTTTAAAATATTGTAAAAAAATATGTTGCTTTTTCAAGCAAAAATACTCACTTATTTGTTAAAACTGTTTTAGTTTTAAAGATATTTTAAAAATATTTTGTAAATTAAACTTAAAATTTGTTAATAGTAAAAGAATGTTAATGCTTCCTAAGATTAAACTTTTGTATAATTCTAATTTGACTGGGGTAAGGTTCATTTTTGAGATAAGAGGATTGGGTTTAGTCTGCTGAGGTTTTGTGCTGTTGCCAACTGTAAGGTTCGTAGATCGGGGTCACCAATTATGTGGGGATTAACCAATTGATGTTAATATTAATAACCTTTTGGAAATAGTCCAACAGGTAAAAGCCACAAAAAACAATAAAGGAGTTGTGAAACAATGGACAGCAATTGTATTAATGAATTAACATGAATTAAGATTATATTGAGAATTAAAATATTGAAGTTATAAAAAGAATATCTTTTTGTGAATATGAGTTAATCTATAGTTAAAACATTGTGTTATAACAGACATATAGTCACAAGGAAAACAAACATAATTTTAATGGTGTAATCTTCCTCTGGTGTCATCAGATCTAAACCTGTTTTTAAGACTCACATTACAGAGCTATCATGAAATTCTCATTTCATTTATAATGTCCCCAACCCTCACTGGCCAGATTTCACCTCCATACATCATCACAATTCCTACATGTGCCTTATAGACTCTTCCCTTGGTTGACAATTGTAACGCTCTGCTGGTTAGTAATGGTAGAAGTTCTCTGAATTTACTCCATGCACTCCTAACTCTTGCAATCACACCAGCTCTGGTAACAAAATTTCTGAACAAAGTACTTTTTAATCTCACATATCTTTCTCTAACACATAATTTAGACGATACTAATTTAACCCTTTAAAGCAAATTACATATCCGATTGTGGTTTATGCAAGACTCTCCCTTTTCTCTACCAAGTGACAACAAAGCTGAAATAGCCAGGAGGTTAACGCCTTCTGAGCTTGAAACCATTGGTACTGATGTTGTACTGATTTTCTGTACTGAATAATATATATATATATATATATATATATATATATATATATATATATAGTAAATCAGAATGAGATCTTTGTAACACTAGTATAATCTACAGACGAGAGATAAATTCTTAGAAATTTAAATGTATTCGAAGGATGTATAATTTATAAATTATCTAGAAGAAGCAAAGAACAGGATGATAGATTGATAATTGTTTTTTCATTTTTACATCACATATCACAGTTTTTGTTAACATGCATATTATTTTCTGATGACTGAGTGGATCATGTACATTTTGCATTGTCTATGTGAGGAAAAAAAGTATTGTCTATTAGCTGGTATGTGAAGTCTGTTTTTGGAGTCTCAGCTAATGCATGTCTAGTTGACAAAGTGAATTTAAGTTGCTTTTGTGTGTGACGAGACATTTCAATGGGGCTATATCGGCCAGAGATGATGACTTGTTACATCACATCATGTGCTATTGCTGATTGTTCACTTCCTCTCTCGAGTGAATCTGATATCTATAGGTAGGCTGCAGGCAGACTGATTTGATTTAGGTGGGAGAGGCTTCTATTGGTTAGAAATTCGAATCTACTTTTTTTTAAAAGTGTTGACTGATCTTTTAATTTCATGAGCAAACATAGGTGATGACACATCACATGATCAACTTATTTAACAAGACTTCAGGATTTAAAACTCTCTTTTCTTCTTCTTTTTCATCCGATTTATTTTTGAACAGGCCTTTGATTAGTCCTCTATAAGAGGGTGGGGCCTGCCTGTCAGTCTTGATCGAAGTATTCCACTCCAGGCTCGGCGGTCGCGAGGATCTAAGTTTGTAATCCCTAGGGCTGAACGGTTACGTTTACACAGCTCATCCCAAAAAAGCTTCGGTCTTCCAGCCTGCCGACCTTATGATCTCTTCATTTATTTCTCACTCATTACACAACATCCAAGTGTTATAATGGATGTATATATGTGTTACACAGTAAATGAAAATATTATACTTTCACTCGATATACAGTAAGTGTAAACATACAGTTACTGCATACATAATGCCGGATATTTTCTTAATACCATTGAGAGCTGGTTCAATTAATATTGAACAGATCAAGTTTTGTTAAGATCAAAACTAAAATACATGAAGTAACAACATTACAATACTTACAAATTATTAGTTATGCCATTGAATTTTGTTTCTCTGTAAATATGAGATCATATTTACAATAACGAAACAGCAAAAATAAAATAGTTTCTATTAAGTCTCAGGAAATTTATGCTATCTCTTGATGAGTATTTATGAAATTTATGCTATCTCTTTATGAGTATTTATGAAATTTATGCTATCTCTTGATGAGTATTTATGAAATTTATGCTATCTCTTGATGAGTATTTATGAAATTTATGCTATCTCTTGATGAGTATTTATGAAATTTATGCTATCTCTTTATGAGTATTTATGAAATTTATGCTATCTCTTTATGAGTATTTATGAAATTTATGCTATCTCTTGATGAGTATTTATGAAATTTATGCTATCTCTTGATGAGTATTTATGAAATTTATGCTATCTCTTGATGAGTATTTATGAAATTTATGCTATCTCTTGATGAGTATTTATGAAATTTATGCTATCTCTTGATGAGTATTTATGAAATTTATGCTATCTCTTGATGAGTATTTATGAAATTTATGCTATCTCTTGATGAGTATTTATGAAATTTATGCTATCTCTTGATGAGTATTTATGAAATTTATGCTATCTCTTGATGAGTATTTATGAAATTTATGCTATCTCTTGATGAGTATTTATGAAATTTATGCTATCTCTTGATGAGTATTTATGAAATTTATGCTATCTCTTTATGAGTATTTATGAAATTTATGCTATCTCTTGATGAGTATTTATGAAATTTATGCTATCTCTTGATGAGTATTTATGAAATTTATGCTATCTCTTGATGAGTAAACTTAGCTATCTCTTGATGAGTAAACTTAGCTATCTCTTGATGAGTAAACTTAGCTATCTCTTGATGAGTAAACTTAGCTATCAACTTCACTATTAATAGATCTATATAAGAATCCCCATCGAGCAAAATAGTGAGTGGTCAATAAGTTGACAAACTCTTTAGCAGTTTGAGAAGAAAATATTTTGGTTGTACTTCCAAATGATATTTTAAAGAACAGCTTGCTAGGTTAGTGTGTACTGATGATAGCCCATGTGGAAAATAGATAAATTTTCTTCATCATCAGAACTCCAGCCTGTCATCATGATATTTTCAACTGCAATTATGCTATGCATCATTT
The DNA here is from genome assembly GCA_963556195.1 of Sepiola atlantica. Classification (NCBI taxonomy): domain Eukaryota; kingdom Metazoa; phylum Mollusca; class Cephalopoda; order Sepiida; family Sepiolidae; genus Sepiola; species Sepiola atlantica. Next base: position 114,675,475 of record OY744519.1, on the reverse strand, counting down.
AGATTTATCAAATCAGTATCACAGAAGCTGAATAGACTGCTTGATATGCAGATGAATGATTTTTCAAGTGAAGCAAAATATATATTGAAGTCTATGGAAACTGTGGTGAAATTCTGTTTAACACTTAAATGCATTTCTTTAGTATTTCCGTCTACATTTCCATTAACTTATAACCAACAAACTGCAATTATAATCAGAATCAAAATTCACAATTTCAAAACATTTATATAGAGAGAAATGTTCATGAATATATCAAGATAATTGCACAAGAAATGTAGTCTTGAAAATATGTTTGAATATATATATGCGTGTGTGTCAATAATAAGTAATAAAATGCACTTAGTTTGATGTTGAGAAATAAGTGGAAAAAAAAAAATAACTGCACAGATACAGAAACAAATCAAATCAAACTCATATATATATATATATATATATATATATGGTAACAATAATTCCACATATATCAACACATGCCGAAAATCTTCTGGCGATGAGAAGCATCCCCCTCGCATAAAAAAAGTATTTTTACATATCAACTGTATTCATTATCCTAAATTGCTTTGATTTTCTTACACATAAATATCACTTCAACACACCATAGGACTGTAAATCGTTGACTCTCATATCTCTTAGTGTTTTAAAACTGCTTAACAATAATCATTTGAATTTATTGTTTTAATTGTTCTCAAATTGACACCACTTTTTATGCTAACAAGATGATAATTATATATTGTAATGTACAAAATGTCGATGTGTTTTTCGAAAAGAAAATTAGTTTCAAATACTTTTTCTTCAAATAATTCTCTAAGATTTTCTTCAAAAATTTTTCTTAGTAATTTTTGAAGAAAAGTTTCCTTGTAAATATTCTATTTGAAGATCAAAATAAAATTGATACCTGCTGCTGCTGATGAGACAACTTGATTATATAAAAAAATCTACAAAAATGTCATTTCAAACTTAAATAAAATAGTATGCCTCAGAAATGTTAAGGAGTAGATAGGCTCTGCCTATCACCCAACCTTTGCACTCCGTCTTTGTCTATTAGGCAGGCGCAGAGGTACTAGTGCAGGGACACCTTAAAGAAACCAGTGCTTGACCTTGTTTCCTGACTAGGACAATGAACGGCGTCTCTCTTTCTCTCTATCTGGGCAACTTAGGGGAAAAATGTTGACACTAAGTCTCACATGACTAGTCTGGGTCGCTCTTGTTCCGACAGGTTGAGGATACAGGTAAGACAGCTTGTCTGGCTGCTGCTCCCGACTGTTAGTACAGGATCCCAAACTCTTAGGTAGCGCTAAGAACGGCTGCTCCATCAACAGTTATATAATATCGTGGGTAACTGTACGTGCCATGTCGGGCATAAAAAGGGACTCTACAGTTATCCCTGATGGGCTTTTCCGAGGCCACTACCTCCATGAATAAAGTCTCGACTAATGGTCTGGCTGTGTGAGCTCATTGGCACTAAACAAGCACCCACTTTGCCCTCCCCACTCTATCTTCTCCCAAGATGACCCCCCTAAACCTTCACCCTTATTCTCAGTAGCCCCTTACGTCTACAGTGGCAGCCTGCTGTGTTTGGGATGAACTATGTTAAAAATAACAACAACAAAAACGTATGTACAGAATAAAAGACATGGTGTGTATTATTTATTTTAAGGGTTTGTGTTCAAATACTATAAAATCTATTGAAGATCATTCCAATATATTAAATATTTACCTTTTAATATATATATATATATATATATATATATATATATATATATATATATATATATTAAAGCTCTGATTCATATAACCGATGTATTATGGTCTGTGGTATTGACAAAACTCCTACAGTGAGGAATATATATATATATATATATATATATATATATATATGGTGGGGAAGCAAAATTTACAATGAATGTTATGTTTTTTTTCTCAGCAGGCACTAAGTCAATTGTATTGAAACCTAGCATATATTGATGTCATAATCATAGCTAATACTATTATCCTTACCTTTTCAGAAACTTTTGCCCATATGAGTTATCAAGAAAGCAAACGTCAAAGAGTGTGTGATGTGCTGAATGCACTCTCACCCCAAAGGAGATTGCAAGCGCTGGAGTGTCCATAACGATTGTTTATAATGTAAAGAATAAAATGACCATGAGCAAAACGATTAGGAAGTCTAAAAGTGAAGGAATCAACAAAAAACGCTTCTATTAAAGCTCTCAAATCTCAACGTATCTAACCAAACCCATGAGAAAAATAACAATTAAACTTGAGTTAGACAACAAGACCATTTTAACTTCAAAAACATTTCTAAAATGAAGCAAAATATGATTTGATGTAAAAATCTGACACAAACACACTAAACACTTGTTCACAACAGCTATGAAGGAAAAGAGACTGAAAAGATGTCATAAAATTATTACATGGTTGAAGAAAAAAGTCCTTCATTTTAACAATCTTTTCAGATGAAAAGATCTTCACTGCTGATGCTGTTCTGAACCGCAGAAATAACAGGTGTATTGCAAAATAAACAGCTGAGGTTAAGGGGACATTCAGAACAAAAAATGCTACTCAAGTTATGGCTTTTGGTGTTGTGGCTTCCAATGGAAAGAAAATGCCTATAAAATTATACAAAGCTGATGAAAAGATCAATGTTAATACTTACTATAAGACTCTGAGATACTAGGTATAACCATGGCTTAAAGAAAACTACCCAGATAGTAATTATGCATGGACACAGGCTCCAGTCCACACAGCTACAAAAATACAAGAGTTCTGCAAATCTAACTTTAGCAATTTTTAGAAATCATGTTTAAACCCTCTGGATTATGCTATTTGGGGCGTTTTAGAAATATGCTACCAATAGAACATCATACAGCAATGTCGACTCTTTTACAGATACTATTAAAGAAGAATGTGAGTTTTCGCCTGAATATTTGAGAAACACTTGTACAAGTTTCCAGAAGCATGTAAAGGCAGTTATTGACACATAGAATAAAATAATTTTCTATTATGTAAATCTTCTTATGGCAAATAAATTCTCATGACTTTCAATGAACTAATTGGTTGTAGGGAGAAATTAATTTATATTTATGCCAATCACAGCGGAAAGATTAAGACAGTCTAGAGAACTCAACGAACTTACTCGGAACCTTACTTTGTAGCTTAAGTGAATGTCAATTTTTTGTATCTTCTAACAGTGCTCAACTTTAATTTTCTTAAAGCGACTTTATAATAATATTTATAAATAAATATCAAATTATATTTACCTACAGACGACATCGTTTCGAGCTTTTGCTCTCATCAGTGCAGGGAAATGATAATTTCAGATGGTCATAAGACGCAAACCCAGTTCACAGAGTCATCTCCCAAACCAAATACTCATTCAAAGAAATATTTTATTTAAAGACTAAACATCAGTTATTAATGCATCACCTTGAAAATATTATAAAAAGTAGTTATTTGGGTCCCTTTGAAAGTATTATAAAAAGTAATAAGTCAATAAATATACCTAAGTATAATGATAAAACTGTATCATATCAATGGATTTGTAATTAGAACAAATTCAGATCATTGTTTACTAAACAAAACTTTTTTTAACACACATCATAGTATATGAAGTTAAAATTAATATGATTAAAATTAATATTTAATTAAAGCAGCATCCATGCCCCATTCAAAACTAAGCTTGCCAACCACATTCATTCCATCAAAAATATTAGGTAAAAAGTGTACGTCTTTGTCAAACTACTTGTGAAAATTCAAAATTCAAAACCTAATGCCAGTTGTGAAATGGAAAGTTTTTAAACAGTAAGGTGTATAGGTCTTTAAATGATCCATGTTTTCTCTGTTATAATGGAATACTACATATTATGAAATTGCACAACAATGCTTAATAGTAGATATGAACAGTCAAGTTATTTACCTCCAAGAGGTTAGACACAAGGTCAGGTGTGGTCAGCCAGCACACTAGGATAAGCATGCTCTGGCCTACAAAAAATGCCTGAGCAGCCCAGGCGAGTAGCAATAAACTAACCCCTTCTCAAAGAGAAGAAAAAGTCTGGGTGGGTACAGGACAATAGTGTAGCATCCATTGTAACAGATACTGAACTTTGATCTAAGCCAAAAGGCCAAGGGTCAATTCTTAACTCAAATAGATATAAGTAAACTATTGCATGAAGCAAAATGTCCCGGATTAATTTGGAAAATGCACCAGTTACACTTACATATTTGGATTGCGCATGACCTCGATCAGGTTCTGGTAAAAGATTATCATCATAAAGTTTGTATTAGAGAAGGTCTTTGCAAATAAAAAGTTGTATAATACTATATATATATTGTTGTGGGTGACCTACCTACCCTTTAATAATAACTAAATGGTAGCAACCGGCTACCATAAATACCGGTTTTGCCGGGAGAACATTGGTTGGCACGTTTAGGCACTAGCACTGCCAACACTGACTTGTGTATAATTTCTCTGTTCAATACAATTCGTTATTATTATCTCTAAACCTGTTGTTCTTTTATCTCATTGTTGGTACCCCTAAACGGGTCCACAACACTAATGTTAAAAAAAATGAGGAGGCAATTTTTAGTGCTTCAAAAATTATAGTAGACCAATACAGAAATATTAGCAACATGGTTTGCAAAACTTAAAAAATCTTCTTCATTGAAGAAATTTATTTTCTTTTTCACAGAAACTTTACAAATCAAAAAGAAATTTTCTATTATTGTTTAATGTTTAAAAATCCTATCAAATTAATCATTGATTTCTGGTTCTCTCTTGTGTAAATTAAGCCTACAGTACAGGAAGTGTTGAGATATGTTATGCAGTTGCAGACATCTATAGTTCTATATATTATGTAAGCAAAACAGTGTCCAGAAATAGGGGAGTATTACTAGTAGTATTATTCAATAGCACAACGTTTTATAAGTGTTGTTATAAAAATAAGAATATAAAACAATATTTGGGAAAATAGAGAAAACCTTTAATTATAATCCATTTATTAATAAAGGCATTCGTCTTTGTATCATTCTATACATGCATCTGGCTCTACTTTTGAAGCTAGAATATTTAAACTTTAAAACAACAACATTAATTCAGCATTTTCGTAGTACGGCTTTGTCGAAAATATTATATCTGTAAACGTTATATGAGTAAAGATATTTTAAATTAAAAAAAATATGTAATATTAAGATTAGAAATAAGCAAAATAATATGGTGACATCATTCCAGCAATTAGAGTATTTATTTACCTCTTCTCCAGGAGGTTAGGCACAAGGCCAGTTTTATCTTACTCCCACAAGTAAGATGTGACCCAAGGTCAGGTCGGGAAAGTGGGGTTTGAAGAGCCAGCGCCCGAGAAAGTGAGCACTCTGGCCATTAAAAATTGCCTGGGCAGCCCCGTCGGCATTCCCCGGTAGGGGCGCCTCAGGTAGTAAGCAATAAACTTACTCCTCCCCAAAGAGGGGAGGCGAAGCCTGGGAGGGTGGACCTCCTAGAACTGCACAGGACAGACCCATAGACCGGCGTAAATCAAGCACCGAAGGCCAAGACAATACCAGTCTATGGGGTGCAGTATCCATCGGAACAGATACTACACTTTGATCTTAGCCAAAAAAAAGGCAAAGTAGACAAAATCAAAAATATTATAGAGGTCTTAATCCTAAATTTGTATATTGCTGATGAAACTGTTAATATAATACATGTTGAACATATTTATTTAAATAGATATGAAATTTAACAGAATTTATCCATTACTATAGAGATGAACATTCTTTCTCTTTTTCTGCTAAGTTTCTAATGTTATCACTTAGATAATTTTTTTCACCGTTTTATATGATACAAGGGCAATGCCAGGTAGCCCACCTAGTGAATTATAAGTTACAATATATGTATGTTAATATTGTTAAATCATGTTAACTTTTGATATCCTGATTTGCATCCGTAGCAGGAGGTTTCGATCGTAATGGAGTCACATTTCGTATTTTTCTCATGTTATGATAGAGAATCTCGAAATGCCTGAGTTACACAATGAATTGGTACAAGTATGATAACCGGGTAAAAAAGTGTAAAACGTATATTATATTATTATGCCGTCTATTCTAATAAAAATAAGTTTGTTAACTTATACAAAACAAGTAGTTGCATGTTTCATTTCTGAGGAGAAAATAGAAAAGATGACCAGTGAATCTATTGGGTGAGGATCGGATTATTTCCTGCCCTTCACTTTACTACATCACCATACAGCAATATCTCATTTAACTACAACTCACTAATTTTATTTCATAAAAATCGATTTTAATACCTTCTTAAAGGTAGAGTGCAACTTTCTTTCAGCGATAGATGCATCTAGTGGCTTTTTATGAATCCTACATGTGATTAGGTAACCATCTTGGATGTTATTCCTCATAGCTGGAAGCTGGCTTGTGGTGAATGAAAGAACACAGGCATTAACTTATTTCTACAAATCAATTTGTGATTCCATAAAAAATTCCTATGAACTTTCCATTATCATTTCCTTTCCAAGTTGACCATGAAGAGAGTCTCTTCATAGCTAACCTTATCCATGCACGATGCTTCATCACCGACTCAAGTGCTGATCATTTCAAATATGCCCCCTCTCTCGTAACACATGATCTTGCTCAACCAATCAGAGCGTTGATATCTCAGAACCCCATTTTGTTATATTATCATCCGGAATTACTCCGAAGAAAGACATATTTATCAAAAAACCTTTTTCATTAGACTGGAATTCTTTCTTTTCTGCTGCATTAAGTGATCTATAGGAAAGTTCCATTATATAATTATATAACACAATTGCACAAAATATTTTTTTTTTTAAATAAATGGAGGAGGTGGAGAAGGAAATACACTCTATTATTGCCTGCCATGTTGCATCTAATCAAATGTTTCTCTGGGTTTCATTTTTTCTCCATATCTTTTAGCAAATCCTACCCAACTTTTATCAGCTTGATATCATTCAGTATTTTTTTCTTCTGATTCTTGTATGATAATTATCCTTTCGCTTCTATCTGGTACATGTGATTCTTGATTATGGAGAAATTCCTGTTTCTTTAACAAGCAGTCTATTATAATTATACATTGTTTGCATCAAGCTGTCTCACTTTCACGCATATCTAGCCAGCTGAAATAGTTGGACGTCTTAATTTCTTGAAGAATTGATCATTCTGACTCGGATTTAACTAACTCTTGAATTTCCCTCAATTCGATATCAGTATCTGCACGTCAAGCTTGGTTGGCTTGATAGCTTTCAATATTTTTATGCTCATCAGTGCCAAACGTTGATCCATAGTACAGAATCTACTGTTATAACACTTTCCTCTTCGTCTGCGGATAACTAAGCTTATATACAATTTCTAAGAATATATGTATGTATGTATATTATATATACTTCACCAACACCATGATCCAGTTCATACTTTTCTTGCAATTAGTATATAAGAGTTATAAACAAACAGCAGCTCACTTTATTATAAGAAAAGCATGAGACAACCCATAGTTAGATAATGAAGTAAATATAATATACATATATTTATATGTGTACATTCTACACACACACATATATATAAATATATATATATATATATATATATATATATATATATATATATATATATATATATATATATAGTACATCTATTATATTAGTTTCTGTAGATGTTTATCCGTTGAAACTCCAGTGTTTATAAAAAGAGGAATTGAAAATTTCAATTTCTCGGTTTTGGTCTGAAGAGGTTGACTCTCTGTGAAGAGTACAACCGAAACATGTATGCACATATCTAACCAATAATATTTGTATGAATAAAAATTTGATACTATACTATACATATATATATATATATATATATATATATATATATATATATATATATATATATATATATATATATATTATTTGTTTATCTAGAATTCTTTACCTTTCATAACTGGATAGAATCGAGTTATCCATTGAAACGAAAATAAGTCAAAATTGATTTCAGAGAAATACAGGAGCATTATTTTGAGAAAAAAGTTATCTGCCTCAAGCCAAGAAATTATGTTTTATCAGAATATTTTGTTTAATCCATTCTTCAAATTTACTTAATTCCTGTATTTTCTTTTATAAAAATAACATCCGTTGAGACAAAAACAGGAAACGTTATGACAATGGCAAAGTCTGTCATATTTGAAAAGAAGAAATCACATTATTAATAAGTTCATTTTTTGGAAAACTTTTCTTTTTCATCTAGCAAATTTGTTTTCCTTATTAAATATATTGAGATTTTTTAAAAGTCATTATGTTTTTATTTATAGCCAAAAGTAAAGTTAAGTCATAGGGTGATAATAAAATAAGATTCTATTGGTTAAGAATAAAGTGTACATGTTTTTATTATTGTCATCTTAAAGGATGTAAAATTCTGATAAAATTAAGAGTTATTTGTTGGCAAAGAAATATTTCTTCAGTAATCAACTTTATTGAAAATCTCAGAAACTTTAAATTTTGTCTAAGAATTATTATCTTATATAAAAAGAACATTTAAACTGAAGGCTGACTTAATTTGATTTAATTTATTATATTATAAATTATAGTTTTTAATGGCTTTCTAATTGAAAGTAAGAGTTTGAATGAAGAAAGTGAGAGGAAGTAAAAGTGGTTACTGGTGCAGACTATGGTCTTGGTGGGCAGTGTTCCATTAGTAGTGTAATGTTGCTCTTGGGAAAAGCATTAATTCATGTCTTCTTCCCGAGCCATTAGTAAAATAGTAAGGTAGAATAGACTCTTAAGCAACGAGTGCAGAAAAATGAAAACTCTGAAACACCACTTCTTCTGTCGTACTAGTATAAAGAAAACAACACTTGAAATTAGAAAAATGAAACACTTAATTCATTTTGAAAGAATTTATATAAAACAAATATAATGTCATCCAAATGATGATCAAAATATTGTTAACTGATAAGTTTTTCATTATCCTTTTGCATATAATATATATATATATATATATATATATATATATATATATATATATATATATATATATATATAAAGAAGAATTGTGTGTGTGTGTGTGTGTGTGTGTGGCTATCCATTTAGAACAGTTGATTCCAGAGCAAACTACTGGCAGATTCGAAATCAGCAGATTCCTGCAGATGTTTGAAAAAGAATCAAGGGAGGCGCGAGAGCGCTCTATCCCTTAATAGACTACACAAATGGCCTATGCTGGAAATCTCATTTCTTTGATCAATCATAACTCAAAAACCAATAAACCCAATTAGTTAAAACTTTGCACAAAATTTTTATTTGATAGGTTCTATAAGTGTGTAGAATTTCAGCATCATTAGTCAAGGCAACCCAGAAAGTTCAATCATGAAATCATGTTATCTGTGTGTATGTACGTACGTATGTGCCACCCTGTATCTCATCAACTATTTGATGGATTCAGCTGATTTTTGGCAGAGATAGAGGTTCTAGGGTCTAGTTGATGGCATTTTAATTCTAGTTTATCATATACCTTAGTTTTCCATAAAATTCCAAAAAAGCTTAAAAATGAACATTGTATTGAGGCATAGCCTTTACAAAAGTAGTCACATTCCATGATAAATGCCAGTATACTGAAATCATATGCCCTTAACAGGGTTAAGATGAAAATTCATATACACTGTACAAAAGCAAGGAAATTCCCAAATGTTTACACTTTTATTGTCATTACGGGTATGCGAGCACAACAGTGCTATGTATTTTACTGGTAGGAATTTTCTCCAGCGCACCTCACACACTTCATCCACTCATGCATAGAGATTTATACTGTAGTGATGTGATAATGAAATTGTTTGGTTGATATGTAGTCATACCCTTAATTAATGACACGTGAGTACAGTAAGAGATGATGAAAGAGGCGATTTAACAGACACGCCAGTAGAAACAGCTGGTGTACTAGCAAGTTTTTTTTCAATCTGTTTATTCTTTTGCAGAATTTGGTCGACTACAGGAGAGTTGTTATGCGGAGAGTACAACAAAAATTATGGATGAACTAAAAATAGAACCTAAAAACATAACACTATTACTATCCAAGTTAGATGTTAGTAAAAGTATGGGACCTGATGAAATTCGTCCTAAAATATTGAAATACTTATCATCAAATGAAGGCTTTATCAATGCAATAACCAATTTGTCTAGGAAATGTATGGAATATGAAGTGATTCCATATATTTGGAAAACAGCTATAGCAATACCGCTACATAAAAAAGGTTTGATACATTTAAAAAGTAATTACAGACCAGTTTCTCTAACATGTATTTTGTGTAAGGTATTTGAAAAAATAATCACAAACCACATATTAAATTTTTATAAAGGATGATATAAATTCTAATCAACATGGCTTTGTCGATGGTAAATCAAAATTATCTAATATTTTCGAAAGTATTGGCATTATAAATGAATATTTGATGGAGGAGGATAGTGCGGATATCATATATTTGGATTTTAGCAAGGCATTTGATACGGTATCTCATTATCGTTTACTAGTGAAAATGAAAAATGTTGGTATTACTGACAAAATGGTAAATATTGTGAGGGAGTTTTTGAAGGATAGAACTATGAAGGTAAAGGTTGGAAACAATTATTCTGAATCACAGTACATACCTGCCGGTGTTTCGCAGGGTTCAGTATTGGGTCCTTTGTTGTGTTTGGTATTCATAAATGACTTACCTAATAATATAAATTCAGAAATAGAACTGTTTGCTGATGATGTGAAACTACTTGTGAGACCTTTATCAAAGGAAATAACACAGATGGGTCTAAATAAATTATCATATTGGGAGGACATTTGGAAATTGGGATTTAACCTAGACAAATGTAAAGTACTACATGTAGGATCCAGGAATGTTGGAGTTGAATATGTACTAAACAACCAAATAGAGAAATCAAAGAAGTAGATGGAGAGTGCGATTTGGGAGTGGGGTTTTATAATACATTTAAGGCAAATAATCATATTTTGACCATTGTATCGAGGGCAAATAGAATGATCGGATGGATGGTTAGGAATATTATTTCGAGGGAGACAAATGTTGTGTTAAGGATATATAAAGCTCTAATAAGACCAGGACTGGGCTCCAGCGACTAGATATGGAAATTGGAATGTAATATTGAAACAGGAAGGCGTACAAAGAAGGGTGACAAAACTAATAAGTAAAGTAAAGGAGTGCAGTTTCAGGGAGAGATTGGACAAATTGGGATTGAATACTTTGCTGGAGAGAAGAATGAGAGGTGATATGATTGAGACTTTCAAGATAATTACTGGCATTTCTAACTATGGTGGGCATTTTTTTAATATTTATCCTAGATCTGGAAGGTAATTGTCAAGGCAGTTTTAAAAAACTAGATCTGTTAACCAGTTAAGTTTTTTTGCTCACAAAGTAATATGTTTTTGGAATAAGTTGCCAGATCGAATTAAGAACAGCAATAGCGTGGATCAGTTTAAGATGAGGTTAGATGAATTCAGAGAAAGTGGTAGGAGGGAGAAATTGAGGGGACACTTTTGGGAGTTATCAAATGAAATATTTAATAGAATTTGATCTGGATATCGATACTGTACTAAGAGTTTAATTTTTTTTAACAGTTGAATTGAGAAGATAGTTAAAGGAGAGATGTCCAAGAAGGCATAACAAACAAATAATAATAATAATAATAATAATAATAATAATAATAATAATAATGTCATACCTTACTTTATTTAATTTATAATAAAACCCTATAACAAGAGTACATAGAACTTTTCCAAGGTAATATTTTACGAGGAATCGAATAATAGTAATTATTATTCAATCTAAGTGCCAGAGTTTTAGGAATTTGCGATAAAATTTACAATAAAGAGAAAAAATATTTGAATACTTTTGCACTAAAATAATTTCTACACATCTTTATCTTTTGTTTCTTATATAGAACCACTAAAACTCCAGAGCAACGTGGGGTACCACTGCTAGAATGCTATACTTTAATGCAGAGGTCAGGCTTCTGGCCGATTCATTGTTGCTTGCTTTCATGAATTTTTATGAGAACAATTTATTGTGGTCTATTGTCTGTATTTGATCATAATGATGCCGGCTGCATATATAATATTTGATTCAGAAAAATGCAGTCCTCTCAAAAAGCATTGAAAATGTATTTTTTATGAAAATGACGTCACAAGAGACTATCCAATGAGAACGTATTATTTTATTTACTCTAAAATCCTCAAAATGGAACCAAATATAGATTTTGAAAATTGAATTTGTTTTACAATAAAATTGAAATAACATGTTTTAATAACCTTTTATGTTTGCATTCTACATTTTGGTCATTTATACATTTTATTTTCGCCTTCTTTTGAAATATTAATCTGAACGAATCCATGTAAAAAACAGCATTTGTTAAACTGATTTAATAAATTGCTTAAACTGATTTAATAAATGATTTAGCTTGCTTTTATTTTTGTTTTTAAAGTTAGCTGACATCTTTTCAAATTCTGCTGATGTGAGTTAACATCTGGTGCTATGATGTCACATCTGTCTGAACGTCTGATACTTTGATGTCACTTCAATCTGAACATGAATTAAGACCGTTAATACATTAGCTTGATAAAGGATTACAGTCTATAAATAATAACTGTGCTTTTAAGATATAGAGCATTATGGCTATTTACAGAAATAGTTTGGCTGAAGTCTAAATCTATTTCAACCATGGCATTTGATGAAGATGTTTGCTTTATGCATTCGTGTGTGATAAGTCTTTGGCTGGTTTCTGTTCTCATGTGTTCTCTCAAGCATGGCCCGGTGTAAGTACGGATACTGGGACGTCTGAAGCTGTGCATTTATAGTTAGAAGCTGGAATATGGTAGTCTTCATCTGACTTGGATTTATAAGCATGTATTCAGTTAAAGGTATTTATGGGTGATTTTTGTGAGCAGACCGCAAGCAGACATATGTATAACAATAGTTATTCATGCATTTGCCTACACACACACATATATATATATATATATATATAATAAATAATAATAATAATAATAATAATAAATAATAATAATAATAATAATAATAATAATAATAATAAATAAATAAATAATAAAACCAAATAAATAAACAAACAGAATAAAATACAATATAACAAGACAAAAATAAACATACAATAATAATCAACTCAACCACACACCCCTCTCTTTTCCTTCATTCACCCTTCAAGATATTTATAAAAACAATAACTCAAGTCTTCTTATTTATAATTAAAAAAAAAGAACCTGTTCCTGAGGACGACCAAGAAGGTCTAAAACGCTAGCGAAATGGCTGAATTACGAACAATCGACGAAATACTATATAAACTACGACCACAACCCGAAAGATTGCTCGACCATTTGAAAACCTCACAAAAAAAAGGTAGACAGTGAAAACGCTCTGCTGATTAGTAATGTTTATAGAAATTATTATTTTTATTTATTGTAATGAATAATTACGAGTAACTTTCCTTACTCTGACTTATCTCCCCTTTGGAGATCCCTCCTGCTTCTACTAACTACTATAAATAGTAGCACTAATACTGTACCGACATTGTGTGCTGAATAAAGCTTTCCCAAGTTACGTCTGTTCTCGTTAGTCATTACATTTATTTACGTATTGCAGGCTTTTAAAATATAAATATTAGTTTACAAGCGAAAATTAAGTTTAATTTTTGTTTACTTTAAATCTAAATACACTAATATTTTTTGTTTCGTTAAGTTCTGAATACGATTAAATTTAGAGAATGTAGAACTATATTCTTTACAAGATAAAAATATTTTTCCATAAATATAAAAAAAAAAATCAAATTAAAGAGCAGAAAACATTTATTAAACCTAAGATTAAAAATCTTTATGCAAATTAAATATCACTGCCTCTGTTATAAACGATAATGCCAGTGTATATAGTAAACAGGTTGTAAAGAAGAATGATAGTGTTGAAGAACGGTTCAAAGCGAGTTCAAATAATTTGCAGCTTTGTTCTAGTGAAATTAAGTAGGGGATGTGCAGACACAATTTTGTCCTTACACATATTTCTAATAGATTACTGTAGGAACTGATTGATATCAAATGTATCAGCTTATTCATCAAAGAATCAAAATTACTTCACACTATGAAGATTAGCAACTGCTTCATCACCAACAGAAATAAGCTTCCAGGTCTACAGTAATCCAAATTTGGCACTTCCTTTTTCTTTCCCGTTTTTCTTTCTTTCTCTTACCACACTGACATAGTTTCTACAAAATTCAAAACATCTAATATGGATACAAAAAATAATCTCTTAAAATCTGTGCATAAAATCATTTCCATGACCGAAGAAATGAGAATGTGAATAACTTCTGAAACTAAAATATTGGCTTTAAAAGAGTTCTCATGATACAGCCTGGTACATCTCAGCTTTCTGGTAGAATGCCAACAGGTTTATATATAACAGACTTTTATCAAGTAGTCATAAGTAAAGAAATATTGTGTTGAGGTTTCAATAAAATATGGTAAGACTATGAGAACTGAAATCTTTCCTCTTCATGTATTTATCATAGGCATTCTTATAATACCCCTTTAAGAGTAAGCCAAATGTTGAGTAAATCTAGAATATATATGTTTCTTTGATTATTCTGCGAGTGAATGTATGTGTATTTTAATAGTTATATTGAAGCAAGAATGTAGGAGAAAAAGAAAAGCAAAGACCAAAATGATGTTTTTTGCTGCAATATTTCAGATACTTCAGAGAATCTTATAATGAGCTCTGGAAAAAAATCATTGCAAGTAGATTTTTCTTACTTGAAGCATATTGGTTCTTAAATAGAACAAGAAATAAAATTATCCAAAACCTTAAGTAAAAATATATATTTTAAATTAATATCATTATCAGCATAACTGATGAGTGATCTTGATTCTAAATAAATGTTACTACAGCTAATAAAAATGTATTAGTATTTTACAAAACCAATATTTTAACTTGCAGCTTGTATTTAATCTGAAGAGTTAGTCTATATCTGGAAGTGATATAGGCTCACTTGACAAGGCAATATTAAAATTTCAATTATTATGCTTTGTGTGTTATTGGCTGTCGACTTGTTAGATGAGCATGACTATTGCTGACAAGATGTTAAATTTCAGCAATGCTCATTCAAAGGTTTTAAGTCAACACCCTAAGAACTTTTACTAGCAAAACCAATAAGACGAGAGATTAGAAGAGTGCTCAATATATCCGGCTCAGTAGAGCAGTGGATTTTATATAATGGGGTTAGCTTAATGTGCTCTTGGACACCAACCTGAGTATTCTACATTCCAGCACACTTATACGCACATATATATACAGTTGGCTCTGTTGGATGGAAATAAATCCAATATAATGCTCAATTATTCAATAAAAGCGTAATATTTATTTATGCTTTTACAGACGTTTAGATCCTCTCATGCTTCCAATAGGTTTGCAACTAAATATATATATATATATATATATATATATAATAAATATTTTTTTTGTTTATTATCTATGTACGTATACGTTTCGTCCTTTTAATCTGGACTCATCAGCATAGAGATATAACTATTCATTACTGGTCGCGTGATTCGAAACAACGGGCTCCAAGTATTTTACAACTCAAATCCCGACATCTAGACCCACACGACCACCGCTGAATAGCTAGATAAACAGTGACTTATTCGGTGGCTTTGATGTCAAGAGAGCATTCAATTTAATGAAAGGAACGATGCATTTATAGCTAGCGACGTCATGCTGTGTTAATACTACACTTACAGTGCCCATCTAGAGGGTTTTCTAGGGGCTACAAATAATAAATATTATTTTTGTTTATGATCTATGTACGTATACGCTTTGTCCTTTTAATCAGGACTCATCAGCATATGTATATATATATATATATATATTCTGGTGAGTTTCTATTTACAAGTGTTAATCAAGTGAATGCTTACTGTGTTTATATAATAGTGTTCAACAATAAATACAGCTGTATCTTAATTTGGTATAAATCTTTTTATTTATACGAACATTTTCGGCTACACATTTGCAGACATGTTTAAGTTCATACTAAGAACGTGGGCTGACAAAGTTCAGCTGGTTCCCAGCTGGAACCGAAACATGTCTGCAATTGTGTAGCCAAAAATGTTTGTATAAAAAAAACGTTTGTACCAAATAAATATTTATATATATATATATATATATATATATATTTGGTGCAATGGATAGTTATGTGGAATAAGGAATTGGTTATAGCAAGTTCAAATCAGTTAATTTATACTGGATTACCAGTTATGAATCCAACTCTCCTTAGCTATGGGTAAAATATTGAATCATTTACAGGGGAGAGTTTGGATTTCAGCATAAACTAATATACTATAAAACAGACAAACCAAACATATATGTATGTATGTATGTATATACACCATAGCAAGACACATATGTAATGTATATACACCATATGTATGTATGTGTATTCTAAACAGTAAAGGTGTATCTATGTCAATGAAACTATGGTACGTGATGGAATATGCAATGTATATATTTTTATATATATATATATATATATATATATATATATATATATATGAGAGAGGGAGAGAGACAGATAGGAAGAGAGACAGAGGGAGATAGAAATGTGTGTTTGTGGTGTACATAAATATATAGTTAGATACATAGAAATTCCCATGTAACGATTCATTAAACATATATGTCTATATGTTCATAAAACAATCAATCATTTCATGGTAAATTTGATAATATGAAATAAGCATGCAATTCATTTTTATTATTTTTCTTTGTAATATAAATAAATAAAAATTCTACAAATATCAAATGTTCTATTGTAAATACAACAGACACAAACAATTAGTAGGGTATATATATATATATATATATATATATATATATAAATATACTAGCAGGACCTGGTGTCATGTCGCTGCATGGGGAAAATATAACAGACTGATTGTCAATTTGGCAAATGGTTTGGTATGGTTTGGTAGTTTTGTTTTACGGCATATCAACCCTTTTTGGGTTATTTAATGCCGAATCTGGTCATTATAGTGAAAGTTTTTATGCTTCAAGTTCTTTATATCTTCAAATGTTTAATCATGGTTTTTGGTTTGGTAGTTTTGTTTTACGGCATATCAACCCTTTTTGGGTTATTTAATGCCGAATCTGGTCATTATAGTGAAAGTTTTTATGCTTCAAGTTCTTTATATCTTCAAATGTTTAATCAGTGTTTTTGGTTTGGTAGTTTTGTTTTACGGCATATCAACCCTTTTTGGGTTATTTAATGCCGAATCTGGTCTTGTTTTCTTCTCTTTTTTGTTTCTTTCCCCTTTTAATATCTGTTTCTATTTAACCCATAGTTGGGACCCTAACAGGTACTACCACTCCGGGTCAGGGTGGACCTGGGAGCAATGGTAATTAAGAGGAGGCTCCACATTCCCCAATGTCCGTAAGCCGGATCTCACCATCGGATGTAGTTTAAGGTCATATCCAGGACCGAGAGTAGGGTAGGAAAAATAAGAATAAAAAAGGGGAGGGAGAAAGGGAGAGGGGCTGTTGTTTTTGTTTTTGGTTTTGTAGAACATAATTAAGTTTTACAAACAAAAAAAAAACAAAAAAAAACGTCAATGTAGGTGAATTTCGTCTCAGGGAGCCACAGGGCAGCCTGATCTGGTATCACCAGATTTGGCAAATGTATGTGCTCAATGAATACTACTTTAGTCACAGATGAGTGTTAAAAAAATTATTTTTTGTTTTAAGAACTAAATCTGATGCGTTTTTTGTTGGGGGGGTCTAGTTTTTAAGACGAGTATGTGTATTTTTGTGATGTTTCCACACGGACTTAGGGTTAGTGATAAAAATATGAATAAATGCCCATAAAAGTTACAATTCGTTATTTCCGTTTTTCACATGTAATCGCCTAAAAAAGCAGAATCTCATGTTTTTAGTGTGGTGGTAATTAGTGGAGAGTGAAAATTTTAGTAATCATTTTTGCTATAAGAGATACATCGGATGCAGTTGTTTTTTTTTGAGGGGGTGTAGTTTTATGAGGCGAGTACATGTATTTTCTTGACCTTGCCACTCGGATTTAATATCATATTTTTTTAAATGTAAGTAATTTACCTTTCCAGTGGCCCCCACCATCCCCCCAAAAAGAACATACTGTTATTCTACGTTTGCAATTTGGTAAAAATTGCAATTTATTCTTTCGTAATATGTGAGTAGTATATTGCTACTTGATAATTAAAATGAATGAATACTTCATAATACTGTTTAGAAAGTAAATTTTGATGATTTAAAAGCAATTACATTCGATGTTAATTACTTGATTCTATTTAAAAAACAATAACATTCGATGATAAATAATTGAATCTATCACGAATACGCAATAAGTTTTTATTAAAAAAATACAGAGCATTGGAGTACAGGTATTTTCTACAACAAAAGTACAAATCGTACAAAAAAAGATGCAAAGAACAAAACTTGTTTATATTGACAGCAGGCAGAGAAGAATATATAGTTCGTTAAAGACAAAAAGTAAATAAAGAAAGTTTAACTTACCAACAGGCAGCGACTTGCCCCCGTAATGATTAAAAGAGAAGTAGGAGAATTGTATAATTGTATAAAATGTTTAAATGTACTTACTAAATCTGGTAAAGATGTCAGTTATTTTGTAATTCAGCACATGAGCTGTTTATTCGTGATGCGGTCAGTATTAAATGTGTCTAATGCCTATGTAAGCTGACCGCTGATTGGCTGTTTTGCAAATTCTAAAGCGATGTAACAGGATCAATTACCTTTTGAATGAATCTCTAAGCAGTGTTTGAGGGGAGTCACTGGTATAAAATGTTAGCAAGAATGATGATCGTTTTTCTTTGGGGTGGGGGGGTCAAACCCACATACATACTCAAAAGGAACAAAAGAAAAACAAATTGTCATCTAATTTGAAACTATTACACTCTAAGTAATTTAGCTGACTGAAATAGGAATTAACCGTTGATGTTTTAGTGCTAAAAGTAAATATGATAAATCCTCCTGTATAAAAAGATTGGATGTTTCCATTTAATAATTGTATAGAAATTAAAACCACATTATGTTAACAAAAATTATCTGTTCATAATAATATATGGACAAGGATCGAAACTCCGATATCACCGTCCGCAGTTTGGCGTTTTACGACTAGACCATAAACACCTTGCCAAAATATGTACGACTTTTTATCATTATAATGTTAGTTACGTAAGCATTTGTTATTGTTTTTTTTTTGCGATAGAAACAGAGCTGTTTTTCTTAGTATTTTTCCACTTCCTAAGCGGTAAAGAATATTGCCTGTGTTTCTGGCTATCAGCTGTCATCAGCATGGCTAACCTGGGCAAGGATCGAACCTCTGATATCATTGTCCGAGTCTGACGTTTTACCACTAGATCATAAACACCTCGCCGAAATGTGTACGATTTTTATCGCCATAATGTTAGTTACGTAGCTTTTGTTATTGTTTTTGCCCAGGTTAGCTATGCTGATGATGGCTGATAGCTAGAAACACGTCGTGTCCATGGATTCCTTTTATGTATGCAAAAATTAATTAATAAATATATATAAAATAAAATAATGAAATGTCCTGTATTTAAAAGGAAGTGGAAAATGCTAAGAAAAACAGCTCTGTTTCTATCGCTAAAAAAAAACAATAACGAAGGCTATATATATATATATATATATATATATATATATATATATATATATATATATGAGAGAGAGAGATAGATAGATAGATAGATAGATAGATAGATAGATAGATAGATAGATAGATAGAGAGAGATGTAAGCACATTTGAATTAGATTAAATTAAAATTTCTACCTACTAGTATGGATGTTATTTCTGTTCATTTTTTTTGTTTTTGTATGATACATATTTTAACTTTAGGTTTTTGAACAAATGTATATATATATATATATATATATATATATATATATATATATATATATATATACAATTGTACTTGGATAGGTATGAGTATATTTGGTGGTGTGTTTAAGTCTATTGACTTAGATATTCTATTTATGTGAAATGTATGTTCATACTTATATAGGTTTATGAAAGTAGCTTACTATTGTCTAGTTGTTCGGTTAGCACATAATCATGATTTTATTCTTTTGAAATGATTAATTGTATGTGAAGATTGATTTGTATGTTTTATTTACATGGCTACCAATGTATTCTGTTATATGTATCCTTTAAAACATGCAATTACATTGACATATTGTTTTCTATTTATGCTCCATTTATTTTTTATTTATTCCATCCATCCTAGCTTATTTATAATCCTCATTATAA
Organism: Sepiola atlantica; assembly: GCA_963556195.1. Taxonomy (NCBI): domain Eukaryota; kingdom Metazoa; phylum Mollusca; class Cephalopoda; order Sepiida; family Sepiolidae; genus Sepiola; species Sepiola atlantica. Next base: position 114,655,124 of record OY744519.1, on the reverse strand, counting down.
TTATTATCATTACTATCATTATTATTATCATTATTATTACGTTTATTATTATCATTATTACCTTCCATTTCTTGCCATTATTATTCTTTTTATTATTGTTATTAATTATTATTATTAATAATTATTAATTAATTTGCTAAGCCATGTAGGTTTCTGAAGTATATTAGTTTAAAATATCATATTTCATTCAAATGTATTTTAATTTCCTACTCGATGATTGTGTATCCCGATGTAAATGCTATGTGTGCACATACTTCCCTGTTAAAAGATATGTGTGCTTTGTGTGCGGTTGCTGATTTCACCAGACAGTGATATATGTACCTCCGTGCACCATGTTAGAGCATCAGGTTTACAATGTTCATTGAAGACTGACACATTTTAAATCTAGCCACCTAGACAGCAATGATTTCATAGTAACTTGCTTAATCTCGAGTTGAGGGTGTTCAAGATAGCAATTTAAATATCATCTCGGGAAATAAAATTTAAAAAATTTATTCACTTTAGCTTTAAATATCGAATTTGCTTCATTCCACAAAATGAAAGAAAAAAAAAGGACATGCTGGCTTGAGGATGTCAGGCTTATTAAAGCTGTGACTGAAACATGTTTTTAAATGTGTAGCCAAATTATGTTTGTATAAATAAAACTTTTTATTACAAGAAATTTATTATTGAGCATTATTATATAAACACAATAAAGATTCTCCGGATTTTTTAACATGTGGATACAAATTTTACCTTGATTACTAATATATATATATATATATATATATACATACACACACAGAGGATAAAATATGACAAAATGGCATACAAACGGAAGCAGAAAACTGATTTCATAAAAAATCAAACCGAAAAATGGTAAACGTATTTCAAAAGCAAACTTCATCTTGGATTCATATATATTTTATATATACAAAAACCCTTTATGAATCTTTCATAAATAAATATACAAATATAGCCTGTAGCCGCTTTGAACATACATTCAGACTGAATTAGATCGAGTATTTATTATTTATTTTGACAGTTAACAAACATATGGTCAAAGATCCTGTCTGAAATATTTCGGCAAATTTGAAGTTATTCAGATTCTCATATATATATAAATATATATACTAGCAATGATGTCCGGCTTTGCTCAGGATCCTAATGTCTATAAATTATGTAGAATACAGGAAAAACTACAAGTTAAATTGAAAAATCTGCTGAACATAGTGATATTCTTGATATTCTTTTAGTATGGGAGGAGGTGTAGCACTCACCAATAGGGACTACTTTTGAATGCGTAATCACTGTCCCTGTGAGCTGGCTTGTCCAATCAAATCACAGGGTGCAGTAATATCGTTAGTTCCCTAAGGGACTACTTATGTCTCCTTAGGGTTCGAGGAAGAAGGTGAGACGACCTCCTTGCACGAGCTTGGACACATCGCAGAGAGCACCAGCGAGGAACGAGGAAACGCTCTCTCTCCCGCCGCCGTCGTCACTTGATGACTACTACCATCTTCACCTGAAGAAAACCACTGGCGGCTCTAAGATCTCTTATATTCTTCCTCTTCCTCGGACGGACACTGTCCCACTCTCTCCTACCTATACCAAACGGTATAGGTAACCTTGAGTTAATAAAACCCTTTTTTGTTATAATTACAGAAATAGTTTTCGTTGTTCCATTTCTTTACGAGAAGATAAAAGGATAACCCCTTTCATTCCCACTCATCATAACCTTACAGAGGAAGGTATGCATATACGCATTTCTTCGTTGGGAGTTACTTTCAGCTGGTGTCCAATGCAACTCTTAACATTCTCTCAATTGTTCTTGGACTCTTGGCTAAGATCAAAGTGTAGTATCTGTTCCGATGGATACTGCACTCCATAGACTGATATTGTCTTGGCCTTCGGGGCTTGATTTACACCGGTCTGTCTTGTGCAGTTCTAGGAGGTCCACCCTCCCAGGCTTAGCCTCCCCTCTTTGGGGAGGAGTAAGTTTATTGCTTACTGCCTGAGGCGCCCCTACCGGGGAATGCCGACGGGGCTGTTCAGGCAATTTTTAAACCCCACTTTCCCGACCCAACCTTGGGTCACATCTTACTTGTGGGAGTAAGATAAAAACTGGCCTTGTGCCTAACTCCTGGAGAGGAGTAAATCAATACACAGGGTACGTTGATTTTGGAATTGTAAAAGAAAGTGGGTCGCAAAAGTTATAAATTACCATAAAGAATCATCACACAAAATATTTTTTAAAACTTTGTAGTTATTTGAGGAAATGAATTTAAAGATTAAAACAAGCCGCGCATGCGTGGTACCCCTCTGTATGTGACAGGATGTGGCGAGTGTAAAATGCAATAAATTTGGGCAATTTGGGGCCTTTTTGACCCCCATTGTACCCCCTGGAGGCGCGAACCAGAATTTTTCTGAGGTCAAGGATGCTCATTTTATATCCAGAACAATTGTCTCTACATTTTGGCCAAGTTTCAGAAAAATTGAATGGGTGGATCAAACGTTATGGGAGAAAAGAGTCATTTTTTGCCATTTTGGGGGCTTTTGACCCCCTGAAGGCGCGAACCAGATTTTTTCCAAGGTCAGCGATACTTATTTTCTATTAGGAACAATTTCCTCCATATTTTGCCCAAGTTTCAGAGAAATTGAATGGATAGATGAAAAGTTATGGGGCAAAAAATGTCATTTTTTGCCATTTTGGGGCCTTTTGACCCCCTGGAGGGCTAACCAGATTTTTTTTCAAAAATCGGAGAATGTCACTTTCTAACCTGACCAAAGTTACAACTTCATGCAAAATTTCAGAGAAATTCAATGGATGGTTGCGGAGAAAAATCCGGACGGACGGACGGATGGACGGAAATGCCTCAAAACATAGGTCTCCCGATTTTATAAATCGGGGGACCAATAATTGTAAATTCTCTCTTTAAGTCGGTGTTTCCCACAAACATAAGTTGGTAAAATTTATACCGGATCTTGAAGTTAATAAATATAGTAAGTACATTTAATAATATATATTTTAAATTGCAATATCCATACTGTTCTCAATAAATTGAATAAAGGTTAAAATAATTAAATATTGGAAAATATTTGCTTTAAAATACCATAACGATTTACAAATCTGGTCAATTTGTTTTAAGGTAATTACCGTAATGAATTAATTCCGCTTAAAAACACCTCTTTAATATAAAAACATATTTAAATCTATTGCATTTTCTATTAAAATAGACTTAATTATTAAAAACATCGTTTAATAATTACTGTTGTAATTCGTGTACATTTTAAATGGAGTAACATTAGATTAAAATTGACTTAATTATTAAAAACATCGTTTTAATAATGAAGTAATATTAGATTAAAATTAACTTAATTATTAAAAAAAATAAAATAATAAGCATGGTGGTAATTTGTTTTGACTTTTAACGTTTATTTTGTTTTCTCTTTTCTACGAATGAGTCCCGATTTACTAGCCTCTGCACAAGGGAAAAGCTAGACACAAGTTCGGGTTTCATCCAACTTCCCCAAAAGGGGTATTCTGGATGGGAAAAACATTAAAATTTCCTCAGGCAAGAAGGATTTCTCCTCTTCTAACTGAGGACAGAACAGATACTACATTTTGATTCCAAGCCAAAACCCCTGAAAATGGAATAAGTCATCAGTTATCAAGGCTAAAAAAACACTTGAGGATAAGAGTTAACAAGATGGATGGATTTTACAGTACTTTATCATATTTTTCCAATTCTATTCTTTAAAACTTTTATTCACCCCAAACAAGGTATATTGCAACTTAGATGTAGGGGGCTACTGTGATTAGGGGACAGATTTATAAACGGCATCCTAAGTAGGGAGTTGCACAGCAAGATGTTTGTTGACATTACAATTAAATTTCTGCATATTGGTAAAGTTGGGGAAACAGCAAGCAAGGAGCTGCACAGCAAGATGTTTGTTGACATTACAATTAAATTTCTGCATATTGGTAAAGTTGGGGAAACAGCAAGCAGGGAGCAAATTCCAAACGCAAGTGGTATGAGGAAAGAAGCTATTAAAATAGAAAGTTTTCCTGTATCTGGGGTGGGATTTTTCTGCTAGTCGGGTTTGTTGGAGGTATTTACATTGAGGGCCTACAAATGCAGTAAGTTTATCGAAGCACATGCTGTGGATGTACTTGCAAAACAAGCACAGGAATGCAACATTGCAGTGATGAGACAGGGGCTGGAGCTTGGTAGACAGTGTGGTACCTATTAGGTTAGAAGCTCTTTTTTGTATCCTGTACAGGAGGGAGAGATTAGTGATTGGTGCACCAGCCCAAATTTGGCAACAATACTCTATACATGGGCGAATGGTGGCTTTATTATACTGGCAGATGTAAGAGGACTTTTAGCCCAGTAGATGGAGTCTAACTTCTTTGCAGCAGACTTGGCAACATCTTCTGTGTACTTATTCCAACTTATTTTGCCTGAGAATGTTAGTCCAAGAATTTTGAACGTTGAACTCTCGGGAAGGGTGCTATCAGTTATGGCAATCGGTGGTTGAAAAGGTGTCTTATAATTGTAAAAGGAAAGGAGCTTTGTCTTGGCAGCATTAAATCTAACCATCTATTTTTGGTTCCATTCCACTAAACACTGGAGGTAATTTCTAAGGATTCAGCCATTGCCTTTGATATTTGTGTAATTTGGAAATATTCATTTAATTTGTGTGACTTCTGATAATATTATACAATACATTTTCTTTTAAGATATTTTGATGAAAATTGTTGGAAAAAAGACACACTTCAATTTCTACCCAGAGTAATGATGCCAGAAAATTTTCATGGCCGCCAAGATACTGTTCTTCCCCACTGCCAGTCATTTCTTAAGAGTGATGAAATCAAAGATGAGTATTTTGAGCCTGATAGATTTCCCTTGGGAGCTTACAACCTGATTAAAATTCCCCAATAAGCTATTGAGTTAATTAGGGGTGATGCTGGGAACCAGCCTCGCTAACTTCTTGCTTTTAGACTTAGAGGCCATAGGCCTTCTCAAACCTAATGTTAATGTAAAATAGAACAAAGGCAAGAATGACAGCAAAAGTCGATTAAAGACATGATGAAATAGTCGAAAACCTTGTGTGTATTTGCTTGATGGAAGAAATATCAAATACATTCAGTTGTATAAAGAAATTTTGGACACAAATAGAGGCGAAATATTAAAATAAGCAAATGGACTGGAATGCCAATTGACTTTCACAAAGGCGATGGAATGCAAAAGTAAATATCTTACTCATAGGGTTTTCCCTAATACTTTTAATGTTCTTGCAGCGAAAGTTGCTAATGTTTTGAAAGAACTCAACATTGTGGCTACAATTAAGACTGTTCTACGAGACAACCCTAATACAAATACAGGTTGTGAGGCTTAGCTTGTAACAGTTCTAGGGAAAAAGATATAGAGAAGCTTATGCACCATTGGTTTCTCTCTGTATGAAAATGAACTTCCATTTAGGGCTCTTTTTAGGTATATTTATGGAACCATAAGAAGTCCTACAACCTCTACTGCTTCACAAGGTAAATTATGTGGAAATGAATACAATGATTTACCCCAAGTAACATTTACACCAGTTGGTCATCCTCTGGATGCTTGTTTTACTATCGAGTTAATAAATGAACTGAGCTGTGACCAGAGACTTCACTTAGAATATATAGTAGGTATATCTAGGCGAAAGTTTGACCCTAAATTTGTTGCTTGGAAAATTGGACCTATAAATGAGGCAAGATGGTTGATTTTGGCCATCAGGCCAATGTGCTTATGGAAAGGGGGTGCTTACTCACAAGAAATGGCTGACAAACTTTACAGTCTCATTAAATTCATCATTGATATATCCGCAGTTAGATGGTTTTAGATAAAGTTTCATAACTATACATATTTTCAATATCATCAAAAGGATCAAGAAAGAGCCACCTGAACTCCAATGCATTACATTAAAAAATATACAGCATAATGCTTCTGATTTACTGCCTGAAAATGTGTTGTTCTCCAGACGAACTGGCAGTGAAGGAAGAAGCAATAAAAAAAAAAATGGCTCATTAGGTTAGAAAACATTTATTCATATAAAATTTATTGAATTGGTTATGTCGATTTATCGAATTATTTTTAAGTTCTGTTCTAATTTCACCATAAGAATTAAAGAAAATAGGATTAAAATTTTAATAAATTAATTACCTTAAATATTCTTTCAGTTTGGGGCGAGCCAAGAAAAGATAAAAAATACTTAACAACAATCAATTTTCAAACCAAGCATTGGTCTGATCTAATTAACTTTTTACAAATTGGAGCGAACCTGCATTTATAAAAGGATTTTCTGAAAATGAACTTCTGGAGATCACCAGTGAATAGCACAAAATTGAAGTTGCCAAATTTACCGTCACATTCTTAAAGTTTTGAAAGGGCAGCCAAATTAACGAAAGAAGTTTCCCAATTAGTACATGGCAGATAATTATAAGTGTTGTGTCATAAAATGAGGTCTCTTTTGCCTTTAATGTATCTTACATAGAGCAATTTAGCAGTATACGTTAATCACTATGCAGAATTATTTGTTATAGTTTATTATTGTACAAAAATTTTCCAATTGCTTTTTCGAAAGAAATTCTGTTTGAAATTGTGATTTATAAATCAACCAATCACCTAATTTGAGCATATTTGTTTGTTTTTTTTATTTATAGGAAAAAAAAATTATTAGCTGTTATTTCAATTTTTTTAATGTTATCACTGTTACAGCTTAATTAATGAGATAAAAAGCAGCATGTTGAAGATTTTGTTATTGACCGGGGGGGGGGGGGGAGATTTTCAAACGTACATTCTAGTTATCTTTTATTCATTTATTTTAATTAAATATTGAAATTGCTAAGTTTTCTAACCAATTTATAGAACAAATGTTGCAAAAACGAGCATTTTTAATGTTTATGCAGACGATCTTTGATGCCATTTCCTCAAATAAGGGCGCAAGTTAGAGATCTAGTTTTTGGTTTCAGTATTTATTATACCAACACACAACTTTCTATGCTAAAGGTAAGTTGATATTTTTTTTAAGTGAAAAATCGACCGACCCTATGCTCTGACAAGTGATGCTTCTTGCTATTTCATCAGTGTCCAAGCTCTCAAATCTTAAGATTGTTAGAGAAGTTGCAGATGGTGTGCAATCCATCAAGGGCATCCTGGGCCTTGCCTTGGCGATTTCTGAATCCTTTTCCCACCGACTCGATTATCAAATGCCCAAGTATTTCACTTGGTGAATTTTGCTTCATCACAGTTCATACACGTCCAGCTTCAGTAGCGAACCAAATCGAACTAATTGTTCCCCTTGTGGCACACTCGGTGCATTTCTCTTTGCTTCCTCCAACCCTGACAGCTCTGATTCGTGTCATAGTTCTGTCGCTCCCTCTTCTGATGGCTTCCAATTCAACTTCTCTTCTTTCTCCTCCTACTCTTTCACTTTATATAACATTAAAATTTGAATTGATCAGAATATATTTTGTTCAGATTTCATAAAATGAAATAAGGGGGATCAAATAGAAAAAATAGTTTCTCTAACGTATTTTACAAAAAAAAGCATATTAAAGATAAATTAGTCCAATAATGAATAAGTATCGAAAATTTCGTGAAAACCTGACTATTAGTTGATTTTTGCTAGATTTATTAAACACACGGGTGTTAGCGCATACAAATTGGTCACTACATCGGAACGTTGTTTTAAGGTGTAAATAAAGTATACGTTTTTATTTTCTCATTTTCATTATTTTCGTACACTGAAAATAATTGCAAAAAATCATCAGCAGTTTATTTTATGTTTCTTCTTTTGAATGGTAAAAAACTTAGGTGCTTGTGGAAAAAAATGTTTTATCTTTAATTTTAGGAGTGTCAAATAAGGGGGAAGAACTCTAGTTTCAACCACGATGTATATTAAAATGGATGTTACTATTGTAATTATTCTAAAATAAAGTTTTTTAAAATGTACACGTAAAAGGATAATTTAGGAATAAATCAATCACAACGCATTCGGCACCAATGAAAAATAAAATGATTTATTAAAATAAATTATCACAGAAGAAGAAGGAAAAAAATAGAAAAATACGTAAATGGAAGGGAAAAAAACATGAAACAAGGGAAATAAAGTTTTGGTGCTTGTACAGAGAAGCGTGCGGATTAAATTATCAATACCACACAAAAAAAGTATCATATACTTACGCAGCAGATTTAAATCAGTATCCTCACCAAGAAGTAGGAAAAATTACCGAGTAGAAATGTAATTAAAAATAAAAATCAGTTTCATCGTATTTTGATGGCTGCAATTGATGTATTACGTGTTAATATGACAGACTGGGTTACCTCCCCCTGAATTTCGTGTTTTGCGCTCAAATCAATGGCGAACCCGATTAAACGATATAACGAATTTTTATTTTTTTAATTACAATTCTATTCGATAGTTTTTGCTATTTTTTTATGTACAAATCTATTTTTGCTTGATACATAAGTATATCAAAGAGTTTTCCGGTTAATTTAATTGGAATTGCGATTTTCAGCGTTTTTCATGTGCACGCTAATCTGTACAAGCACCAAAGTTTTTGAAATAAATGAATTTTACACTGGGTAAAATTTGACAATTCTGTGCGTTTGCAAGAAGTCTATTAGTTTGGCATTATCTCTGGTTGAATATAAAATATCTTGCAAGTTCAGAGTGTTAAAATCCATTTTAAGATACATCATGGTTGAAACTTGAAACTAGAGTTCTCTCCCCCTTATTTGACTCTCCTAAAATTAAAGATACATGTTTTTCGGCCCTACAGTCCACAAGCACCTAACCTTTTTTACCAAGCACCTAACTTTTTTTGCTATATGTATATAGAGAGGGGGGGGGGTAAATTGTATGGTTAGCTTTGGAGAGTCAACTGGTTAAAAAGTAGTTTCTTTTTGTTTCTTAAAACTGAAACAAAAATTTTCTGTGTGTGTTTTTTTTTTGGGGGGGGGGGCTTTTTTGACATTGTCTTTTTTAATCAGTCGAGTTAGGGTTAAGGTCATGTTAGGGTTAAACAGAGACTCGTCAATTTCAACCGTATGTCGATCTGACGAGGATTTTGTAATAAATGGTCTTCGCAAACATCCTTAAAAAAAAATCTTCCAATCGGTCTACGTATTCGGTGATCCAACGCCGCATTCCTTTCATGTCGCCTGCCAGCTGATTGGCTAATGGCCTCGGCATCTCTCGGGTGTTTACGTAACATGCCCGAACGCTGCCGACGCGAAGTTCCCGGAAACTGGTACATATTCGATATCAGTACCAATAAAGTAAATTCTTAACAAAACTAAACGTAAATTTTAAGTAAAATATCCCCACCCACCTCCGAGACAAAAAAAAGTAAAAAAGTTTTGAAAAATTGCGCTACAAAACAGCGAAAGAAGAAGACGACGAAAAAAAGTCTGATTCGTGTTGTTGGCGGCCATTTTGCCTGGAAAAATTCAAGAGCTTTTAAAAGAAATGAACTTTTGACATGTAATAAAAAAGCATTTAAAAATACTTAAAAGCGCAAACAAATGACCCAGGTAGGTAGAAAAGTAACTTTTATTTGCTATGGTAACATTTATTTGTTATATTTGTTCTTTGACCTCTTTTTCGTTATGTTAACTGTCGTTAAAAATGACCCAAAATAAAATATCAAGCTACAAGTGAGTCAGCAGAATTTTTGAAGAAAAAGGTTATCTCTTAACGCTTCCAATACCGAAAGTTTTATCACATTTTTACGCCATTAGAGCAGGTGCTTGTTCATGCCTAAATAACAATATATCTACCAATATGAATTTGTATACAACCAGTGACAAATAAAAAAAAAAAAGTTTCTCATATCAATAAATCCAGTCTCTAAAAGAAGAGCATTGAATGCACTCATTTCCAAGGTTTTTCTACGTGCCTGACCATCACAGTAAACATACGGTAACCCATTCATCTGATTCCGATCCAATATGTTGGCAAAAAACTGGTTTTCATCCCTTCTTATCTTTGCTGACAGATTCTTTCTTCCCCTTTCCTGTCTCTTTTTGTCCCTTTTTAAATTTAGGAAGAGGCTATTTTGCCGGGACCGGCAAAATAACGACCCCCTCGTTATTTTGCCGGCTAATGTTTTTTTAACCTAACTTTTATGGCCTTTTGAAAGAAATGATAATGAAATAAATAAGGAACAAAGGGTATCTTTTACAATAATCCGCAGAGTCGCGGACGGGGTCCAAAAAACGAACGAGAACGGGATAAAAAAAATATATACAAAAAGTGATGATTACCTACATCGAGAATAGATATTTTCCTACTTACCTGTGACATTTGTTCGTATTTTTACGTAATATAAATGGGGTTTTATTAGATGTAAAAAAAATTCGTTTTATTTACATGAATTTTTACTAAAAGAAGATGGCGTCTCATAATCATTAGATAGGCCCCGGCAACGCCATTTTTTTCTTGTCGAATGTTCCTGTGACAAAAATATTGATTTCTAATAAATAGCAGTTGAAACGGCTTAAAAATACAAACAAATGTCACAGATAAGTTGGAAAATAACTTTTATTGGCTATAGTTACTTTTATTTGTTGTATATTTGTTTTTTGAGCGTTTTCACTCTGCGGATTATTGTAAAAGATACCCTAAAAATAGTTTTCATTCATTGATATAAAAAATAAATAACTCTTGTGAAGAAATCTGATTATTAAAAATAATTAAAGATAAGTCGCTAAAAAAAATAAATCAGATATACTTTTTTGTGTACGTTCATATAATTTCAGTTTTATAAACAGTCTAAACAGCAATTTTAAAACTGATTTTTCACTATCTTTTAACATAAATGTTAGGACTATTTCTCATCATTTCACTAAATTAACCATTAAATGTAATGTTTTTCTTGCGATAAAATAACAACAGTAGTAATTGTCAATAATTTCAACTGCTACATGTAACGACGAATTTTAATGCAAAGTTGAATTGTTTTACATACAAACATTGTGAGGTAATCCGGTAGAGAGTTATATTTTTTTTAAAAGTAGACATAAACGGGTTTCAAAGCGAATTATTTGTACTTCAAAACATAATTTGTATTTTTTTACAATAAAAACAATACGTAAATGCATTTAAATGGACATAGAAATTCATCGTAGTTACTTAAATAAATGGTGAAATAAAACTTATTTTTTTCGTAAGTCGTGGCGAAAATCGCCGTATGAATTATTTATTTAATCTAAAAAAAGAGTCAGAAGTTTTAATTATTTCTTTTTTATTGGAAAAATGTTTTAATAAAAATAAACCGGCAGTTAAGTTGACCCGTGAAAATCTTCACTGTAACAGTTAGGTTAAATCAACATGAACCGGCAAAATAACAGCCCCATCGTTATTCTGCCGGGACCGGCAAAATAACGAGGGGGTCGTTATTCTGCCGGTCCCAGCAAAATAGCCTATTCGATTTCTTAAATCATGCTGGCTGGTACACCTATATCCCCCCACCCCCCACACACACATTTTTCAAAGGAACCTGGTTAAAGGAAAATGATCGTAGTTTAATAAAATAATTATCCTATCACAGGCATAAACATATTTGCAAACAAATTTAACTTTAAAATATATATATATTTTTTTTTTACCTACTGATTCTTCACGAGTCTGGTTCAATCTTCGGTGATTCAAAGAGTTCCGATTTGCCAGCAGGAATGAAGCCGGATGGTGCGACTTGCAAATAAATGAATGCTTCCGTGTCTCGGATAGACGTTGAGCATCAACACGCTTCCCGTTTACCCTACTAAAATCTGACGTATTGGACGCTTCTTTTTAAATTAAAAAATAAACGTAAAATTCATCAGATTTCAAGATGTAATAAAATCAATATACAATCAGCAACAATTCGATTTAAATATGGGAGAAAATATCACTGTACTTTCATAGTCATGAACACCTAAAGAAGGCTGGAGAGTGCATCGTCCGAAACATAAATATCTACCCTAATGAGGACAATAGTTGAAAGAAAACGCAATATAATTAACTCGTTATCACCTTTACAAAAAAAAAAAAACAGACAAAACTAGTTGACAAAAATGGCCACTTCATTTGAGAGTTAACAGGTGCTATTTTACTTATAGGCCGATGCAGTTAATTGTTTTCATGTAAAAACTATATTTTGTACTTACTCAGTCATATTTTATCTCTCACGCCCCGAAAAAGAATTTAAAAATATCAAGCAGAACTTTAATTAGAACGATTTTTCCATTTCGATGTCCAACCTGTATTTGTGCCCGAGCCGACATTTTTGGCTGTGAGCGGTCGGTAGAATAGACAAGGGCATTAACTCCGTTTTTATTGTTAGGATTATAAAAAGAAAGAAACACATAAGCAATAATAATATAATATATATTTATTAAATTAAAAAATAGAAAATTAAATAATTATTTTTACTTTGTTCACCGGGATACTTTCCACGATATAACTTTATTGTTTGTTTTTTTTTGTTTTTTTTTTCTTCGCAACACTTATCTGCCCTTAGTTAGCTAACCGGCCACTAACCGGCCACTCCGAAAATCGCAGACTCGCCATTTCATATATCCCTTATGGAAATGGAAAAATCGTTCTAGTTAAAGTTCTGCTTGATATTTTTAAATTCTTTTTCGGGGCGTGAGAGATAAAATATGACTGAGTAAGTACAAAATAATGCTTTTACATGAACACAATTAACTTGATCGGCCTATAAGTAAAATAGCACCAGTTAACATTTTCAATATAATCAATAAACGAAATAAAGTTGATTCACTGACTGATTTGAAGAAAATTATCGAACCCATTCTCAACCTTAAGTTGTTTAATTTAATGTCGGTACTAATTGACTGTTCGGTGACAGCTTGGCCATTTCCGGTCTGTTCCGTAACTCGTAATCGGAAACATACGGGTCGAGATGCATCCTCTCTTTTAGAAGTACTACAAAATTAGTGAGTTTTATAAAAATGTAGGTAATTAATAATTGAAACGATACAGTCGAAATCATTTTTTTTTTCTTTTTAGATAATTTGGTAAAAGAAACAAAATAGTCATTTTGCCAAAATGATTTCTGGCTATTGGACAATCAGTATGGTTCATCTGTGCTTCAAAAGCAAACATAAACAGTATTTATCAGAGCGAATAAGAAAAATTGTCTTATTGTAGTTAGTTCGTAGTGATATTAATATCGGATCAAAATGTAGTAGATGTTCTGTTCGGTCTCAGGAGACCATCCTCCCAGGTATTACCTACTCCATTGGTGAAGTGGAGTTGGTTTATTGGCAATAAATTATTACAGGTCCACTAGAAAGTAATGATGTATAGAAACAAAAAGGAAAAAAAAAACGGTGTAAAACATGAAAGATTAATGATGTAATAAACGGTCCACATTTAACCTAGAGGAAACCGTTTAAAAATAAATAATACTGGATTTTAGAGATGAAAGAAGCATTTCTAGAATTTTACTTCCTTCATTAAAAGAATCAGGAAAAATACGTTTACCTCCAAATTTGATTAACATTTTCATTTTAAACGGAACAAATATTAAAGAAAAGTAAAAGTAAACGCATTTTATTTTATAACTTCTAAACATGTTAATTATTATGTTGCAATTAACATGAAAAAAAAGGCAACAATCATTGTTTTGTTTTGATTTGTCAATACATTTTATTCGAACGAGTTTATTTTAAATATCGAAAAATCTAGTTTTCACGTTTGATAGTAAATTTAACACCCAGTAACCGCATTCGGAAGAGAGGTACAACGGTGCTTCTTGCTTAAAAGTCCGAAAAAAAGATTTCTTTGTCTTTTACTGTTTAAGAGGTAAATAAGGGGCAGTAACTCTTAATTGTAATTTTGAGCCAGATTTTACGAGCATACGATCGCCTTGGTGCCGAAGGATTCCATCATTTGCGTGTGAATCACAAGTACAATTTTGTTGATCCACCAACCACGTTGAACGTATGTGGTGTGAAGCAAAAAAGAAATAAATAAAATTGAATGTGGCACCCACACGCAAATGGTGGATTCCTATCTCGCAGAATTCATGTGGCGGCAGAAATTGCCCAAATTTGCAAACAAATTGCTGAATTTTATTCAGTATAAAACCCAAGTATAAACATAATAAATTCTTAAATTTTCCATTGCTGTATACTTTGTTGTTCATTTATTACTAATTAATTTTCTGTAAATTACGTTACATGTAATAACAACAGTTGATAAGAGTTACTGCCCCTTATTTACCTCTTAAACAGTAAAAGACAAAGAAATCTTTTTTTCGGACTTTTAAGCAAGAAGCACCGGTACAACAATGTTGGGTGCCCGGAAAATTCGACAATTTTGGCAAAGTAGGAAAATTCGGCAGTTATGGAATAAATATCGATTGAAAATAGATTTTAGAACCGTTCTTGCGGTGGATATAGTTGTAAATACGCCCCCCCCCCCCCCCAAGAACACTTTTTGGTACTTATGCAGTTTACGGACCGGGCTATTTTTTTTAGATATGCTTTTCAACTTAAATTTAATTTTTATGATATATTTTGTTTATTAAATTGTTATGTGAAAGTACAGAATAGTTAATAAAGCGCCCTCCCCCATGTTAAGAATTGCTTTCTAAATAATTTTATTATTTCAACCTGGTTCGTAATTACGAGATTAAATCCATCATAATGCATTTAGGTTTCTTCTTAAACAAGTCGGCCATTTTATTATTTTGTTATAATTGAAAAAAATATATCAATGCATAAATATAAATGCATTATGATGGATTTAATTTCGTAACTTAATTACGAACTGGGTTGAAATAATAACATTAAAAAGCAATTCTTAACATGGAGAGATGTGGGGGCTTTGTTAACTATTCTGTATTTTCACCTAAGAATTGAATAAACAAAAGATATCGTAAAAATTGAATTTAACTAGAAAAGTTTATCTAAAAAATAGCCTAGTCCGTAAACTGCACAAGTACCAAAAAGCTAATACAAGAAGTGTTCTTTATTGAATGGGGGGGGGGGGGATTAGCTCCGTATTTACAACTATATCCACCGCAAGAACGATTCTAAAATTTATTTTCTATCGATATTTATTCCATAATTGCTGAATTTTCCTACTTTGCTAACATTGCCGAATTTTCCTAAATTGTAATGTTGGCTACTGAGATTTTCAAAACCCGATAGATCGAAAAATAATCTCTAAAAAACATTTGATTTTAATCTCGTACCCTATATATAAGGTGTATGAGTACACTTGTCGTTTCTTGCTCAAAATGGCGGACAACTTCAATGAATCGTCTGCTATTTTCCGACCTCACAAATAAGTAAACCCAAGTAAATTGTTTTTAACTAATTTCCCAACCGTATTTCCTTAAAAATAATTTATGGTAAGTTGAAATTAGTCCAATACCATGTATTTAGGTTTACTTACTCGCAAAATTGACGCCAGAGTTGTCTGCCATTTTGAGCAGGAAACGATAAATTTACCAGTTTATGAATATACATAATATTCGGTTATAGTAAAGATCGTCTACTCTTTTTGAGTTCCGGTTGCTGCTCCGCACGACGGTATTAAGCCAGAAATTGTCCCTTCTGATTAATGATTATCTTCCTCCCAGATAACCAGTAATATAAGTAAGATAATCAGTATCTTTTGTTTATTTAATTGTTAGGTGAAAGTACAGAATAGTTTTTTGGTTTTTTTTTTAACTAGGTACGCGCAAAATCAATGGCCGATCCCCAAAATGTAAAAACATTTTGACCCTCCCTTCACTTAAACATTCAGGAAATCAACCAATTGTAATGAAATTTTCAATATTTATTAATCAACAATCACGGAATATAATGAAACCATTTTTTATTTTAAATCTTAGTGAAAATGTATTATTTTTTTAAAACAAAATACACCTTTACTAAAGTTATATTTTTATATATTAATAAAAAAAATGCATGATTTTTTTTGTTTTTTATGAAAATAAAGCATTGTAGATGTTAACAATTAAATGTTTTTTAATATTTCGTATATATTACGAAAAAAGAACCCTAAATACCGTGTTAACAAAATCACTATAACTCAAAGAAAAATTATTTTTTTCAATTAGCGATATTATTATTGAATAAAGTGTTGTTAAATCAATATTTTCACCAGAAAAATAATATAATTGCAAAAAATATTTCATGTGATTTTAATGATTAGAGTTTCTGGGAAAATAAAAAATGCGACATAATTATATTTCCCATGAACATGTCATTATCAGCGCAAGAATTTTTTTTTATAATCTTGAAATTAAACCAAAGATTGAAACTTTTGACACCCAGAAACATAACGAAAAAAAGAATTTTTAAAATTGGATAATTTCTACCAACGATTCACCTGGAGCGCTATGGAAGCCACGTTCTGTAATAAACAGGCGCGATTATACCTCCCACCACTCACTCACACTACTCCCCTCAAAATTTTATTTTCAGAGATTCATCGATTTCGTTAATTTCACAATTCATTATCAATTACTTGGAAAGATAAAACGTAAGTTGTCTGTTTTTGTCATTAATAAATATTATTTAAAAAGTTTGAAATTATTTATTAATAAATAAATAGTTTAATATGACATTTTCTTTAAAAATTGAATTCTATTTATTTAGTTATAAATACTTGTTAATGTTTTAATTTTTTTCAATGAATACATTGTCAGTGTAGTCATTGACTTTAACATACTTTTTCACACTTAAAATTAAAAATACACTTTATTTTAAAAAGAATTGATGTAATTTATCGTTACTACACGTTAAGAATAAATCGAATAACTAAAGTTTTTAATCATCAGGTAAAAAAAAAATGATGCAGTTTGTAACGTAAAAATAATTTTTCTGATTTTTTTTCGACCTCACAAATGAGTAAATAAACTCAAGTATAAATCGTTTGGAACTAATTTCCCAAATGTATTTCCTTTAAAATGATTTAAGGTAAATTTGAAATTAGTCCAAACAATTTGGCACTGTTTCGGGAAATACAACCAAAAATTTACGAAAGCTGCGAAAACAAAACAGAAAAATACGAAAGAAGATACAGCGTTCCGAATGTTACCGAAGCCCCTCCCTCTCCATGTTAAGAATGACTTCTGAAATTTGCCTTTTTTAAAAAAAAAAACAGACGACTTTAATGATATCAAATTGTAAACTAACACTAGAAACAACGACCTTTTAGAATTAGAACGAAAGAAAGAGCAATTTTTTTTTCATCTTTTTATTCGAACCAGACGACTTTAATTAAATAAAATTTTAAACTTACCTTTTTTTGAAGCAGACAACTTAGAACAAAAGAACAGTTTTATTTTATTTTTTCAGAGTTTTTATATTTTGAATACAAGAATTTAGTTTTTTTTTTACTGTGACTGTTTTTTTTCTCTCTTTTTTAGGGTTAGGGATTTTTGTGTGTGTAGGGTTAGAGAATTAATGTTAGGTATGTTTTTTTGACAGCAGATATCTCGAAAAAATTATTTCAGTTCGTGTATGACTCCCATGAAGTAATGCGACACTCACGGCGTAGGTCTTTGTAGCTGGCGTTTTCATGGGACCACATATACAAAAAACATTAGTATCTGCTCCAATTTTAACTTCGATCTTTGAAAAAAGGTGCCGTTACATATGAACATAAATTTCCTTCACACAGGGCATCTCCAAGTGAAACGGTCACTGGTGCATGCATTCACCTGCCATTTGCACAGAAACATTTCCTGGGCGATGTGGACAAATTACTGCCTTCCGTAGAAGGCCTTTTTCCTTACTAACAAATATGCAACCTTTACTGATTGTGACATCCCATGTAACATTGACAGATTTATTTTAGAAGCACGAAGAACAAGAAAATGATACAGGCATGAGGTGTAAACGTTTTCGATCTGAGAAACTTCCGGTGCTAACGTCGTCTGGTAACTAATAAAGCTTTCATAAAATAATTTAAAAAAAAAAAACAGAAAAAGTTTTAACGAGGAGGGAAGGGGCTTTGGTAACATTCAGAACGGCGTACCTTCTTTTGTCTATTTCTGTTCGTTTTCGTAGCATTCGTTGTACATATGTCATGCTTACATCACGCCTGTAAATTTTTGGTTATATTTACTTACTCATTTGTGAGGTCGGAAAAATGCAGACGATTTATTGTCCGCCATTTTGGCTGAGAAATGATGAATTTACCGTATTTCCTATATAGATTTTTACTTATTTCCCAAAATGCTGCCAAATTTTATCTACAAGATTCGTCTGATTTCTGCAGCTGTGACAGAGCAAACTTTTCCACCATGCAAATTTGTGCACATATTTGTCTGATCTCTGCAGATTACTTTTTTTTTAAAAATAAATAGTAATTTGTTTTCACAAATATTAATTTGTTGCCACCCGAACTTAAGGTTAGTGGTAGGATTAAGAGAGGTGATGTTTTGTTTTGGAAGAAACAAATAATAAAATCAAACAGTGTTTATTCAAAATTTAATTGAAATATATTACAAAGCAAACATCATAAGAATGGCGTATGTAAATATAGAATATTGCCAAAGACAGAGTCCACAAAAATCAGACACCAAATTAATATTTTGCAAATATTATTTGCAAAATAAAAAATAGGAAATTCGCAAAAATCAGACACCAAATTATTAGTTGGATTAATTTGCTTATCACTGCTGAAAAAAAACAACAGATAAAACAAGTCGATAAAATTGGAGATCTAATCACTTCAATATACCCACTTTTTTATATGATAATTCCTTCTCACACAGATGAGGGCTATGGGGGGGGGGGGGGGGGCGAACGCAACCGTTAAAAAGACGCACCTACCTTATTAGTAGAAACTCTGGTACTGTGATTCCATCTTGCAGAACGATGCGTTCCACGTAATCCAAAGCTCTTTAGTTTGGTTATCAAGTAGTTGGAAGTTCTTGGGAAATTTGATGTTAATTACATTCAGTTGTCACAAGATTATTGCATTGCTTGAATAGATCAACTGATAAAAAGATTCTTTTAAAGTTCATAGGAAAAAATTCAATATTAAATCCATTGAGTTGATACAAGGTTGACCCTTCCTCTGCAAAATCTCAACTGATCAAAAGATGGTTGTCTGGCACCGTACGTGTTAAAAAAAGGCACCAAATATATCCCAACGGTCAACTCCTAAAGGTCACCTCCTACTTTCGGTAGAAGGAGAGCGCGAGTGTTAAGATTAAATCCATTGAGTTGATACGAGGTGACCCTTTCCCTCTCATGAAATCTCGATTCATGAAAAAAGATAGTTGTCTGGCACCCCACGTGTTCAAAAAAGACGCCAAACATCTCCTTTAGATAAACTCCTCCTCCTTTCGGTAGGAGGAGGGGGCAAGTGTGAAGATTTTATGGTGCGATTTCTAACATTTATTTTAATGTTATTTAAATTGTTATTCGTCACTTTAATTTTATTTGTATTGAATTTAAATGTTAAAACATAAACAAACAAGGGAGGTAATTCATGAACGATTTATTTTGATTTTTTTTGTGGTGTGGCGGTGATTAGCACAGGGCCGGGGAGTATCTAATACTTAGTATGAAGATAGAGTTGCGACGTTTGCTTATAATACATTAATAAATTATTTTTTACCCTTCCAAATTCAGGTATTCTGAGAAGTCGTCAAGATCGTTTTCAGTCTCAAACTAGTCCTCTTGTGTTTGGGATTTGCTACTGGTAGATACCTGTTGGTGTTCTTCAGAAGTGTCTCCTTTTTCGCTATATGCTTCCATTGTTCCAACTTTTTTTTTTTTAAACATTGTCTGGTAACTGTTAGGACAACTAACGAAAACGGAATTACCTCCCTTGAACCATTTCGGGAGTGAAGAGTTATCGTCCTTGGAAAAGATCGTGTGCCCAGGGAGAAAGTCAACAACGGTCACGACGTCAGACTGGGAATATATCAATCGCGTCCAGCGGCCAATTAACTAATTAATTAATTCTGTGTTCAGTTTTAATAAATCTGTTAAACGTTCTCTTGATAGTTCATTCATTTATTTACAAGTAATTTAGGTATAATTAACCTAAATTACGAGGTAATAAAAGTTTGACACCAGTTTTCAACTTTTGAATATTGTTGATTCCTACCATGATGCTAGCATTATCAGTTCCAATGATTTTTAATTTGTTTAAACTCAAACCAAAATTGTTTAAAGTTTCATTCAGGATTTTGATAGTAACACTCACATTGCATTCTTCTAATGCCATGAGACTCAGAAATGTGGATACAATTTTTCCCTTCATATCATCGTGATAGATTATCGCTATGCCCAGATATTTGTTGATTCGTCTACTAGTAAACTGTAAGTCTTTTCCCTACAGTATTAGTTATATTCATCATAAACTGGGGATACAAGATGTTATTGATGAGACCACTACATTTCGATATTTCATTTGAACCATAGATGCAATCTTGCTATTTGTAAAACAGCTTTTACACAAATTGGTCAAGTGGAAACAAATTGCAATTACCGTGTAAGCAGCTATAAACATAGCCATTCGTGCTTCAGTTACTTGTGATTCTATATATTGTTAACAGGATGAAATAGCACTGTAAGTTGTCGACTTTTTGAGGGAGCTTCAGCATTTCCTTTGTGCTTTTTGGTGTTGGCATGGTACTTCATATCGCATAGTTTTGGAGGTACTAGGGAATACTTTTCCACCCAATAGACCGGTATTGTCCAGGCCTTCGGGTCTTGATTTACGCCGGTCTATCGGTTGTCCGTCCTGTGCAGTTCTAGGAGGTGCACCCTCCCAGGCTTTGCCTTCTCACCCTTTAAGAAGGGGTTAGTTTATTGCTAACCGCTGGAGGCGCCCCTACCAGGGAATGCCGACGGGTCTGCCCAGGCAATTTTTAAATGACCAGAGCGCTCAAATTCTCGAGCGCTGGTTTTTCAAATCCCACTTTCCTGACCTTGTGTCACATCTTACCTTGTGGGAGGAAGATAAATAGAACTAGGAAATACTTTCACCTTTAGCATTTTGTATCTCATCTTTTATCTGAGAATCGTTTACCATTCTCTCTGGAATTTTTTGTGCCATTCTCTGACTTGTAGCAGTATGTAGATGTGTGAGATGTATTATAGAAGTTTGCCGGTTAATTACATGCGACCTTGTTGAAGTGTAAGCAGTAGTAGCGTCGGTTGAACTTGTGTCTTCTACTTCTGTGTTGTGAATCTTTTTTTTTTTTTAGTTAGGAAGAAACTGCAACCCGAAAAAGCTCTATCCTTACTAAGCTGTTTATCCATTGTTTAAACGAGAAATGCTTTCCGTCACTCTGGAAGATTTTGTTAGTCTGCCCGGTATTTAAAAATACTGGAGATCAGTTCTTGTCAACTACCTCACTGAAAACGATCTTCTTAGTAGTAAGCAATATGGATTTCGTCCTGCAAGATATACAGCTGACGTGCTGACTGTAAATTTATTGAAGAGTTATGGTTAGTTTCTAGGACAATAGCTATTGATATATCTAAGGCCTCTGATAAGGTTTGGAACAAAGGTTTATTCTGCGAGCTTGTTAGCTATGGAATATCTGAAAATGTCCTCTGAACAATCAAATCCTTTCTCTCCGATAGGTTTATACAAGTATTTGTTGATTAGCAAAGTCCGAAGCACATAGTATCAATGCCGGCATGCCTCAAGGATCCATTCTGGGCTCAACTCTCTTCCTGATCTTCATAAATGATTTTCCTAATAATATTCTGAGATCATTCATTGACATCTATGCAGATGACACAACTATTTATGGCAGCATTTCGAAGAGCATTGATGATCAAGATCTTTCTAACTTTATTGTTAATATTTAATTTTATATTTACTTGATAGATAAAAGCATCAAATTATTTATAAAAGATATTAATTAGTTTTTCGTATTCACGGCAAAGTTATGACCAGAACACCACCAATAGACAAAACCAAATAATCACAGAGTTTTGTAAAAATAAGCGATTAGTTTTGTTTGTATTATATATTAAACAAACAAATATTAAAGTAAAACACATCTATTTTACTTACTTTTTATTATATTTCATTTACTTTTCGTTTTAGTTGTTTAAAGAAAACAAAAAAAAAGAAAATTTGTAGAAAATGAAATTCTAAATACTCGCTAAACTTCAGTCGAATATATGGATGGATGGAGATGATATGAGAAAAAATAAATACAATCAATTAAAAGCTTTTATATTGATGAAAATTCAATACAGTTAACAGCCCAAGAATGTTTGTTTTCACAATTGCAACTTGCAATCTATTATAAACAGGAAAGAAATAATAACTATTTCGAATAGAACCATTGTTTTACTGATCTCACTCTTCTTGTTTAGTCCAAATTTTTAAAAATTAGCAATCATATTTTTTTTAGCTATATCTCTATAATTTTGTCAGTTATGGTTTTCTGTAAATGGCTTAAATAGTTAATTATTGCAAAATGTTTCTTTAAGGAATCCACTTAAAATTATCCAACGAAAATACTCAAAATATGATTTACTAATCGTGAATATACAAAAATATCTGTTATTAATGTTTTACCCGGTGTTATGGGTGACAGTAAAAGGATATCTGACTATGGGGGTAAAAAGTCCTTCACATTCCTTTGTGATTAATCAAAAATAAAATATCTATCAGCACTGAACATTAAAATCGATTGAAAATATTTTTTTGTTTTTAACAACACAAACCAATATGTGTAATTTTTGTGAACAAAGCTATTAATTACAAAGATATGGGAAAACTGACGCTACTTTATATATAAGATGATAAATCCTCATCCCAAAAGTTCAGAAAGAATTTTTTTTAAATAATTATTTCAAGCATTTTTCCTTTTCTTTTTTCGGTGGACATATTAAAAAACTTCATTGTTCAGTATTGTTTTCAAGTCTTCAGTAAAGACTTCTCTAAAATTAACCTTTTTCCCCTCTGTTAAGACATCAGTGTTGCATATTTCAGCAGAAATATGGCTGCTTTGATGACTTTAGTAATAAATTTTGAAATAATCCCAAATAAAATAAAGCCAGCTTGTTCCTAGTTTTTGTTTTTAATAGCTTTTTTAATACAAGATGCTTAATTGTATTTTGCCAGTCATTTATGGCAAATATCGGTCTGTGTTCCCCACAAGATTGTATTTCTAATTGATTTTAATATTTAATCCTATCGATATTTTTTAGTTAATGAAATTATAGAGTAGGTAAGAGGAGCTACCCCCCCCCACAATCTAAGTCTACTCCTAACACTCATTAAAAACTAGATTTTATTAAATAAGATACATTTTTGTATGCACTGATATAAGACGCGTTTTAATTGGCTAATCAACATACATTTGACCAATTGTTGCATTTCTTCTAAATTACAGAATTTTAAAGTTATGAATAAAGTAATAAAGTTATTGAATTATGAATGTTAAATTGCGTAAAATAAAACTGAAGCAAAAAAATAATAAATTACTTTAAAAGAATTTTTAGATATTTAAGCTGTCGATTAGAAAGTAATTTCAAACAATTTTATGGCAGACGAATGTGATACGATTGTAGAACATAAGCTCCTCGGAAATAAGTTGAAAAAAAAGTATTAATAATACCTGCAATAATAAAACTACAGCCGTGGATAAGACAGAAGCCTCTTTATGGGGTGATTGCAGGTTCGATTTCTGTTGAGGAAAACTGAATTCTTTTTACATTTCTTCATAAAAAATGCTGTTTACTGTTTATTATTTTTTACAAAACCATTACCTTAACATTTTAATTATAATTCTATAACAATTTTGTTCAAAACTAATTCCTTACTAATCATTACTAATTGCAGGGCAAAATGCTATGTTCAAAAATGCATTTAAACCTTTTAAATTGTCAGTTAGTAACTAATTTCTGGCTAGAACTAAAATGTATATGCAAGAGTCGGTTCACCTGTGTCGTTAAAGCAAGAACCAAATTTTTTTAAAAACATGAAAAATTCTTGTTTCTCGATGAATAACGTTTTCTGGCAGGTGAATACGTGTTGCAGGGGCGGGTGGTAGTGATCAGTCTTACAACTAAGAAAGGAGATACAGACATAAATATGGCAATCGCAAAGAAAAAAAACAAACTCGTGTGTACAGCAAAATATAAAAGTGCTAATAATTTCAAATAAATATGTGACCATTCAGAAGAGTTCATGATTCAGTGATTCAGCAGAAAAGATGATGAATCGTTACTGTAGAATGATGATTATGGTTATTCTGGCTGAGATGTCCTTTGGTATTTTCGCTGGAAGGTGTTGCTTTTGATGTAACTGCTGTCAAACTTTGACTGGTTGAAGAACTAGCTGCAGATAATGATGGTAGTTATTGTTGACATGCTGCTGATTGCCATTGTTGTGCTAGTGAAAATGCCGTTCCACTGCTGCTTGATTACCTAATGGCACCTCCAAATGTAAAGGCCTTGTTTGTGAGCCCAGAGAAGAAACACACTCTCTTTTTACTGTTTTGCCAGATGCTGCTGATACATCACTTTGATGTGATCTGATTGGTCAGCTCATGTGACGATATGTGCAAAAAGAAAGAAAAAAACTGTAAGTTTATGTCACACAGGCTAAGGTGTTCAAGGATTAAACATTCGGTTGTAATAGGACTTCAAAATGGTGTCGCCATGTCAAAGCCTTCCCTCTGGATAATTGATCATATCAATTAGAAACATCGGGATGAGAAATAAAACTGATGTGTTGAAAGGGTATCCACAAAAATAGTTGAAGTAGTGCAAGTGTTTCTGTACTTGATGAAATCAGTAATTCAAGTTAGTGTTTGCTGTCCTGAAGTAAGTAATACATGTTAGCCTGTTGAAAAGGTTGAATGCAACAGGATCTGCATAGTTGATAACATCCATGGTGCAAGTAAGTCTTCGCCGTGGTTGCAGTCCGTAGTACATGTAAGTCGGCCTTGTTGACAATGAGGAGTGAAAGTGGGCCTGTACTGTTATTGGTATGTCTTGTATGCAAGTATGTCTACAAATTTGAAGAGACGAGTGCAAGTGAGTCTGGTTGAAGAAGCTTTAGTGGAGTTAATCAACAAGCATTTAATTGTTGGGATCGGTGGTGCACTATGATTGAAGTAAAATGGGCAAGTGAGTCTGCATGGTTGTTGGAGCTCAAGGTTTGCAAGTGGATCTGCAGATTTGAAGAGTAAAGTACAAATGGGCCTGTACTGTTGTCGGAGCATGTTCATTCTAATTGATGAGCCCTTAGTAGAGTTACTCAATTAACGTTCAGTTGGTGAGTAATTTAATAGTGAATATGCAGCTGTACTCATTTTAAACTGGTGCAATTTCTTCCATAGTGTTGTCAGTGATGACTTTGTTGGTTGAATTACTGAAAATTTTATTGTACTGGATGGATGTCTGAGAAGGTTTGGTTGCAGCATCGTTGCTGGAGAATGTTGGTAGTCCTTGATGGGTAATGTTGATGTTTTGCTGAGCCTGACTTTTTAACAAACAGTATTAAGTCAATGACTTAGTATTATTGCTTTTTTTTTCTTTAACATAGTTCACCCCAAACAAGGCTTGGTTTTGCTGAGTTTTTGAGATGTCTAAAACCGCCGTGGTGAGTCAGGTCTGGGTGATATGCCATTCTCTTTATCAGCTGTTACCTATGTTAATATCATGTCAGGAGATCACCACTTTTTGCAGATAAAGAGGGAAAAACTCGTGTGTGCAGCAAAATATAAAAGTGGCATTTATTTCAAAGAAATAAATATGCGACCGTTAAGAAGAGTTCATAATACAGTGAGTTGACAGGAAAGATAATGGATCATTACCGTAGGATGGTGATGATGGTTATCCTGGCTGAAGTGTCCTTTGGTCTTTTCTCTGGGAGCTACTACTTTTGACATAGCTGTGGTAGAACTTTGGCTAACCGAAGAACTAGCTGCTGCTGCTGCAGCTGCTGATGATGATCATGAGTGTCGTTGTGCTAGTGAAAATGCCATTCAGTCCAGCAGGGATTCGAGAGAGAAAGACTGCTGCTGGTGGATTGTCAAACGGCAACCCCAAGAACGAAACTTCGTTTGTGAGCCTGGAGTAAAAAAAATGCACCCTTTTATACTGTTTTGCCATCTGTTGCTGATACGTTGCTTTAACGAGATCTAATTGGTCGGTTTGAGTGACGATATGCACAGAAGAAAGAAACTTAGTTTCTGACATACAGGCTAAGGTATTGAAGTATGAAACAGCCGGTTTTGCTATGACTGTTGAGTCGTAAAAAAGTGGGGCAACACAACATATGATACGATTGCAGAATCACTAAACAATCGGCTCAATCAGGACGTAATTATTAAACTGAACTTTCAAAATCATATTAGTAAAAATTTAAAAAAACGAAACAAAAGTGATAGTAAAAAGACTCCCGGGCAATGCCGAGTACGTACAGTTAGTTAAATATGAAACCAGGACCAGCTGCTCTAAAAAAGAATGACTAATGTTTGGAACTGTTTTTATTTCATCCTTTCAAGTCATAATGAAAATTCTGTTCGATACTTCTTTGTTTTTTTTAGTTTTATTTGTACAACTATTTATTCATGTTTTTTGAACGATTGCACTTAGCAAAAAGAGGAAACATGTTTATAAAAAAGAAATGGCATTTATTCATTTTTTTAAAGTTTTATTTTTTGAGGAAACAAAGCAATTAAGAAAAAATCTCTTTCCATTGCAATATTGTTAAAAGCTGCAAAAACTCGACATGAAAAACAAAAGTACAAATATGTTTAGCATTATTGTTCTTTCAAATCCGTGTAGAATAAGCATATCTGTTCACTGTTATCAACTGCTAGTCAATGTGATTGTAGTGATGGCAAAACTAAGTCATGCTTTCTATTCAATGAAAGTATTTAAATCGGTGTGTTTGAGAGAATTGACTTATATATATATAATTACAAGGAATTTCTACTCATTAATCCACGAACTTTTTGGTTTTCTTCAGAACTCATAAACGATTGTAAAATATTTTTGAATTAATGTTAATCCATGTTTAATAATTCATTGGTTTTTACCTTCTGATGATAAGACTTATTTCTTTGAAAAACCATGGGTTAAAGAACTTTTCGTAAACTATTCTTTGTTGTAATATTTAAATATAATAAACTTGTGAAGTATGTAACTTTACATTTAGTTTATTATCTATTCTCTCTCTCTCTCTCATATATATATATAAGTTTGTTTTATCTACATACGTATACGTTTCCTCCTTTTAGGAATCGTCAGTGTAGAGATGATTATTCATACTAGTCGCAGGACTAAAAACCGGAACACGAGTCATGTTTGTAACCCAAATTCTGACGCTTTAGCCCACACGGCCACTATAAACAACCTGATTAATCAGCGAGTGATTAAACCTATTAAAGGCAGCTGTCTTCAAGAGTGTTCAACTACTGAAGGAACATGCATAAACGCTACGATGACGGCTGTGTTAATACTACTCACTACACTGCCCAGCCTAGATCTGGAGTGGGGGATGACAAATAATTATAAATATTTGTTTTTATCTATATACGTATACGTTTCATCCTTTCGGGAATCGTCAGTGTAGAGATGATTATTCATACAGGTCGTAGGACTCAAAACACACACACACACACACACACACACATATATATATATAGTGTGTAGATTTCAATTTTGTGTTGAGAATCTGAATAACAGAGCTCAATGTAATTTAAACAGAGCAAAACAGAATTATAAAAAGAAAAAACTATACACACATTAAGGTTGTACACATTATAACTTATTTCGACCCCTTAATTAGGTCTCCTCAGATGTATAAACAACCACGTCAAAAAACCAAAAAAGATTTTTTTGGTTTTTTGACGTGGTTGTTTATACATCTGAGGAGACCTAATTAAGGGGTCGAAATAAGTTATAATGTGTACAACCTTAATGTGTGTATAGTTTTTTCTTTTTATAATTCTATATATGTATATATATATAAATTTAACCCTTACTGAAACTTACTTGGATATTCTGTTAAAATATCGATTTCTATAGAAGACAAATAAACATTGATATATAAATCAATGCTTGTTTATTTGCATGTTGTAGAAATCGATATATTAACAGTTAAAACCTTCAAATTTAATATAGAATCTAAAGACACCATTGAAATTTCCCTTCAATTTAATCTAAGGTAACTAGAGCAATTATCGGTTAAATCCATAAAAAAATTAATATATTAGAACGTAAGGAAACAAAATTCATTTTTTTAATATATTTTCTTTCTTTTTTCATAAAATAAGAATGAAATGAAACAAAGAATATCTTAGTGAAGAATGTATTAAAAAAGATTAAACATTCAAATAATTATTTTTATTGGTATTTTGAAGATTTAAAATAAAAAGGAATTCGTTTCGATTTGCTGTTTTACAGTAACATGATCTTTTATTTTTCAGATAAAGATTTTATTTTTTTTAAATAATACTCAACTCATGCAGGAATTTCTTTTTCAAAAGAAGGCTTCAAACACGTTCATTTGTTGTTTTATTTTTTTTACGTAATACTTAACTTTCTCTGATGACAATAACAAACCAGTTGTTTAGTTTTATTTCTTTAAGTAATACCTTGCTCACAATGATTGCGTGAACAAATCAACCTTTACTGTTAAAATTAAATTAAAGCAACTAGCAGGATTTGTTTCCAGCTTAAACCTTCGCACACATTAATGTGTGGTTTCTTTTTTAAGTAACTCGTGATTATGACAGTAAAATGTCGACTCTTTTTTTTTTTTTTCAGTTCTACTTAACTCACTATGTTGCACATAAGAAATCGACTTGGGTCATACTTTAGATACTATTCTCCGCGGCAACCTCCGGCAACGCCGGGACCCATGCTAGTCTCAGTTATAACTACAAATGTAATGTACATTATTTACATCTCAGTTGTCAGATTTACTTTCCATTGTCACTTTGGGGAATTTCAAACTCAACTCGTTATTCAATCCACTGGAGTAGATTTCTCTCACTTGACATTCAATGATGTTTAGATATCTAGTACTTTCAGATATACCCGATGTTGTCTGGGTTTCAAATATTCCAAGACATATTACATACATGCAGGTTCAATATTTGTTGTCATTAGTAGTTACCAAATAAATGAAATCCCTTCAAATCCTCTAGAATTTGGAAATTCTTGAAAAATATTACATTCTTGGAACTTTATAGATTTTTGGAATATACTAAACAATCCGGGAACCGTTGGGTCAGAATTTGTTAACTATTATTCAATATATAATTTCTTAATTTTATACTATCGATTATTCGAACTACTGTTCTCATCTTGAGTGTCATCATCACAACGTTTTGTTTGCTGTAACCTCCGGCCTTCTTCAGATGTATCTTTTCAAACTCTGCAATATTTCTGTCGAACTTGGGAATCTGGACGGAATTTCAAACAGAACCCTTTATTAAATCCACGAGGGTAGCATGCTCTCGTTCCGTCAGCCATGACTGGGAGAAGTGTTCAGTAATTCACAATTCTTCGTATCGCCTGCAGTGAGGATTGAACCTTCAACCTGACAGAACAAGAGCATGCTACCCCTGTGGATTAAATATAGAATTCTGTTCGAAATTCCGTCCAGATTCCCGAATTCAGCAGAAATATTCCAGAGTTCGCAAAAGATGCACCTGAAGAAAGTCTGAGGTTACAGCAGCCGAAACGCTGTGATGATAACACTCAAGATGAGAATAGTAGTCCGAATAATCGAAATTATACAGATTATCAATCCTTATCTAAAAAGTTCAGAAATATAATTCCTTAACTTTGACATTACTTGATAATCATAATTCATAAGGATTACAAATAAAGTCAGAATACATTGTGATGTCATAATAGACCCCTTCTCTTCAGCTTTCTCTTTCATATTTTTCTCTCTTCTCTATCTCTATTTCCCTCTCTCACTTCTTTCTCCTATTTCCCCTCTCTTTTATGACATCACTATGTCAGAATACATTGTGATGTCATAATAGACCATCTCTCCCTTCTCCCACTGTCTCTCTTTCTTCCCCCTATTGCTCTTCTCTATCTCCCCCTCTCTCTCTCTCTCTTAATTATTTACATCATTCCATTCCTCTCATCACTTATTATTCACCCTTTAATTATGTTATTCACCTTTTCTCCCACCATCTAGGTGTTCATATGCAACTAAAGTGTGCATGGTGACAAGCAAGAAAGCAAGCAAGAAGATAACATCATCAGAGTTTTAATACTAGCAGAGCTACCCGGCGTTGCCCAGGGCCATGAAAATAAAAACAGAAAAAAGTAAATCATCGCTGAGTAGAATAAATATTCACGGTCAATTCCTAGTTTCTTCCCCCTCCATTTCAACATATTAAGAAGATATGTGATGTTGATGAATTCAATAGTCTGAAGAGATTTACTATATATCCCTTACCAAATGTAATACTGTAATCTTACATTTTGGATCCAGGACAATGCCAAGTAGAATAAATGGTTCTGGTAAATTACTAATTTTTTTTCCGTATGCGCCCCCCCCCCCCATTTCACAATAATATGAAGATAAAAGATATTAAGCACTTTGTTTGGATTATGGCTCCCTGGGTAGGCAACATAAAAAGACAGTTCTTTATCCCGGGCAACACTGCTTTTAAACACACCTAGTATATCTAGTATATTGAGCACTGTTATGAGCACTTTTTTATTACTACCTGCTCTATCCAGGATATTCATATGAATGAGAAAAAAAATAAATGAAAAAAATGCACGAAAAATGAATAGAATAATGAATGAAAAAAAGAATTAAAAACAAGAACTAAAAAAATGAATAATGAAAATGAATGAAAAAACAAATGAAAATATGTGTATGAAGGAAAAAATGAATAAAAAAGATGAATAACAAATATTGGATGAAAAAATGAACGAAAAATGTGAATAAAAACGAATTAAAAAAAAAAGATGAAATGAAATTAAAAAAAAGGAATGAAAAAAAAATGAATGAAAAATACTGAATGAATTAAAGATAATTAAAAAAAAAAGTATAAAAAATTAAGGTAAAACAGTGAATGAAAAAAGTAAATGACAAACAAATGAAAAAATGAAGATAAAAATATGAGTGAAAAAGAAATGAATAAAAAAAATGAATTAAAAAAAATAAATAAAAATTGTATGAAAAAAAAACGAATGGAAAAAAATGAATGAAAATGAAAAAATGAGTGAACAAAATGAATTGTAAAATGAACAAAAAATGAATTAAAAACAAATGAAAATATGTGCATGAAAAAAAATGAAGGAAAAAATGAATGAAAAAGAAATAAATAACAAATATTGACTGAAAAAAATGATGAAAAATAATGAATGAAAAATCAATGTAAAATGAATGAAAAAAAGTAAATGAAAAAACATAAAAATAAATGAATGTAAAAACGAGTGAAAACAATGAAATAATAAATGACAAAAATTGAAAGAAAATTTAATGAAAAAATGAATGAAAAATGAATGGAAAATAATGAAACAATGAAAAATGAATGAAAAACTGAAAAAATTGAATGAAATAATGAATTTTAAAAAATAAATGTAAAAATGGATGTAAAAATGAATAAAATAAAAAGAATGAAAAACTGAAAAAAAATTATATGAAAAATATGATTCCTTCTCAAACCTCCGACTCTGACAACTTCACTAAAGACTCATGTTCAGAAGAGGTTCGGTTGTGATTGAGCCATCCTTGCGCCACCAAAGACTCATGTTCAGAAGAGGTGCGGCTAGGAATTGAGCCATACTTGCCTCACCATAGAAGAGGTGCGGCTGGCTCCCCCCTTTCCTTTTAAATTTCTTTGTTTCAATTTATTCCCGGCCAACGCGTATCCCCCTTCCCCTTTCATTATATAATGAAATCTATATTTATTTTAGTGTTTTCCCGGGCTACACTTTCTCCATCAAGCATATACCACATTATTGCACACATCTGCGCTATCTAGAACATTGAGCACTAACTCGCAACACAGCATTTTAAAACACCTGTTCTATGTAGGATTGTGTTATCTAAGATATTGATGACTCATGGGCAACACTAAGTTAACACATCTACTCTATCTTGGATATTGAGCACTTTGGATTAACTTATATGACTTACAAATATCCCGGGCAACACCGAGTTTACAAAAGACAGAGAAGGTGTTTCTCCCTGACAATACTGCGTTTAAACACACCTGCTCTATCTAGGATGTTGAGTATTTTTGGATTATTATACCACCTATTGTTCACGTTTAGAGCACTACTGAAACCATCTAAATAAAATTAAGGATGCCTCTTGAGCATTACTGAAACCACCTAAATAAAATTAAGGATGCCTCTTGAGCATTACTGAAACCACCTAAATAAAATTAAGGATGCCTCTTGAGCATTACTGAAACCACCTAAATAAAATTAAGGATGCCTCTTGAACATTACTGAAACCACCTAAATAAAATTAAGGATGCCTCTTGAGCATTACTGAAACCACCTAAATAAAATTAAGGATGCCTCTTGAGCATTACTGAAACCACCTAAATAAAATTAATGATGCCTCTTGAACATTACTGAAACCACCTAAATAAAATTAAGGATGCCTCTTGAGCATTACTGAAACCACCTAAATAAAATTAAGGATGCCCATTGAGCATTACTGAAACCACCTAAATAAAATTAAGGATGCCTCCTGAGCACTACTGAAACCACCTAAATAAAATTAAGGATCCCTCTTGAGCATTACTGAAACCACCTAAATAAAATTAAGGATGCCTCTTGAGCATTACTGAAACCACCTAAATAAAATTAAGGATGCCTCTTGAGCATTACTGAAACCACCTAAATAAAATTAAGGATGCCTCTTGAACATTACTGAAACCACATAAATAAAATTAAGGATGCCTCTTGAGCATTACTGAAACCACCTAAATAAAATTAAGGATGCCTCTTGAGCATTACTGAAACCACCTAAATAAAATTAAGGATCCCTCTTGAGCATTACTGAAACCACCTAAATAAAATTAAGGATGCCTCTTGAGCATTACTGAAACCACCTAAATAAAATTAAGGATGCCTCTTGAGCATTACTGAAACCACCTAAATAAAATTAAGGATGCCTCCTGAGCACTACTGAAACCACCTAAATAAAATTAAGGATGCCTCTTGAGCATTACCGAAACCACCTAAATAAAATTAAGGATGCCTCTTGAGCATTACTGAAACCACCTAAATAAAATTAAGGATGCCTCTTGAGCATTACTGAAACCACCTAAATAAAATTAAGGATGCCTCCTGAGCACTACTGAAACCACCTAAATAAAATTAAGGATGCCTCCAGAGCATTACTGAAACCACCTAATTAAGGATGCCTCTTGAGCACTACTGAAACCACCTAAATAAAATTAAGGATGCCTCCAGAGCATTACTGAAACCACCTAAATAAAATTAAGGATGCCTCCTAGGCACTACTGAAACCACTCTACTATATCTAGAATATTGAGCACTATGGATAAATTTATACCACTCCCGGGAAATGCTGAATTAACAAAAAAAAACAGAAGTTTTTTTCTCCATGGCAATGCTGTGTTTAAATACAACTGCTCTATCTAGGATGTTGGGCACTTTTGGATTTCTATATGTTATTTACATTTATTGCTCCCGTTTTTAGAAAACGTTCAGAGCGCTACTGAAACCAGCCAAATAAAATTAAGAATGCCTCCGAAGCACTACTAAAATAACCCTTTCCAAGTTTCTTACCTCCCCTGATTTAAAAAAAAAATGACGTTAAGAATCATTAAATAAAATAAAAAGTTATTTCCGGAAGTAATGATTCAGCAGTTTCAAATTATTACATAATTACATAAAGGTTTGATAAACAATGACTTGAAAACTTGACCTCCTTGACGAAATCTGCCTGATAGTTGCATTAGGGGTGCATTTAGAAATTCGGGAATACTGCTATTATCTTCTCCAGTTAATTTTACATAGGTATGCACTTGTAGATTTTATCTAGATTCTCTAACCTTTTTTCTACAAGGCACAAACATACACACAGACATTGAGTTTTATATATAGAGGTAGATTATGCCTGGAAATATATAGGCAATCAACATTATTCATTTCACATGTTAGGCTTCAAGATATAATTAAACTTTTAACACAAATTATGTTTAAGTATATTACTTTAGAGTTGCTTCATAAACAATATTCTTTACCTCAGGTAAGATGAAAATACAGGGTCTTCAAAAAGTCAATCTATTTTAAAATTTTAATAACATCAAAACCTTATTTCTGGTCATAACAGAAGTTAAACACTAAAAAAGAAATAAAAATGAAAATTTGTATTATTGTATCATTTTTATTACCCCATCTTGTTTTACACCATCGTTACTACGTCATCTTGTTTCAGCTTTTCCTGGACGTTTGATGGGGCAAAATGGCCCGTTACGATGGTGCCTCTTGATTTTTTTTTTTCTTGTGTGCCTTAAAAAGTGAAGTTTTCAGAAGAAACCCGCAAACAATTGAACAATTTAAGTCATTTATTGAAGAAGAAAGTTTGAGAATAACTCTGGAAACTTTGGAAAATATGAGGTAATAATTTGTTAGCCGTTTGCAGAAAAGTAGTGGAAATTCGGTTAAATAACATCCATTTTAAATATATGTTTTTTATTGTGCATATCTCATGTTAAAATTTTGATGTTAATAAAATTTTAAAATTGATGATGACCTTAACTACGTCTTGATGCTCCTAACTAAAAGTATCGATAGTAAAAGCAAAGCTAAGTCTAACAATTTTCAAGGTTTCACCTCCTGCCTTATTAATGAATATTAAGAAACAAATGAGAATAGAAAGATTAATAGATTTCTATGTACAGGGTATTCTCCTAAACTAATGAATGGATCATTATGAATTTCGGAATATATATTCTAGGCAACATGATGAGTAACATGAGCACATTATTTATTTTTCTTGTCAATTTTAACATTTGGGACGTCTATATATATAAAGTTAGGTAAGTGTATATGTTTATACATACATATTTCATTGTACAGGATAAACTCCCAAACAAATGAACCGATCATAATAAACAGAACACAGCTGCCGATTTGTGTGAAATTTTAACAATAGACCAGTTAATAAATATTCCCCAAAATTCAGCACAATATGAGCACAACCTTTCATTTCAAAATTAAATCTTTTCAAATTTGCATTAAATTTTATCCATATTCATTAGACATGAATTAAGCAAAATTCCCTGAATTTCAATTTCTTCTTAACACCCCTTAAGCATGAGTTTTAAATTTTAGACATTTTTAAAAATACAAATCATGTAAATGGATTTGGGTCAAAATTGGAATAAGAATTCTAGACATAAAGTTTAGTATCCTTATATATTGATTTTAATCTTCAGAAAGGGGACATAAAAGTGGTGCAAAACTGCTCTGTTCAGAGAATCAATTTTAACCATCCTGAATGGGATATTCTTGTAGTATATATATATATAAATCCAACACGATGTTAATATAATACAATATGAAAATATGAAATCTATAAGATAATTCAGAAATTCATTTCTTTTTAAGAATTATGTTATTAAAAATCTCATCTCTTCATAATTGACTTAAAATAAATGTATTATGGGCACATACGGGCCTTTGACATCAATACTTTTTTTCATATCTCCTATGTTAATGAAGATGTTTCCAGTTGAATCATCTGCACACTTCAGTGCCCAATGATGAAAGCTGGTCATTATTAATATAAAGTACTAGTAGGGCTACCCGGCGTTGCCCGTTGCCATAAAAACAAAATAGAAGAAGTTAAATAGCATGTGTAACATCTTTATATTAAAACCTATCTCTCCCATTCCCTCTCTCTCTCTCTCTCTCTCTCTAGCGGTCACTTTATCTTTCTCCCTTTCTCTTTTGATACTGTAATGTTAGTAAGTAGGCCTTCACAGAATTGCCAATAGTACTGTTAAAATCAAAGTATGAAAGAAATAATGTTGATAATAAT
Source organism: Sepiola atlantica (assembly GCA_963556195.1). Classification (NCBI taxonomy): domain Eukaryota; kingdom Metazoa; phylum Mollusca; class Cephalopoda; order Sepiida; family Sepiolidae; genus Sepiola; species Sepiola atlantica. The sequence goes on along the minus strand of OY744519.1, from coordinate 114,619,109 downwards.
TATTGATTCCGGACAATGCCAAGTAGAACAATCAGTCCCAGTCTACTCCTAATTTCTTATTCCCCTCCCCCCCATTTCAGAATAATATGAAGATAAATGATATTAATAAAGACAATAGTCTGAAGAGATGTAATATATACAAGTTACTAAAAGTAATACTATAATCTTATAATTTTTGATCCTGGACAACGCCAAGTAGAACAAATAGTCCCGTCAATTCTTAATTTCTTTCCCCCCTCCATTTTAACATTAAAAAATATGTAATGTTGATGAAGTCAATAGTCCAAAGAGATTTACTATATATCCCTTACGAAATGTAATACTGTAATCTTACAATTTTGTATCCCGAACAACGCTGAGAAGAACAAATGGTAATGTTCAATTTCTAATTTCTCCCCCCTTCCATTTCAACATATTAAAAAGATATTGATGTTGATGAATTCAATAGTCCGAAGAGATATACTATATCCCTTACCAAATGTAATACTGTAATCTTACAATTTTGGATCTCGGACACTGTTGATAGAACAAATGGTCAGGGTAAATTACTATTTCTCACAATAATATGAAGATAAAGGATATCAAGCACTTTGGATTATGGCCCCCGGTGGTATATAACGTTCTAAAAATAAAGACAGAAGTTCTTTATCCTGTGCATCACTGCGTTTAAACACATCTGCTCTATCTAGGCTAACTGTTATGAGCACTTGTATGACTGTGATGTTTACTTGGTAGTGAAGTGACATCTATAACAGTTTTGTAATTTTGTATGACTGCAGACTTTCGGTTGTGCACACTTGACATATTGCATCATGGCAAATAAATTATTGTTATAAAAGAATTCTCAACATAACTAATATTACTTTTAATTTAGTACTTACTGTTGTAAAACCGTACACTTATTTGAATATACTTGCTGCAATTCACCGAAAATGCATATCTGGATTTATTAGCACTTGAATTTATTTACCATTACTGCAATTCAATTTTGAGTTTTGGTTCTACTCGTCATGTAATTGAATTGTAGTGTGTGCCATTATTATATTGTAATCATATTTTCCACCCCATTCAACATTAACAACATATTCTGGTGTTCTTTTGTCCACAATATTCTGATCAAACATGATGGAGTAGCAAGCCTTCAGTTGGTGTTTGTGGAATGTTACTCAATAACAGATAAGTGCAGAATATTATTGAAATCGGCCATTTATGTCATAAGAAAATGATATGCTATTCTAACAGGATAATATTTGTGCAGAACACCATGTCAGCACGAATAAATATGCTCTACAAGAATTCTGACAACTGCCCTGGCCTGCATGATCTTCTGACGTGTCCTATATTGAATATGAATTGGATATGAAAAGATGATATCTGAGTTGCTATGTTGACCCACCTCTTCCTGAATGACATCAGAAAAGTGAAGAATATATGACAGAAATGTATGCACCACCTGCATGATTATGTGAATACAATTCTGTAGATTTATAGTCATATGCACATAAGATTAAGAGTATTATTTTTAGAACATATAAGAGAACTGTTAAAACCATTCTCAGTTTAAAATCAATGCACATATTGATCTGTATATAGGACGGCCTATTGAAATCGAAAGATAGTGCCTGTGAATTTAATCTGGAGTATAAATGGAACAAAGTATGTAAATTTTAGTTTTAAGACACACACACACACACACACACACACACACACACACACACACACACATGTACTCACTAGGAGTTGTCACACAAGTCGTCGTCAGTGATTGCTCACTGACAACAACCGGTGGTGTTCTCGGAAGTCTGAGTGACAACAAGCCTCCCTACATTTCCAGTACTCTTCACCTCTTTTCGATCACTACCGCAAATGACCTTGCGGTATCCCAACAGCTGCCTACCATTGATTTCCTCCTGGCAATGATCATTGGTCCCTCCTGGGATTTGGGTGGCAATAAGCTCTCCAAGGTCTCAGCACTCTCCACACTCTTCCAGTGGAGGTCTGGTTAGTGCTCTCCCTCCTCGGTTTTCCCATCCTTCTTGACCATCTACGATTATTTTGTATGGTGTCAGCCGAGGCCGGTGCCATCATTTTTTTTTGGGGGGGGGGCAGCTTATAATAGTTCTTGCAGTTCCTGTTCCTTTGTTGGTGTAGTGGTGTTCTTCCTGTGGTTTTGTTTTCTTCCTATTGTAACTTCCATTGTACTGGTTACTGTTCGTAACTTATGTGGGTTGGTTTCCGCATTTGAGAATTTTCCTTAAGATTGCAGCTGTTTTGATCATTGCCGTCCTTTGTATGGTTTCAGTGATCCCTTTAATTCCAATTTCTCCCAGTCTTTTTTCCAGGTTTTTTCTAGTGCTCCTACGATTTTTGGTAATACATTGACTTTCTTCATGCTTTATATTCCTTTCAGTTCTCTTGCAAATTCCGTGTATTTGCTTCTTTTTTCCATTTCCTTGATCTTCACTCTGTGGTCTGCTGGAACGGCAAAGTCTACGATTTGGCTGGATTTTTCCTTCTTGTCACTTATGACATCCGATCTCTTTGCTTGTATGAGTTTATCTATTTATTGCTCTATATCCCAAAGAATTTTGTGATTTTCGTTTTCCAGTACTGTCTCTGGTTTATGTTTGTGCGGTTTGTTCGCCTGTTCGAAATGTAATCGTTTGCACAGTTCCCAGTATACTGCTTTCCCCACAGTCATGTTGGTTCTTATATTCTTTTTGGGCTAGTTTGCTGCATTCACTTAAGTGATTTACTGTCTTTGTCCACACAGTCTGCATTTACTGTTTTCCTGGGTATTATCTATTTTAGCTTTAATATAGTTTGTACTAATCACATTATTCTCTGTCAGTAAAGATTCTGTATCTCTCTCCAAGTGTCCTTTTCTTAGCCATGCCCAGCTATTTTCGTTGGTTTATTCTCATGTCAGTCTTATGAAGCGTCCATCTAGTTGTTTGTCTTCCCACTTTTTTTTTCTTGTCTTTTTGTTTCTGATTTTGGTGCTTCCGAGTTGTTCGTTGGGACAGTGGCTCTTGCTGTGCTGATTAGCCTTTCTGTGTTCGGATTCATGTATTTCTCCAGCTTTTCTTTTGTGTCTTCAACACAGACTTCTATACTTACTAGTCCTCTATCCTCTTCGTTTATTTTCAAGTAGAGTCTGTCTGTATCGTCTTTTGGGTGTATTATTATTATTATTATTATTATTATTATTATTATTATTTTTTTAATTTTTTTTTTTTTACACCCAGTAGGAGTTTTCAGACAAGTCAGTCACCAGAGAGTAAGAAGGGTCAAGACAAAATACATAAATAGCAAAGTGAGAGATGGGTAACTCGTTCAGTTAATTTTAAATTAATGCTAATTAGAACAATTGAAACAGCTGTTTTTCCAAACATAAGTCGATCACAGAAATAAAGAAATATTTTAGCATGCATTTAGCTTATAACACTATATAGGAGAAAAGCCTTAATTGATTCAGCTTTAGTATAATATATATATAGTCATCCGCAGATAGACTGTCTGTCTGTCACCTCTTTCTTTCTCTCTCTTTCTCTTTCATACATTAGGTACTACTCCAGATAATGCGCCTAATTTTCATGACTGCTCGGCCGCAACGATCGGGTAGGTCGCGGAAGCGCCCGAGAGCTGTCGAGTCGAAAACAAGGCTTTATAAACAAAACCGAAAATCGTGAAAATGGAAGGGTTGGCAGACGACAATATAAGACGATGAATACGGAAAGAAAAATGCATATATTTTTTTTTTTAAATGAAATAAATGAACAAACCATAGCTGAAGAACTATAAATAAACTTTTTTTTTATTGTTTTTGTGGGCAAAATGAGACATTTTTATGTTTTTTATGTGTTTCTGTTACGTAAAGCAAAGAAGTCAATTTTACAATTAGGCAAAGTGTTGTTCGTTCATATATTTAAATGAAACTGCAACAAATCTACTATTACAATCACTGTAAATATTACTGATAATAGTCGTTTTCAATAATCTCACTAAACAACACAAATATAATTTTATTCATTTGTCTGGTTTATGCGGAGACAACGGTGTTTATAATCCACATACATGCAATAAATAAACAATTCTATGATTTTCAAAAACGCTTATAACCATGAATACTCATGTCTCTTAACATAAAAGTCTTGAAATAAAATTATTGGGCATATCTCTTTGATTAATCTTTAGTTGGCATAATCTCTGATGATAATTATCTTTTGAGATTATGTTACAAGAAATACAGAAAACAATTTTCTGAAATTCTATAGCACATTTTGAATAAAAGTCAATGAACTGCAAACCAATCGGCATTTGTTTGTTTCATTAATTAGGTTTGCGTTGATAACATCAGATTATTTCTGTGGAGAACAATATTTAATCCAGATTTCCCATGTGAAATGACTTAGTGTGTATGATAATAAGAAGAAAAAGGAGAAGAAGAAAGGAAAGACCTAAAGCAAAGTGGAAACTTTAAATAACAATCTACTTCATTAGATTAACGATACTTCATAAGAAGCAGATCATTGTTTTCAAATATTTTTAATCCTCAGATCTCCTTGAATTATTTATCAAGGTCCTTGCATTTGGTGAGAACATTTGATAAAATTTTAAATAATCTATTGCCATCGAAATAATTAAGTTATGATTTTATCTTCTATCTTATATATTCAGAAAAGTAAGTCCTATTCTCGAAGTTAGACATAAATAGAATTGTATCTAACAACTAGATATTCAATTCTGACTGTCGATTTTTTTCCTGTTATCCTTGTAGCATATTCTTTCCACAAAGATATGTAATTCGCTTCACTTTCTTTCAAAAAATACTTAGTTCAGCTAGGAAGTTTTCGTTTATGGTGGAATTTCTCGTTTATAACCTAAATAGCACAAGGCGTTTATGAATTGTGTGTCCAACTTCAGATAAATAATTATATATTTTTAATAGATATTAACATATTTCTTTCTTTAAATTACTTGGATATCACAACAGGAGGTACAATAATTTGTTTTCGAAAGTCTATTTAGTATGTTTTCTTTGTGAAACGCTACAATATGCGTTTGTTGTCACTCTAGCACGTTTCATGCGTAATTAGTAGATTCTTCTCAAAGTATTGTGTTATAAATTGTGAAAACATGGGATTACCTGGCAAACGGTCTCGATGCGCGCTCTGCAGGGCTGGACCGCCCAAAGAGCGGCAAGATGGCGTCCTAGGCTTAATATCGCCAGGTAATCCCGTGAAATCTCGTGTTCTCTCGCGGAGACGAGAGTCCAGTTTGATATAAAAACGGGTCGCTGGAGGCAAGACGGCAGAAGGCTGAGAGCGTAGTCTACGAGGGACGACGTGGAAAGAAGAAGAGAAAGAAGAAGAGAAAGAAGAAGAAGAAGAGAAAGAAGAAGAGAAAGAGGAAGAAGAAGAGAAAGAGGAAGAAGAAGAGAAAGAAGAAGATAACGAAGTAGAGAAAGAAGAGGTGGAAGATTAATTTTTTCTGCTACAAGCTATTTTCGGCATTGTTATGGAAAAATTCGACATCAGATTGATTCCGGAATTCGACGGCTCTCCTGCTGGTCCATCGGTGGTCGAATGGCTGGAGAAGGCCGAGCGTGTTTGCCGGTTGTGCAAAATTAAAGACCCAGCTATGGTCATCCCATTGAGACTCACTAAGGGGGCTTACGCCGTGTACCAGCAGCTCAGTAATGATGCGACCATGGAGCAGATTGCACAGGCGCTGCACGGGGCATTTGGTGCAGATCCTTTTGTTGCCTGGAGGCAATTTTCTGAACGCCGGCTTGGGTCGGGGGAGACAGTGGACGTCTACATGGCCGACTTGAAAAAGCTTGCTGCTCCCTTCGGCGGTGCGAGTGACCGCATATTGGCATGCGCCTTTTTGTCTGGACTTCCGGACGATGCAAGCCGACTGCTGCGAGCATCATTGAGACTCACAGAGATTGAATTGGTGGAGTTGTTGGCGAGAGCACGAAACATCTTGAAGGACGATCGAGAACTGGTCTCTGCAGCGGTTGACACCTTGGACTCGCCAGCAGAGGGCCTACGATGCTATACATGTGGTGGCCCCAACCACTTCTCCAGAGACTGCAGAGGCGGCACAAGGCGCACCCCAAATTATGGAGCACGAAAAGTAATACGGTGTTACCAATGCAATAAGCCAGGCCACATAGCACGGAATTGTCCGGGAAACGGGCAAGGGGAGGACGCCGCAGCGCTAGCACCCTCCCCAAAGCGGCATTGAATAAAGCGCTTCCTGCAGTGACAGTTCAAGTTGATGGGTGTAAACGTTCAGCGCTGGTTGACACCGGCTGTACCCAAACCCTCCTTCTAAAGGAATGTTGCACCACATGGAAGAAACGACAGATCCCCGTCCTGACTGTCGGCAAAGGCTCATTAGTGTGTTGTGGATCCAGTGTTGTTCATATCAGCATTGACAATGGCCCCCCGGTGGCTGTGACGGTGTTGGTGGTCGATGGGGAGCTGCTCGGATATGACCTTCTCCTTGGAATGGACACTATTACACAGCTAGGCGGAATTACTGTAAACAGCGTCGGTGATGTGAGATTCCCTCGACCAGACAAACAAATGTGTGCAGCAATCACTCTTGACGAACCCGATTTCCACGCAGAATATGACAAGGGCACAAACACATGGACAGCGTCCTGGAAGTGGGCAGGCGACCAGCCACCAGTGTCTTTGCGGAATCGGCTGACAGAGTATCCCCCTCCTGCATGGCTTAGGGGGCAGCACGAGGCAGAACTTCAAGTGTGGCTGGATAACGGCTGGTTAATTCCATACCCAGAGGATGAGCTCGGGCCCCTGCGGGGGCTAATTCCCCTGATGGCTATCAGACAAGAGAACAAGCAGAAAGTTCGACCTGTTCTTGATTACCGGGAACTCAATGAACACGTTGACCCGTACACTTCGGGGGCTGACGTTTGTGCTCATAAACTGCGAGAGTGGCGACGGCAGGGTGCGGAAGCGGCCATACTGGACTTGCGAAGAGCTTACCTACAAATACGTGTTGAGAAATCGCTGTGGCCATTCCAGACGGTGGTAATCAAAGGAACTCGCTATTGCTTGACCAGGCTGGGGTTCGGCTTGAATGTAGCCCCGGGCATCATGACGGCGATCATGCGGGCGATCCGGCGTCAGGATAAAGCTGTGCAACAGGCGACATCGTCTTATATAGACGACATTTTTGTCAATGAGAGCCTGCTGTCTGCCCAGGCGGTCAAAGAACACTTTGAGCACTTCGGGTTGTCGTGCAAGGAACCGGAGCGGCTGCAGGATGGGGCGAAACTGCTCGGGCTGCAGGTGAGCGGAAGTGCAGATGGCCTCCAATGGGGAAGGGGCGGTGAAATCCCGGAAATCCCATCTACCATCACACGTCGGAGCACGTTTTCCGTGTGTGAAAAACTGGTGGGTCACTTCCCTGTGTGTGGGTGGCTCCGAGTGGCTGTGGCGGCTATAAAGCGACGGGCAACTTCTTTGTCAACAGGATGGGACGATGAGGTGCGTGATCCTTCCCTGCGAAGCATGCTGGTGGAAGCTGTGGCCAGAGTGACCAATGATGACCCTGTACGAGGGAGCTGGTGCGTCGATGGGAGTGAGTTTACAGTTTGGGTGGACGCCAGCTCACTTGCCCTTGGCGTTGCTCTGGCAGTCAACGGAAGTATAGTAGAAGATGCCTTCTGGCTCCGGCCAGAGAATGACGCTAAGCACATAAACTTAGCTGAACTCGATGCTACACTGAAAGGAGTCAATCTAGCGCTTCAGTGGCAGGCTAGCGTCCTCCACGTTATCACGGATTCCACGTGTGTGCATTGGTGGATGACCGATGCCTTGAACGGAAAAGCACGGCTGACAACGAAGGCATCGGCCGAAATGTTAATCCGGAGGCGGCTTGCTACCCTAACCGAAACCATCAATGAATACAACTTGGTCATAGATGTGACACTGGTGCAGTCCTGTTTGAATCGAGCGGATCGATTGACCAGAGTGCCTCGCCGTTGGCTGGACCTGCAGAAAGAAGTGAACGAACCAGCACCTGTAAATTGTGCTGCGGTGGGACGTAGACTCAGCCCAGAGCGTATCGCTGATGTCCATTGCCAAAGCGGGCACCCTGGTGTAAACCGAACCTTTTACTTCGCCAGGTTGGTTGACCCCTCTGTGTCACGGAGGGCTGTGAAATCTGTTGTGAAAAGTTGCAACACCTGCCAATCGATCGACCCAGCACCTGTCCGGTGGAAGAAGGGCACACTCGGTGTGAAGTATAACTGGGATAGGATTGCGATGGACATAACTCACTACAACGGGGGGAATTTCTTGACCCTTATTGACTGCGGACCGTCCCGATTTGCATTGTGGCGGTCCCTTCGCCGGCAGGATACGGCTGCCATTGTCCATGAGTTGGAAAGTGTGTTCCTTGAGCGTGGCCCTCCTTCTGAGATATTGACCGACAATGGCCCCGCTTTTGTTAGTGCACCGTTCAAACAGTTTGTAGATGGCTGGGGTGTCCGTCTGCGTTTTCGGTGTGCCCATGTGCCCAGTGGGAACGGAATTATTGAGCGCAACCATAGGACTATCAAGACCATCGCACGACTCGTTACGGAACCGGTCGTGTCACTGAAGTGATCAGCCCGCAGGCGGTGCGAGTTGATGGAGTACCCCGTCACATTAAAGACTTAAGATCGGTATTCCAAACGCAGCTGCCATTTAACGAGGATAATGACATTGAATCCGTGACCAGCGAACCATCATTCTGGTTCATGACGGCTTCATCGCGCAGCGACACTGAGAGTGATAGCCTTGAATGTACTGACCCTCCTACTGCTGATGAAAGCCCGGACAGTGATGCTGCGATGCGCAGCCTCAGGTTCGCTGACCTTCCTGCCACGGAAGACAGCACGGATGACGATGAGGCCCCGAATCCCCCTCCCCGAAGAAGCACTCGAAGAAAAAGGACACGGCCTCCCTGCTCTTTCTGTGATAATGAGATCAGGGGGGAGTGTGTTATAAATTGTGAAAACATGGGATTACCTGGAAAACGGTCTCGATGCGCGCTCTGCATGGCTGAACCGCCCAAAGAGCGGCAAGATGGCGTCCTAGGCTTAATATCGCCAGGTAATCCCGTGAAATCTCGTGTTCTCTCGCGGAGACGAGAGTCCAGTTTGATATAAAAACGGGTCGCTGGAGGCAAGACGGCAGAAGGCTGAGAGCGTAGTCTACGAGGGACGACAGAGAAAGAAGAAGAGAAAGAAGAAGAGAAAGAGGAAGAAGAAGCGAAAGAAGAAGATAACGAAGTAGAGAAAGAAGAGGTGGAAGATTAATTTTTTCTGCTACAAGTATGTCTATTGTTTTCTCTTTTAAAAACACATACAACCGGTTAACAATAATTTATGAGGATGACAACTTTATCTTACAAACAAAATAAATTGGTATTAGATTACATAACACTAAGCCAAAAAACGAATATTCGCTTTTAAGCAAGTTACAGTGATTAAGCAGCTTTCTTTTTACTTTTTTCTTTTTTTTCTTTTTAATAAATTCTTTCTTAAACCGAACAATGTTGATTAGTCTCATTTATTAATCATAATACAATCGAAATAAACTGATATTGCATTAAATAAAGAAACTTTCCTGTAATTTTTTTAAATAGAAGAAAAGCGACTTATTATTTTTTGTTATGCAAGAAGAATTTCTTAACCAATATTTCACAGTTTAGGAATTTTCGAATGAAATCAAAGTTGAACAAATAGTGGCAGTGTTTGTGACCCAGCAGGCCATGAGTAGTCTAATATATATATATATATATATATATATATATATATAAATATTTATTAATATTACCTACAGACCGATGTGTTATGCTTATGCAATCTTCAGTGTAGGAGAGTGTTAATTTTCTTCAGTCGGAGGGAACGAATTACAGCCATCTTAAAGAAGGCCAGAGCACTGGAAAATTACGTCATGCTATAAAGTAACAAACAAGATCTGTCGAAGAGTCAGACTATCGGCATTGTGACCCCTCCTTTCACTTAAAAATTCATCATAATTCAGGAAATCAAACAATTTTAATGAATCTTTCAGCATTTATTAATTAACGAGCACGGAATATAATTAACCCATTACTTTATTGGAAACCTTAGTACAAATGTATTATTTCGTCTAATTTGCATAGGCTAGACAGCAAACGTTGAATTAATACTTAATAATAAAATAGTGCTATAAAATTTTTGAATTTTTAAAACATGAAATTTTTTCTTTGAAACTTAATTTGTCTGATTTAATATTCATTCTTTAAATACGTTCATTTTTTCCGGATTTTTTTTAATGTTTGAGTTGATTGTTATGACAACCTGGTCTACATCGAATGAAAAGACTAGTATACTGCATGGAAATATCTCTTGGTTTATAAACACAAGAGGAAGACAAATCCCTATTCTTAGGCAATTTTATTCTTTACATAGAACATTTCATTATCATTAGTTTTAGCTGAATAATTTTATAATAGTTGCTCCCATTTCCGAAAAAATAAATGTTTCTTGTTTTTATTTACGTAAAAGTAAATGAAACATTGAAAAGTAAAACAAAAATACAAGATTACAAATTCAGTAAAGTAAAAAAAAATAAGTAATTCAAAATAATAAATTAATAGAACATTTATTGAAATAAATTAAAATGCGTGTTTTTTTTGCAAAACGAACAGCTTATCTACAATATAGTAAAAATTTGTAATAAATTAAAACAGTCATGCTTTTTTTTTGGGGGGGGGGGGGAGATTTTGGATGAAACTAATTAATTAGTCGAAAATTGTATTTTTTATCCTGAAATAAAATTCTAATTTATTTTTTAAGACTTGAAATTCGAACTTTAATGCAATGTTTTAATTGTTGGACGCCATCTTGTAATTTTCTTATTCTCTTTCACGCTTGACATGTAAAAAAAGGAAATATGTTTGGAAAAAGGAACAACTTAACAATATTTTCCAAAAGGAATCATCTCTTCGGAAGATAGCCCTGTTCTTGGCAGGGGAATAAAGTCACAATAGCAGGAACAAGTTTACAATGATTTCCAAGTAAATGTATAATCCTATGGAGTTGAGTCTACTCGCTCTGATTACTTCCTCTGATTACAGATGGATGCATGCGTGTTAAGCCATGGCCGGCATTCGGGCACTTCCGGTTTTCATTGATAGTGGTTCTTACTCCCACCATCAATGACATCACTAGAAAAACTCTACTCAGTTGACACGCCTCTTTTATGATGGCCATGCATCAACCCGCCTTCAAAGTCACCACTGACTCGTGGTCCAGTATTCTACCCTTCGGCCACCACCAATTAGCATGGAAATAAAGAGAAATAAACTATATACATCAGATCAGCAAACGCATATGTATGTATATACTTTAGCCTGAAGATTCCCCCCGGGGATGAAACGCGGGAGCCTCTGTGTAGCTTAATTGCCATAAATATATTTTCATAGCTTACTATATATATATATATATATATATATATATATATATATATATATGCACTTCAAATATGGATTTTTCTCTTATTTTGAATGATGGAAAGCTGAAAATATATATCTGTTGTAACTCTAAGGTGTATAATATATATATATATATATATATATATATATATATATATTAGCGGGGGCATAAAAATACCTGGTATAGTACCCAGGCGCGATGCTCCCCTACTCGGTGAGATGGACCCATAGATTTTGTTAGATTATCCATCTAGGAGATGGAAACTCTGATGTAAAACCTGCACTCTACATCGTCTCTCAGTTATCTTGCTTCGTCTTGTCATTGAAACCAAGTTTTGTAGAAGGAGAGCGTTTTCTGCCTGTTGTATAAGCGCACAGAATGGCCATCTACATATACAGATATTCCTACAAGACCCACGGTTATAAGACTTGTCAAATAAGTCGTGCCTGCTGAACAATCTACATGACCACAACCGGGAATCACAATTTTGTAGGGATGGCCTTCTGTTAAGTGCCAATCATCACACACACATTATATATATATATATATATATATATATATATTATAACTCTTATCCTTGGGAAAATAAAGCTTTATACAGAAAAAAGGTTGATTATAAATTTCCCCATTATCCCTTACAGAAATATATTGTAGGAATAAGTATTAAATTATCAAAAGTTATGAAACTGAATATATATATATATATATATTAGTAATTTTATTGTTTTTATCTCCTAGATGTTAATCCAATGAAACTCCAGTGCTTATAAGATAGTGATCAATAACAGGTAGAGCTAAATTATAGTATAAATTTCTTTATTTATAAAAAACATTATTGGCTACATATGTGAATACATGTTTCAGTTGCGATTTCGTTAGAAATTGTGCTTTCTCAGGTCGTGTACCAACTGTTTGTACACGGCCTGAGGAAGCTGGATTTCTAATGAAATCGTAACTGAAACATGTATTCACATATGTAGGCAATAATGTTTTTATACATAAAATAATTTACACACACACACGCACACACACATATATATATATATATATATATATATATATATATATATATAAATGTGTGTGTGCATATAGATGCATAAATATGTTTGTGCATTTGCACTGCATTGGTGCATCTAAGTAGAGATGATCAAGTGTACATATAAACTGCTATCAGCGAAACCCTAAATGAATCATTTATGATTGTAACATAAACCGGTCATACGATTTAAATTTAGTTTGATTTACTTTCTTTCTGGTATTCGGTTAACCGAATCCAAGTAAATGAACCCTAAATAAACAATATTCACTAATGCCAGAAACAGCATAACTTAAAATCTTAAATAAGCAGAAGGAAAAGAGATTAGCACACCAGAGCTATCAATAGGATTTCATTGTATAGAGCAACCAAGTTGAACTTGCAGAACCCGGATAGGAGAAGCATAGGGTAGGGTGAGGTAATGAGTACAAGATAAACCGTAAGTAAGATTAAAATAGAGGAAGGTTGAAATATTCCAGGTTTGATTAACCTGGGACTTTGGAGGAGGAGTGGAAGAAGGAGGATATGGTTTGGGCTATTTCGCCCTCCCCCCTCCTACCCCCAAGAATTTTAGTGATCTGATGAGATTTTAAATCAAAATATCTTTGCAACTGCTGTATTCACTCAATCAATAATACAATAAGCTCTATCCTGTATTGATCTCTCTCTCTCTTTCTCTCTCTCTCTCTCTTTCTCTTTCTCTCTCTTTCTCTCTCTCTCTCTCTCTTTCTCTCTCTCTCTTTCTCTCTCTCTCTTTCTCTCTCTCTCTTTCTCTCTCTCTCTCTTTCTCTCTCTCTCTCTCTTTCTCTCTCTCTCTCTCTTATATATATATATATAGATAGATATAAATAAAAGAATGTGCCCATTAAAGATATTAATTTGGAAGGATATTGTATTTGAATAATCCTGAGTCTTTCAGAAATTATATCAGTTATGTTTTCTGACAAGAAAATCTACTTAAGAATATTAAGAAAGTAGAAAGTATGAATTTTAATAACAAAAAAAAGCAATTTAGAGGAGCGAAAAAAAAAAAAACGGGTAGAGGAAAATACAATGCACACACACACATATGTATTCGGGATAATGGATGGAAGTGAATAAAAACAGTGAATGAAAAGATAGAAAAACAAGTAGGTATGTGAAGGCATAACAATTGTGATACAATTTCTCCAAGATATAGAGCAAAAAAAAAAGATGAGGATATAAGCATTACAACATATCTTTACATGATGAATTCACTTTTATATCGATTTTCAATGAAGACATTTATTAGCAATAAACATTTAAATCGATAAGGGAGATAATGCAGAGAAAATGGGAAAACATTAAAATAAGGTAAATCCTCAAAATTTAAAATGTTCTTTTTTGCGATTAAGCGAGCATTAAAAATTGCAGGAGTTAAAGTGTATTGGAAAATATGGATAAAACAAGAATATGATGATCGACAGTGTTAAAAAAAGTTTCAAGTATCCAGGAATAATGAGTTTGCAGCTCTTTTTAATTGACGTTGGTGCTGAAAAAAAAAACAACTTAATATTCCAAGTTTTGAGAAATGGTAACTATTTTCTGAAGCAATTACAGCAGATGCAAGTTGTGTAAGTTTTGAAGTAACTAATAAAAAATTGCTATTGCTGTAATTCTAAACACAAACCAATTTTATTTCAGTTTTCATTCATGAAAAATGATTCTGTTTATCAGTGTATCAATTTGGGGTCACACGACTAACCAAATTTGTAAATGACAAATTTGGTTAGTCGTGTGACCCCAAATTGATACATGGCATTCTACCATTCAATTTGCTATGCTTTCTGCTATTTACGACCACTCCCATAGCTAGGATAGTAGAACGAATAAAAAAAAATAAAGAAAAAATTGGAAAAAGAAGGAAAAAGATGTTTCGCAAAAAAGAAAGAACAAAGAAGCTCAAAGAAAGAAGATGAAGAAGACAAAGAAGAAGGAATTAGAGGAAACGGCAGAAGAACTTAAAAATGAAGAGAACGGAAAGAGTGACAAAGATCTTTAAATCCTAACATAATTTTAGATTATTTTTGTTCACTTACATCATCTTAGGGTTAGAAATCTAAAATGATTTTTCTTAGAAAATTTCGGGTGTTGGATTTCAAAAACATAATATTCCTAAATTCTGTGATCAAAGATATATTGACAGAACATTTCATACACTTTTGCAAGTAGTTTTCACTTGATTAGGTGAGAGGTAGGGGGTGGGCAAACCTTTGCTGAATTATGAAATCCACCCTTTCAGTGCTAAGCAACCAACACCCGCAGTCAGGGATTCGAAGGTAGTAAGCACCAGCCATGTTAAATGTTAAGTATATGAATATTGATTTTCAATAAAAATCAATGTTAGATTTTGATGTATGATGAAAAAAAAAACCTAATAAATTTAATGAAAATAAAGAAATGTAAAACAAAGAAAAATATCGTCCTTAAAGACAGAGAAATAAAAATGAAAATGTAAGATAAAAGAATGTGAGAAATTAAAAATGAAAAAGAAAAAAAAACAGAAATGAAGAAATGAAAAATGAGAGAAATATGAAATAAACTAAGAAAGAATGAGATCATCTAAAAGAAAGAGAAATGATGAATAAAAGAATAAATTATGAATAAATAAGATGAATGAAAAGATAAAGAAAATGAGCTAAAGATGCAAGAAAGGTTGAAAAATAATGAAGTAAGAATGAAAAAAGAAAGAAAAAGCAAATAATTAAAAAAAAAAAGAGGGAAATTATATATGAAAGAGAAATCCAAGAGAGAGAATAAATTAAGAAAATTAACCCACTACTAAACAGTAAGGAAATTATATCGCTTAAATTAATTTTTGTTTATTTACAAATTTACGATAACGGTACCATTGAGATCTCAATTCTTTTTACGCAAAAATATTGCATTATGCTTTTTATGAAAAAGTATTGCATTATACTTAGTGGAAATGATCATTTCCCTTACCAATACAAAGATAACACTGGTCAACACAATATTTTTGGCAGGCAAAGTAAGACTGGTTTCTGGGGGTTTCAAGGGCGCTGAATCCGAATCTGACATTAGTTTTTTCAAATTGGCTCTAGTTTTTGAGTTATCACAGGGGGGTCGTTTGTCTGAAATCACCCATTCGCGACCATAGCTAAACGTACAAAAAACGGCTAAATAGTGCATAAATGTCAGATATTGATTTTTATGATGATCTTAAACCACAAAGACAGTGTAAAATCTCAATTTAACAAGTTAAGTTAGATATAACATCATTTCATTTATCCTATAACTGAACACTTTTCATAGATTTCGAGGATATACAAAAAATTTGCTAAAAATTTGCTGAATTTTAATTCTCCAAGTGAAAAAAACATTTACATAATCAGTTATATATCATAAATTAATGCAAAGCATTATACACTAGATTCTTAGTTACAATGAACACACAAAACAATATTTTATTCACAAAACTAAAATTGACGTTTATACGATTTTCGCTTGTGAGCAACTTTTGGGCAGTCTCTCAAAAGGTTCCAGCAGTAGTCTGCCATCATGTGCTCATCCCATTTGCCTTGATACCTCTCTTCCATTGTTTTGATGTCTTGATGGAATCTCTCTCCCTGCTCCTCACTGTAATCACCAAGATTACCAGGAAATCTGTCGAGGTGGCTAAACAAGAAATGAACTTTAATGCTCATATTTGCCCCTAGTTTTCCGTATGCAGTAAGCATCTTACGGACCAATTGCTTGTAATTGTCAGCTTTGTGATTTCCCAAAAAGTTTGTCACTACATCTGTGAAGGACACCCAAGCATTTAACTCAACCGTGTTCATATGATTAGTGAAGTCAGAATCCCTCATGAGCGTTCGAATCTGAGGTCCATCGAAGATGCCACCTTTAGCTTTTTCGATGGAAAGACCTGGAAATTGCCTGCATATGTACTTGAAGCAATCCCCATCCTTGTTCAACGCCTTAACAAACTGCTTCATGAGCCCTAGTTTTATGTGCAATGGAGGGAAGATGATTCTATCCCTGGGTACCAAAGACTCATTGATGACGTTGGCTGTGCCGACTTCGAGACTTTCTCGTTCTGGCCAGTTCTCCCTTCTCCAGTGCTGGATTCTTGCTCTGCTATCCCACAAACAAAGAAAGCAGGGATACTTTGTGTACCCACTTTGCTGACCAAGCAGAAAATTCACCATTTTCAAGTCCACACAAATCAGCCATTTATGAGTGTTGTAATTCAGCTTTTCAAGAACAAATTTGATAGCATCATACTCTTCTTTCATCTTGGTAGAATGGCCAATTGGTACAGGAGCAAACTTATTGCCATTGTGCAAAAGTACAATTTTTAGACTTGCTTTCGAGCTATCTATGAAGAGACGCCAATCTGCTGGGTCATATGATGAGATCCCCATGCAGTTAAGAAGTGCAGAAACGTCATTACAAAAGACCAGGTCGTCTTCTTTAGAAAAGAAACGAAGCAAGCTGCCTTCCCTTGTCCTATAGTATGTTACTTTTGTGCCAGAATCAAGAATGTTTTTCTCTTGGAGTCGTGATGCAAGAACATCAGACTGCTCCTTCGACAAACAAAGGTCTCGCACTAGGTCATTAAGTTCAGATTGATTGAAAAGCTGAGGGCCATTTGAGGGTTCTTCATAGTCACTACAGCTATCATCACTTGATATTGAAAGATCAGCTGGAATCTCTTCGGTTTCATCGATTTCAGGCAAACTGGTGAAAACAGGCACAGGTACATCCTCAGAGTGCGCAACAGGACGGATAGCAGAATCCAGGCTCGGATACTGCCAATTTGCTTTCTTATGCTTGTTAAACCCCGTCATGTCATTGAGACAGAAGTAGCAGTCATCAAAATGATTGTTGGGCTCTCTCCACACCATTGGTACAGCAAACTTCAACTTCAGCTTACCGTTGGTCCAACCGCGGAGACTTTCTACACAGGTTTTGCACACCATATGTGGGGCCCAAGACTTGTCTTGGTCACCAAGTATCATATCGAAGTATGCTTTGTACGCCCTCTTGACAATGTCTGTAATATTCCTCTTTTGTTGTGCCATCATATACTGTCCACAGATGTAACAAAAGACATCCGGTTCATATCTGCAACATCTTCTAGAAGAACTCATTTTCTCTCTGGAACTCATTTTCAACTGTGGAATTAAAAAGAAAATTCTTAATTACTGTTTAATTTATACTGCAACTATATTTATGGAACATGTTATTAAGTAATTACAGTATATAATTATATAAAAATTCTCCCTATATAAATAATTATATAAAAATTCTCCCTGAAATACTTCAATATATACATAATCATTATAATGATTCAATAATATCAGAAAATTATTATTTACTGCTTCTATATTGAAGTATTTCAGGGAGAATTTTAGCAGTTTAGGCTTATTTGGGGCTATCAGTATCTTCTAAACTAGAACCAATCTGGCAAAACCAATGTTATATTCGTAATCAGCGACCTTCAAAACCCCAGAAAACACTCCTAGATGGTCTGCCAAAGAAAAAAAAGAAAAATTTGTTGACCAGTGTAATTATTTTATATCAGATTCTATCGTGTAACTTTACCTTTATTTAATTATTTCAACATTTCCTATATATATATATATATATAGAATTACTGCAAGTATGAAGGAAAGACATTTTATCGTGCATGATTAAAGAAAAAAGAGCCAGCCAACCGGTTTAGCACTCACTCATAAGTGCTTTATCAAGGGATTTTAAAAGGGAGAAGAAAAACATGTACATATTTAAAATTTAAGCGTTATGTTATATATACAATGGTATAATACGTAGGTAGGACAATGTTGAAATTGGACAACAGAGTTTAACAACACATTAGTAAAATTAGGAATAGAACCTTCCATTCAGTAGACGTTAAAAAAAATTCCATGCAGGTCCTCAATCACGGAACATTTAATTTAAATCCTGAAATGCACAATAAATTTCATCATTGACTCATTTACCATCTTGAGTCATGCTCACTTGATATTCCACCTGAAAGTCTGAGACGATCTATGTTTGTTTAAAGCGACCCTCTCTCTGTAAGCAGAGGGGATGTCTGTTAAGATTAGGTGTGATTACTCTCTAAGACAGATCCCCCATTGTATGTATATGTATATATATATATATATATATATATATATATATGACATAACGTTTTTCTTATTTTAAATTATATACACTTTTGTTTTCTTCTCCCTTTCAAAATCCCTCGGTAGAGCTCTTTTGAGTGAGGGGGAAACTGATCGGCTGCTTTTTCTTTTAATCATGAATGATAAAATGTCTTCCCTTTATACTTGAAGTAATAAATTCTGTACTTCCAAAAAAATCATAATATATATATATATATATATATATATATATATATATTTCATGATTTTTAAAACATCGACTGAAGAGTCGGTTACATGCTGACTGAGTTTGCGTTTCCATTAAACTGAAGGTATCAATAGAAGATCAAACTAATGTATAGTATCCATTTTGTATATATATATATATATATATATATATAGTTTTTTAAAAAGATTTAATTACACTTTAACTCTAACTTAGAAATACTGCTCGTTTTTTTGTGAATTTTTAATTTCTTTTTTAAAATTCTTTTTATTCTCTTTCTTTTTACTATTTTTTATTCATATACTTATTTAGATATTTTTGATTATCATTTTGCTATTTCTTTTATACGACCTGTTAAGGTAATATATACATATCTTTTGCTGGTTTCGTTAATATTAAATATGGCATCCAATTGGGTAAACAGAACCTTGTGTTCTTGTTTTAAACTA